>BDUI01000103.1:434105-452511 GCA_002335545.1 Apodemus speciosus | reverse complement strand
CAAACTTCTTCCTTCCTCTCTTTATGTCTTACTCCAGTCTTATAAACAGATAATAAATAAATGCCACTTAATGTTAAGAAGTCAGCCTTGTATCAAGCCTGGTCACACACACCTTTAACCCCAGTACTTTAGAAGCCGAGGCAGGTGAAGCTCTGTAAACTTGAGGCCATCCTGGTCTACACAGACAATTCCAGGCCAACCAGGGATATATAGTGGCACCCTGTCCGAACCAATACAAGCCTTTCTTGACTTTATCTGCTTCTGCAAGAATGCCCTGAAATTTTTTATTTCCATAATTCCATTCTACCCTAAAATTCTCATATGTTGTCAACCATTTAAGAATTATGTATAGGTAAAATGAGCCTATGTCTATCTACCGTGTAGCTTAAGAAATCCAACACAGTATAGCTTTCGTAGTRCTGGAGGGTGCTGTGCAGGTYGTTGGGGGAGAAAAGCCATCAGTAGTATTACCCAGCAACATACCCACAATGCTACAGCACTGGACTGCCAGGCAAGGTGTGCCCAGTTGGTGCAGTAATGGCATGAAAGATTATGTGGGGAACCAAACAATTTCTGATTAGACGTGTGGCCTGTTCCACAGGRGATAATTCATGCCTGCCATTGTAAATCTGGTCAAAAGCCCACGGCTGGAGATATCACAGGCCCTAGGTGTGAACCACCTACTGTTGTTTTGATAAATGGATAAGTCAAACTGCCTTCTAAATATTCATGCTTATAACCACAGATCAGTATTGCTGTCAGCCTTGGTCAGAGAAGCCCATTTTGCAATGGGCAAAGTCAGTGTGGAGACTCAGCCAGTGACTCGGAATAAGTGACTGTCGAGTGCTCACTCTCTGAATGGAGCACCCATACGACTTTCTCTTCCAAGGCACAGGGAACGTTATGGAAGAAGGGCTTAAAAAAGAAAAAGTAAGAACCAAAGGGTGGGAAAGATGCTGGGAAATGCTGTCCTCCGGACATGGCATGAGTGTGGCACTCAGGAACTCGTAGTAGCCRTGGTTGCCCGTTCAAGATCAAGACAGTCAACATTCCAGCATGGAGGAGGGTGGGGCAGGCGGAGCCCACCCCTAGCTCAGGAGCTAAGGGGGTAGGGGAGAGTTAGTTATAAGGGTGTAGCTTCTGGTAAATTGCCTCTGAACACACAAATAATTAAACTGATTCTTACGGAGACAGAGACAGAAATATATGTATTTGTCTCACATGTTGGGAAGAAGAGAGATTCCAAAGGGAGAGAGATGGGTGTGAGGGATGGACGTGTTCAGAATACACTGTGTACACAGAATTGTCAAAGATGAAATAAACATTATTAAAAGTAAATCAGAGCAGTTGAGTGCAGCAGATGCCACCCTGCACCCCTCCCTTTCTAATAGCATTTCTTGCCCCAGCCATCAAGTGGGGCAGAATTCTTGACTCTGGTGTTTAACATTCTCTTGAAGTTCTCTGTATGTATCTCTATGGTGTTTTGCATATCTTGAAATGCCCATCATTCTTAATTTTCTAAGACTTACTTAGTTGAGATGGAAATTTCTATACAACGGTGTGGGATTTATCCAGACTCATGCATATAGATCTTTTTCTGTGTGTGAGTACACACACACACACACACACACACACACACACACACTCAGTGGGGATGGAACCCAGGTCTAGTCTGTGCCCTATATGTACTCTCTCACTGACTCAGACACTCCTGGCCCTTCCTTCCACCTTTCCTACTGTCTAATATTCTTTGCATGGTTGTGGTTGGTTTATTTATTTATTTATTTATTTACACACTTATTTACAACTATTGGACATGTAGAGTGCTTCCATGGTTTTGTTACTGTTCACATTCTGATGTGAACATTCTTGCTCCTCATCTTGTCCCTGTGTCCACACACACATCTGAACAGAGTGCTTGGGACAATTGCAGGCTCATAGGGCATGGGAACACCCAGCACTACCCATACTGATAACCTTGTTCCCCCAATGTGTATCGGTTTATGCTAGCCGGCAATTTAAGAGGGCCCGTTGCTCCACATGCTCTGCAGATTCGGAATTAACAGACTTTGTGGTTGCCTATGATGTCGTGGGGGTGTTGCTATGTGATGTAATAGGGCACTTAGTGGCTGGTTGGGCTTTCGTCTCATTTGACTACTTTGTCATCTCTGAAGCTTTCTTGCAATCTGGAATCCTCTTCTGGCCATACTTTAATTCTCCCTGGCTAGCTTGTAGATTTTGAGAGGACGAGATCAACCTTGTCTTACATAATAATGTATCCCCTGAAGTCTCTCAGCTCTGGCGCCCAAGGACCTCAGGGTGATTCCAGAAAAGAACAAATTGAGACAGTTCTGGTATTTCTGTTTTGTCTGAGACTAGCCCCAGACCCTCAACTGTCTAACAATGTCCATTAAGGGTTCCCCCTGTGTCTGCCCCGACTACATAGTCTTACAAGCTTAACAGTATTTTTTGTTTGTTTTCCAAGACAGGGTTTTTCTTTGTATCTCTGGCTGTCCTAGAACTCGATCTGTAGACCAGACGGGCCTGGAACTCACAGAGATCTGCCTGCCTCTGCCTCCCAAGGACTGGGGTTAAACACCAGAGTCAAGAATTCTGCCCCACTTGATGGTTGGGGTGAGAAATGCTAGAAGAAAGGGAGGGGCCAGCGAAGGCGCAGGGTGGCCTCTGCTGCACTCGACTGCTCTGATTTACTTTTAATAATGTTTATTTAGTCTTTGACAATTTTGTGTTCACAATGTATTCCCAATAGGCTCATATAACTGAGCCCGTGAGCCCTGATGAGTAGACCGGTTTGGGAAGGATTGGGAGGTGTGGCCTCGGAGGGGGTGGTTTTAAAAACACACATGAGCCTCAGTTTCCTGTTTGTGGATTAGATATAAGATCTCAGCTACTGCTCCAGGGCCGAGCTTGCCTGCCTGCTGCGTGGAGTCAGCCTCTGAAACTGTAAGCAAGCCCCCAATGAAATGCTTTCTTCTCTGAAACTGTAAGCAAGCCCCAATGAATACATCTCTTCCCACTGATAGAAAGTAACTAAGACATGGGCTCTCGAGGGATTAGAGGATCTCATTCCCAAGTCAAAGCTCTCACCCAACTCTTTCCTCTCCAAACCCACAACTACGTCAGGCAAAACCAGTTTTAGAAGTTTGGCACCAAGGCCAGCGATGCAACCAATACTTTATACATTGTGTTCTAATCAGGTTGATGAAGTTTTTGTGGTCACTCAAGATTTCACAGAGAAAATACAACTGTGTTTTTTGTCTTTTTTTTTTTTTTTAACCTGCTGGGCCATTAGACGCTTGTTGTCCTTCGTCTATCTGCCTCTATTGCTTTTGTTTCCTTCTCACAGATGTCGGTCAGTCAGTGGTAAGCTTAGGTCAGAATAGGCCAAAGTAGAGGTCACGTCCAGCAGCCCTTACTCCCACACCCACCTCTAGGGGTGTGTCGTCCTCCTCCCTCCAGCCTTGGGAGCACCACAGAACACTACCCAGAGTGCACCTCGGCCCCTTCCGCAGGAGACTGGTGTGCTGTTTCCCAAACTCACGAAGTGCAGTTCTCAGTGGACTCCGAGATGCTGTCATCCACTTCCAAGTTGGCCGAGAGGCTGGCAAAGCCGTGAGGCAGCTCATCCCACTCATCAAATCGGATGCCAGTGCCGAGGGAGTAGCGGCCCTCCGCGCAGGGCTTGCAGGACTGGTCCTTCATATCCAGAAATTCCCCGGCATTGCAAGAGAAAGCTGAAACGCAGAGCGGAGTGCTGAGATCACTGTGGTCTCTGGAGAAGTGATGGGGCTGAAGGCAATCTAAAGCCGGGACCTCGGGTCAGGATCTTGGGGTCTGGACCACGAAAGCTGGGGGCTAAGGAAGATCTTGTGTGATGACATTTGTACGGAATAGTCATAGAGACATAGGGCAGATTTATGGTTACCATTGGTGAGGCAGGAGACTGCGGAGAGACTGTCACTAAGAACTTTCTTTTCAGACTCTTAATGCCCCCAAACTTGAGTGGTTAAGAGTTGCTGCGAACAGCTGGGCTGTGGTGGCACACAACTTAATCCCAGTACTTGGGGAGGCAATGGCAGGTGGATCTCTTGAGTTCTAGAACAGCCAGGGCTACACAGAGAAACCCTGTTTTGAAAAACCAACAAAATAAAACAAACCAAAAAGAATTGCTGTGAAGATTATAACAGCCCTGAAATTTGTCCAGCGAGGGGTGAAGTTCATTGTGTGTAAGTAGTAGTATCTTTGGAAGGAAAARGATTGTTGTTGTGAGTTCAAGACCAGCCTTATCTATACAGCAAGACTACCCAGAGAGCCTATCTCAAGAAGAATAAAACCAAAACCAGCCTAGTAAAAGTAGTTGAATCTTAATAAAGCTACTATTGTATAAAGAAAGGATTTAAAGTCAGGCAAGGTGATGCCTCTCCTGTAATTCTAGACGAGAGAGAGAGAGAGAGAGAGAGAGAGAGAGAGAGAGAGAGAGAGAGAGAGAGAGAGAGAGAGTTTGGGCCAGGCAGGCTCTGCTTTGCTGGGAGACTCTGGGGCGCACCTCTGATGACCTGTTTCCTTAAAGACTTCAGCTATGCTTCAAGCTCCAGTCAGGGCCTTCTGGGCCATGTGAGGTCCTTCAGCCTTCATGCCCCTTACCCTATGGCCTCTGTTTCTTCCTTTTAGATGCCACTATTGCCATTGTGATGCTTTTCTGACTGCCTGATTTCCTGTTTTAGTCCATTCTACAGCCTTAGGTATTTTTCTATAACATGGATTTATTCTATTAGTTCCCCCCACCCTCTCTAAAGATGTGTTTATTTATTATGTATACAATGTTCTGCCTGCATATATGTTTGCAGACCAAAAGAGGACAACAGATCTCATTACAGATGGTTGTGAGCCGCCATGTGGTTGCTGAGGACCTCTGGAAGAGCAGCCAGTTCTCTTAACCGCTGAGCCATCTCTCCAGACTCTCTCTCTGTGTCTCTGTGTCTCTGTGTCTGTCTGTCTGTCTGTCTGTCTGTCTGTCTGTCTGTCTGTCTGTCTCTCTTTTAAAATAAGTGCTTGTTTTGTTTTGGTAGCACATAGATTGGAACTATACAGAGATTAGTTAACACACAGTGTGGCATTGAGCTTCTGGCCTTCTAAATTTCCTGGATCCTAGCTTTCCGGCCTGGCTTCCTGTCACCTCCCTGATGCCTTCTCTGTGTTGAGTTCACGCTGTGCCCCAGCTCCCCGTGTCTCTACTTTTCCACCTCCGAACACCTGCTTTAGTCCTCCTAGCTATTCCTTATCAGAAACATCCTTAGCTCTGATTCTTTCTCACATTGTACTAACACGTTCTATCTACCTGGCATCCTTGGGGCCCCGGGGCTCCCCCAGGAAGTGACTGGCTCAGGGCAGRCACTGCCATCCCAGGAGCACCATAAAGGTTTGCAGAAGAGATGGACTGAATATCTGCTCTCTTCTATGTCCTCAGTACTTGTAGGCAGGACTCACTCAGCATGAGTACGTCATCACGTGCACACATAGTAGGTGCGTACATATGCTAGGGCCTCACTAACGTCTACTGAGTCAACTGATGATCGCCCCTTTGTTTCTATCAGTTCACACCACAGTTCTGCCCAGACCTCAGTCATATCCCTTCTTCAGTGCTCAAATTCCCTGCACCAGACAGTGGGCTAAAATGATGTTGGAATTTGAATGTGCTTAATCTCCTTTGCAATTCTTTAAATAATCCCTCAAGTCTAGTCCCTGTCATTTATTGCTATTCCCTTTGCATCCTAATAGAACAGGACCCTGGGGACAGTAAAACTGCAAGAACAGAGTGAGAGAGGCGGGGCTAGAGCCAAGAGTCACCGCCTTTCTGGTCACAGTGGGAAGGACCTGGCTCCCTGAAATGATGATGCCCAGTGCATACTAAAGCCTGAATCTGCACAAGCTCATTTTCTCTGGTTTTCCTTCCAAGAACAAAGGCGAACTGGAACATTGCCTAATGACTGCTGGAGCTGGGAGATGCGGGTCAGAGAGAGATACAGACGGGCAGAGAAGAAAACTGAAGGGTGCGTGTGCACGAGCACACACCCAAGACCACGTGTGTGTGTGTGTGTGTGTGTGTGTGTGTGTGTGTGTGTCTGAGACAGGGTCTCTCTATGTAGTCCTAGCTGTCCTAAAGCTCACGATGTAAACAAGGCTGGCCTCTAACTCACAGAGGTCCATCTGCCTCTGGCTCCCAAGTGCTAGGCTGAAAGGCAGGTGCCACCACTCCTGGCTAAATAAAATCTCTGCAGCTACTCCACATTTCAGAAGGGCTGGGGGTGAACTAACTAGGGGAAAAATCTGATGTCTGTGCTGTCAGGAAGAGCCTGGCTTGGACGGCAAGAGGCTTAAGGTTAGAGGTCAGAGCTAAGTATCAGGGAGACCCTGGAACAGGAAGGCTGCTTACAGCACTCGGTGCCCTTGACGGGGTCTGGGAGGCTGGTACACAGGCCCGGGCTGTGTGGCACGGCGACCCTCCACCTGGAACCCGTGCTGTCGCACGCTGTGTACTCAAAGTGGTACTCTGACTGCAAAGGAGAGAACAGTGGGCAAACGGCCCATCATCAGAGATCAGACATTGACAGGTTTCTGCCCAGTATGAGGGGCATTACAGTAACTGAGCTTTTACCATTACAGTAATGGCTCAAGGACTCTGGCAAAGAGCAAGGCATGGTACTCTGTGCTTACAAGGCCCCTAGGAGAACTACAGTCATTTGGATCATTTTCCCCCCACCTGCCTGTGAAAGAGTCACTTAGAACATTTGTGAATGTGTGCGTGTGTGGGTGTGATTCTCTTTGCTGTTGTGTATACATAATGTCCCAGTGGATGGTAGGAATGGGGGTAATTAAACAACAACTAAGGCCGGCCATGTAAGTCAGCTGTAGAGCGTTTGCCTGGCATACCAGGCTTACAGCTCTCAAAGTCAGCCTTGGCTGAATATCGAGTTCAAGGAGAGTCCTGGCTACATAAGACTGTCAAAACAAACAAACAAAAAACAAAACAAAAAACCCAGCTAGAAATAGGAGAAGGTCTTCTAGTCCAAATAGAATTTACAAACAAGGACATCCCCTTGGGAGGCTGCTCTTTTCTGGGATGAGACAGGGGTTGGGAAGTGGGGAGGTGGGAAAGGGAAAGAGTAGGTCTTGGGGAGTGGGAGGGACTAGATGGAGGGGAGGGGCGATGGGAAGCTGTGGTCAGGATTTGTTGTATGAGAGGAGAATTAAAAAAAAAAGAATAAGGACAATCTAAACGGAGAGGCTCCCCCCCGCCCCAAGAAACCAATTACAATTGTCACACAAGCTTTATTTCTAGTGCTCTCTCTGCTCAAAAAGACTTCGAAGCTCCCATTGTACCACACAAATGTCATTTTTAGCCCAGCAAGCAAGGTGCTGCCCTCACACGTGCCTGTCCACGCTTAAGTTCCCTGTGCAGGAAGCCCTCGCCTTCCGGCTGCTTTACCTGAGCTAGAACAAGAGGACAGCAGAAGTTCTGCCGCCAAATCAAGATGAAGTAAAACAAGCAAAAGCACGTTTACACAAGGAGACACAGCTCACGCGGCGAGCGCCCTCCGCAGACACGGCTGATCTGGCGAGCGCCTTCAGCGCCTGAGAGCCTCCCGGTAAACCTCAGAACCTATTGCTTTTGCTCTTCAAGTACTTCACCGTCCGAGTTTTAAGTCCATACCTATATTTTGTGTTACTGTATCTATAAGCAAAGCAAAATGTCCCCCTTCCTAGCCACACAGAAGAACAATTCCACAACATGCGTGATTGCAAGGAGCTGAGGCTGGCCAGCTCCTGGCTGAGCCTGAAGTCTGCTAATCTGTCCTGTCAGGAGGAGGAAAAGGCTTTACTTTTGGTTTTGTTTTTAAAGCACAGTCTTATCTATCCTAGGATATGTAACTTTTTCACTTAACATCTATAAAATCAAAGGGTAAGATGGTTAAAAAAAAAAAAAAAGCAAAGTATTTTAACTGACTAGAACTTTTTCTTATATGCTATGTTTAAAAAATGGCCTGTCTCAGAAGCAGAGGGATCCCAGATTTGCTGAAATATGAATCTGAGCACGATGTTTCCAGTTCTGGGATTTCAGAAACTTAGTACAAGGGAGAGTAATTGTAGGTTACATCTTCCTTTCCACCCCTTGTAAATATTTGCTGAATACATATTGTCACCCGATATGTACAAGTTCCAGCTGGACCAGTAAGTTTGGCTTGGGCAGTAACCTGAAAGTCACATGTCCCCTTCAGAAAAACAATGAACAGAAGAAGTTGGGAGAATGGAGGCCTTTGTGTTTGTTTGTTTGTTTGTTTGTTTGTGACAGGATCTCAGACAGCCTGGGTTGAATTTTGAATTGTGTATGTATTTTTTATTTCATTTTTGTGTATATGAGAGTATTCCTCGTACCCCTAGAGTCTGGGAGAGGGCATTAGGTCTCAGATATTACAGAGTTACAGATAGATGGTTGTGAGCCTGGGAATTGAACCCGGGTCCTCTAGAAGAGCAGTGAGTGATCTTAACTGCTGAGCCATTCTCCAGCCCTGAACTGTTCTTAAGAACTACATTGATTTTGTGTGTATTTTTATGTGTGTGTGTGCATGTACTATGCTGTGTATGCAGAGGTTAGAAGATGAAAAACCTTGCCCCATGTGAGTCTGTCTTAGGGACGCTAAAACAGCTTGGGGAGGGAAGGGCTTGTTTAGCTTCTGTAGCACTGCTCATCACGGAAGGAAGTTAGGACGGGAACTGACAACAGGGCAGGAGCTCACGCAGAGGCCATGGAGGAGGATGCTTACTGGCCTGTTCAACTCACTTTCCTATAGAACCCAGGATGGCCCCACCCACAACGGGCAGGGCCCTACCCCATCAATCACTAATTACAAAAATACCCTTCAGGCTTGCTGTAGCCTGATCTTATGGAGGCATTGCCTCAATTGAGGCTCCCTCCTCTCTGAGGATGACTCTAGCCTGTGTCAAGTTAACACAAAACCAGGCAGCACAGGGTCCCAGGGATTGAACTCCGGTCAGTTAGGTTTGGCAGCAGATGCTTTCACTGAATGAGCCACCTGTGGGTCTGGCCTTAGATTCTCAGTGTAGCAAAGGATAGTCTTAAAGTCTTTGACTTTCTTGCCTCTGTCAAATGCTGGGATTTACAGATGTAAATCTGTACCACACCTGTCTTCTGAAACTTAACTTTTTACCAGAATCAGTGGCTTTGGATTTAAATGTYGGTTTCACTAAAGAAAGAAAGACCATGAGGATGAGACTTTGTTGTGGGCCGAGCTGCGACTTCCTTTCTTCGCGGTGCCTGTCGGTTTCTGGTCTCAGATAACTAGCCTGTCATTGGGAGGTAGCAGGCCAACTAAGCATGTCTTGTTTTCAGTTCTTAAAATGACACTTCCAAAAGGGTCATGTTGCAAGGAGGAGGGTTAAGTGAAATCCACAGCACGCATATTCAACAGATTTGGTAAAGAGGCAGGAAGGAGTCTATCTGTGAACCCAATCCCCCTGGCTGTTCACATGATGCTGTCAGTTCCCAAACCCCATCTCATCTGAGCTTCGGGGCTTCCTAGGAGGTGGACAGAGCTGAGGCTGTTTTCCTGGTTGTGGAGTTGGCTGTCCTTGGAGTTGGTGTCCATGGCTTGCTTGTCCAAGGTCATACAACCTGTAAGTCACTGAGCCCTCCCCCCCCCCGCCCCCCAAACTCAGACTGCCCAGCAGGAATCCTCTCCTACTTTTGTAGGTCTGACAAAACAGACTCACGTTGAGCCAAATTTCACAGCCAAGTCTAAAAGTTAAATATCAGTGGCCTGTCAGCAGCCAAGCTAGGTTTGCTTCCGAGGCCTGAGAATTGGTGTGAAAACAGCTAATCTACTCAAGCAGATCATTTTAATTCACTCTAATCGCGTTTGGCCTTTTGAAGGCACACGGGCCAAATCTCTCCTTTCTCATTGGCTCTCACTGGGTGCCTCCAGGTGCTATGAGGCTGAGAGATTTTCTGGGAGAGTGGTTGTTCTGAGCCTTCCAAAGTTTCCCTTCTAATGTCTGTTAATTTTCTCCATGCCACTTGGGGAGGGACACAGCATTCATGATTGCTAGCTCTGCTGCAGCTGTCCAAACCCCAGCCGTGCTTTAAGATCATGAAGACAAGTGTGGGCAGAGTTAGAGCAGGAAAAAAATGTATTTTCAATTATCAGTCTACTGACTGAACTCAAAAAGGCACCAAGCAGAAGCAGTGGTGACTCCCTGAGGTTTACCAGATTGTTATTAAGACATTTTCAAAGCAGTTTTGTTGCAACTGTGAAGAGGAGGAGAAGGAAAAGGAAAATTAACTGCTAAAAAATGTTTTGTTTCCAAGCAGTCTGTTCTTTTACAATTAAAACATTTAAACTCTGGCAATTTTGGTGCCGTGGGCCTTGTCAAGTCTTCCACATTTTTTTGTTTTGTTTTGTTTTTCAAGACAGGGTTTCTCTGTGTAGTCCTGGCTCTCCTGGAACTCACTCTGTAGACCAGGCTGGCCTCGAACTCAGAAATCCGCCTGCCTCTGCCTCCCAAGTGCTGGGATTAAAGGCGTGTGTTACCACTGGCCGGCGCTCTTCCACATTCTAGGGAGACACTCAGCAGTCAGTGTTTATGGAAAGCCCGGGATTAGAAAGAGTCCCAGCTTTCACAGAGACGGTAGCTTAGTTGTACTGTGTGCTGATGAGAATAAGGTGGAGAGGAGACAGATCATAAAATACAAAGAAAGGTTACTGCCATCCCATGCCCTTGCGTGCCCCACTACTACCTCCCCCTCCCCCTCTACTCCCCACCTCCACCCGAGTCCCCTACCTCTCCCCCCTCCCCCACTCTTGCCACCATTTCCTTAGCAGAAGCTCTTGATGCCTAAGGACTCTCTGTAAAGACAGGAACACCTCTCCAACGCCAAGGTGACACTAGCCACTGAACAACACTGCTTCTTTTCCGACTGAGAGAGGTTTGAAAGCTGTGGCAGGCAGGCCTCCAAAGACACTTAGCTTTGCTGCTAGAAACAGAGAGGACAGATGGCCGGCAGAGATGCCTAAGGGACAAGCCTAGACGGCCTGGTGGCCGTGGGGCTTCCTGTTCTGTCCTCCTTCGTGCCAGGGCAGTCCTCCAGCGGAGCTGCCAAGGGTGCTGCTTACAGATGGCCTGGGCTGGCAGCAGAGTCGAAGGCAGGCGGGGGGCCTGGCGTGATGACTTAATCAGTAAAGTACTCGCAGGGCAAGCGTGAGGCCCTGTGAACAGTGTGAGACCAGGAACCCACGTGAAATCCAGGCCTAGGTATGAAATTCTCAAAGAATCAATAAAAATAGTAAATGCTGTTTTAAAGAGCCAGACATGTAACCAGAGACCAGGGGAGCCGGGATGCAAGGACCCCTGGGCTGGCTGGCTGCCTGTCTCCGCTGGGGTTAGCCGAGCGATGAGGTCCAGGGTCAGCGAGAGACCTGCCGCGAAACACCGCAGTGGAGATAGTTCAAGGAAGATGCCGCTGTCGGTCTTTGGCCACGCCCAGATGTAGACATGTGCATGTGCACCTGTATACACACACACACACACACACACACACACACACGTGGTACAGGTAGGTAGATACATCCATACACATACATACACACACACACACATGCATGCATGCGTACATAGATACATAGATGGTAAAGAGAATGTAATAAAAAATTTTAAAGGAAAAATAGATTTGCTATAAGCCCACCAAGAAACAAATAATTCACTCCTGCTCCCAATTTTACATCACTCCTGTATCTATAAACCTTTAAGCCAGAGCCAACTTTGAGTTGGTCACAGCCAAGACCCCGTCTGAGACCCAGAAGATGGCAATCTGCCAATGTGTCAGGTCCCTACAAATGCGCATTGCATGCTGGATGAGAGGTGGCCTGGGAGAATTAGTTTTGGTATTTTGTTGTCTGCCCCTCTTTCCAGATTACTTTTCGTATGCTGTGTGGGTGAGTGGCGTGGGGACTGAACTCGGGGGTCTTGATGCGCTCCACYGGTGAGCTACATTTCCAGTGTTCTGTGTGAGGTTTTAAAAACAAACTGAAGGGCAGTGTGAGGCTCGGCGGAGCAGATGCTTGGCATGGCCAGAGCCCCGGTTTGCCCCTAGAGCCACAGACAAGCACCCTGTACTTGTAAAGGAAAGGCCCTGCGCCGTGCAGGTGTTGAGACTCTTCTCCGTTCGCTTTCAGGAAGTCGAGAGCATTTTCCCATGTCTTTAATGATTTCGTTTCACTGGACTTAACCATTCTTCTGTTGTTGGACAGGGAGTTTCATCCAGAGTTTCCTTGTTTTAGACGGCACTCCCGTGATGGTGCCTGAGTCTCTCTCGCTGTTGCCTTTGGATAGATTCCCAGGAATAGCGATGAGTTTCTTTAAGACTCCTGTTCAGGAAGGGAAACTTACTGGAGGGAACAGACATCCCTTTATAATGTTTTTTTGTTTGTTATTTATTTAGTTTGTTTATGAGACAGTGTCTTATGTAGCCCAGGCTGGCCTTAGACTTGTGATGTAGCTAAAGGTGTGAAAACTTCATTATGGTAAGATCCAAATGTATGTCTTTGTAGGTTTTGGTTGTTGGTGTTGTTGTTTTGAAACAAGGTCTTGCTATGTAGCCTAGGTTGGCATGAACCTACCTCCTGATTCCTAGAGGCCAAAGTGTGAATTTATGCCACCATGTCAAGCTTTTAAATATATATTTCCAGATATCAAAATAGCACACTGAGCCCTGTGTGCCCATTACCATTTGAATACTTTGCAGTTTCTGGCATTCTTGCTTGGTCTACTTCCCCCTAACTTCTGCTCACTCCACTGGAGACTATTTTATATACATCCCATTATTCCTTTACAGTAAAATGTATAGACATACATTTGTGATGCATAGGTCCCAACCATGTCATTTTAGTGAATGAATGTTATTGAATAAAACATTAACAGCTACTGAGAGGTTGTTGGTGGAACAACCTATCCTCGGGGAGAACCTAACACCAGGCAGGAGTCTTCCCTTCTGAGTCTTTGAATACCAAAGCCACGGTTGTGTGGTCCTAGTCACACCAGGAAGCAGATCAACAGCGCCAGGGTTTGTCTTGGCTGGCCTCCGGGTTCTCAAGAACAAGTTCTTAAGCAAACCTGAGTTATTGCTGGAGACAATTGCGACTACAGCCTTGGGTTCTAAGGAAGAACACTTCCTGTCCCTCCATCACTCAGGTCATTCCCCTCTCCTCTCGGAGTTCCTGAAAAGAAGTTCCTTCTGACACAATAGTAAGATGTTTCAAGTGTCAAGTGCCATTGAGCTAGGGACACAGGTCAGTGGGTAGAAGTTTCTTCTTGGATCCCGTGGATACCGCCAGGTAATGGCGGCCTCTGTTTCCTCTCAGTCCCTCCTTTCTCTGTCAGGAGGAATTGCTATTTACTGAGAAGTAGGAATAAACTCCACTCTGCTCAGAAGCTTGGAAAATCAGAGAAATGTCACAGTTTGGAACATCAGTCCTCATCAAGAGACCTCCAAGCACATTGCCAGCTTTCCTGGATGCTTTCCTGGATGACGGTCTTTATTCTTTTTGCACTGGGACTGACCCAGCTTGAGTTGTGGTGCACGCATGGGTTGAGGTTCTGGAGCGAGGCAACCTGAATTCCCTTGTCCATTATGAAGGTGTGTGTGGTGGGGGGAGGATCTTTCCATATTGTTCTCTAGCTTGCCGGACTGGAAACGGGAGAGTCAGGGCAGCTCCCTGCCTCCCCATCCTCACCCTCTTAGGACCACCTATACCTCAGTACCATATCTATCTGTTCGTCAAAACTCCCTGGACACTGTGTTCTGGGTTTCTCCTCTTTTGGGGCTTAGAGTTCTAAGTATTAACTTAAGTACTGGGGCTGAGGAGGCGGCTCAGAGCCAAGARCACTGGTTAGAGGACTCCAAGAACCCACACGAGGGCTCACAACCATCTATAACTCTACTTCCAGGGGATCTGACTCCCTTTCTGTCCACAGAGGATAACAGTCACACACTTTGTACATAGAAATACATGCAGGCAAAATATTCATACACACAAATAAGTGAATGAATATAAAAAATATATTATTTATCCCATGTGTTATATGATAAACAAACTTCCTACAGGACATGGCTCTTAGCCTGCGGTTTGTAGGCGCCTGTGTGTGTGACAGGACCCAGAATCCAGTCATGTGCGTTTTCCTGGCCAGCGGTCCCACGCCTTCCATTAATTATGGCCACCTCCTCTCTACACAGAAAAACATGTAAACGTATGACAGATTAGAAGTGTGAGGTCATTTAATTTTAAACTAAGGCTATAATACTTTAACCAAGAGCCCAAGGATTTAAAAAGATAGCCCCATAAAGGGAAGTAGAAATCTGTCCTTTTAGTGGGATTACAAGGTTTACTTCTTAGGTGAAATTTTGTTTACACTGAAAGTTTTATACTTTGGAACTGTTAGGATGCCAGAGTCTTTTTGAGACAAGCTCCCGTGTAACCCAGGCTGACTATGGACGCTCTTCTGACCCTCCAGGCCTGCCAGTGGTAGGATTACAGACATGTACCATCATGGCCATATATTTTTTTAAAGATTTATTTATTTTATGTATGTGAGTATGTTGTTGTTCTCCTTGGACACACCAGAGGACAGCATCAGACCCTATTACAGATGGTTGTGAGCCACCCTGTGGTTGCTGGGAAGTGAACTCAGGATCTCTGGAAGAACAGCCAGTGCTCTTAACCGCTGAACCATCTCTCCGGTCCCATCGTGCCCATTTTTAAATTAGATTTTATCTCTGTTTGTGCATATGTGTGTATGTATATGTGGGGTGGGCATGGGAGTGTAGACCTGTCGTGATGTCCACGAGGAGGTAAAGGAGACTCACAGAGCTTGGGGAGCCTGAGGGCTTTCCTCTGAGGGCCCTGAGTGACTGGTTGTTTCCTCTGCTAATATACAAGACCTCTTTCCCTCACAGCAAGCCGCAGGCCCAGGAGCTACCAAGCAACAGGCCCCAAGCTATCTGATCCCAGCCAGCTGTCCCCTACCATGTGAGGTTGCCTAGCAACAAGGTACCAGGATTACTGGGGACCCCAGGTTAAGTAGTCTGAGAGAATTTGGGCCTTAGATTACTGATTCTTTTTTTTTTTTTTTTTTTTTTTTTTTCCCTGAGACAGGGTTTCTCTATGTAGCACTGGCTGTCCTGGAACTCACTCTGTAGACCAGGCTGGCCTCAAACTCAGAAATCTGCCTGCCTCTGCCTCCCAAATGCTGGGATTACAGGCGTGCGCCACCACGCCCGGCTAGATTACTGAGTCTTAACACTGTTCTTTTCTGCTCTGAGTTTTGGCTTCTTCTTTGACCCAAACCAAAAGAGATCACCCCAGTCACCCCAGAGACACACTACACAAAGCAGGTATTGGGCTCCTCTGTGTGCTGGGCCAGGCTGGACACTGTTCCGTCTGTCTATAGTAGATGGACTGTCTGTCTGTCCTGAGCATAGCCTTGGCTCCTGGGAGACACTGAGCAGTCCCGTAAGGAAGAACCAGCTGGGGTGGTAATAGGGCGCTGACCAATGAGCTAACGTGCTGGGCACTTGGCCCCACAGCTCTCCTGAAGTCTTGTTAATTTTAGTCCTGCTACCTGACTTTCTGTGATGGTTTATATATGCTGGGCCCAGGGAGTGGCACTATTAGAAGGTGTGGTTCTATTGAAGTAGGTGCGTCACTGTGGGAACGGGCTTTAAGACCCTTGTCCTAGCTGCCTGGAAGCCAGTCTTCCACTAGCAGCCTTCAGATGAAGACATAAACTCTAAGCTTTGCCTGCACCATGTCTGCCTGGCTGCTGCCATGCTCTTGCCTCGATGCTAATGGACTGAACCTCTGAACCTGTAGGCCAGCACCAATTAAATGTTGTTCTTAGAAGAGTTGCCTTGTTTGTGGTATCTGCTCACAGCAGTAAAACCCTAACTAGGACACTTTCCTGTTTATAATGACAGTTCTTTCCCGGGTCTCACTGGACTATCGCTCCCTCAAATCCAGAGTGATTCCCCACCCCTGTCATAGTTTACTGCCTTCAAACACACTTTATAATCTAGTTGTTGGCTGCTTCAGCCCCCATGCCAGATCAGCTGTGAGCTCCACTGGACATGACTATTTATTCTGTCCCCAGGTGTAGTACCAATGTCTAGGATAGTGCCAGACACAGCAGCTGGCCTTAAGGATTTGTTGAATGGCTGAACGACAGAGCATCTCTGAGCTGTGCAAGGTGATGGGTTTAGAGCCTAGGGGTCTGGACCCTGTCCTTGTCCTACTCTGCCACCTGCAGGGTTGTGGGTCCATCAGACCTCCTGAGGCTATGAATTGGATATGTCGCACACTCTGGCTAAGAGGACGAAACAGCCCACTTCACACTCCCAAATCTGGAGGGCAACAACTGTCTCTGAGGATGATTGTGAGAGTCTGTTCAGGAAAGTTCGAGGAAGCTAAGTTTTTAAAAGTAGGTGAAAGGGCCGGGCAGTGGTGGTGCAGGCCTTTAATCCCAGCACTTGGGAGGTGGAGGCAGGAGGATTTCTGAGTTCGAGGCCAGCCTGGTCTACAGAGTGAGTTCCAGGACAGCCAGGAATATACAGAGAAACCCTGTCTCAAAAAAACCAAAAACAACAACAAAAAAAAGTAGGTGAAAGGGGGATGAAGGCCACGGGTGGCAGGACCCTTGTCCACGGGTGGCAGGACCCTTGTCCACGGGTGGCAGGACCCTTGTCCATGGGTGGCAGGACCCTTGTCCATGGGTGGCAGGACCCTTGCCCACCTAGTGTGTATGAGGCTTATGTTCAACCTTCTAGTACAGAAAAGAGAAAGAGAGAAAGAAAGAAAGAAAGAAAGAAAGAAAGAAAGAAAGAAAGAAAGAAGAGTAAAAGAAAAGGAAAGAAAAGGAAACTCTGCCTCTTACTAGGACCTACCTGAGGGGGACCCTATCCGGTCACTCAGACTCCTGGTGACCCTGTCAGGGAGCAAGAGCAAGAGAAGAAGCCCTGACATTGCTGCCTACCAGTGACAACCTGCAGTGACAGCCTCCTGTGCCTCACTGGCCCTTCCTGCCTGACTCACCCTCTAATCTAAGTCTTCTCATACATATGGAATAACATCTGTACTCTCCCCCAGTGTTCCACCCCAGCAGCCCCCTCAAAGCTAATCTCCCACAGACAAAGGCTGGCTGCTGACACTCTGTAACCGCAGCCAGGTGGTCAGGTGCAAAGGGTTTTTCAGTGTCAGCCATAAATGTCCCTGGGATTGGAAGGGCTTTGTCACCAAGAAACAAAATGCCACTTTAGGAAACCCCGTTGTTTCTGACCGGTGAGAGGAGGGCGCACATCTGTCCAGGGGTGGGGCTCTCTGAGACTACGTCAAAGATGTGTTTCTCTTGCTTTTTAATGAGCGCAACATGTTCCATTAGATTGTTTTTGCCTGAGCTTGTAACCGGACTCGAGAACACCCGACAAGGGCTTGGCCCGAGCAAACCTGTCCAAGGACATGGCCCGTCTAGATGTCACCTGTCTGAGATTGGTAACTGACAGGAGGATGCATGTCTACAGATACAAATCAACGGGGCTTTAATACCACTACAGTTATAGCAAATAGTTCCCAGCTGCTACGACCCCACAATAGAAGACTATTCCTCATGCTGGGGTCTCTAGATCCGCAAGGACACCCATATGTGACCCCACAATAGAGACTATTCCTCATACTGGGGCCCCAAGGACACCCATATGTGCTTCCAAGTTTCCTCAAAACTTTTTAAAAAAACTTATTTTTTTAAATAATTATAGGTTCTCAGGGCTGAGAATGTGACTTGGTGGCTTGTTCGGCTAAAATAAAACAAGGACTCTTGGCAAACAGGGTTCAACCACCAGGTGTCATGGAAGGTACCTATAATCCTAGCAGTGGAGAGATGACTCCAGAAATATTAGAAGTTCAAGGTGATCCGATATCACACAGATTGAGTTTGAGGCTAGACTGGGCTACATAAGACCCTGTCTGGGTGTGCTAGTGTACACCTTCAATCCCTAGCACTCAGAGAGGCAGAGGCGACAGGATCTCTGAGTTCCAGACCAGCCAGGACTATGAGGTGAGACCTTGTCTCATAAACAAAGCCACAAATAAAACAACAATAAAAACAAGCACAGAAGCCGGGCGGTGGTGGCACACGCCTTTAATCCCAGCACTTGGGAGGCAGAGACAGGCGGATTTCTGAGTACCGAGGCCAGCCTGGTCTACAGAGTGAGTTCCAGGACAGCCAGGGCTACACAGAGAAACCCTGTCTCAAAAAACCAAAAAAA
>BDUI01000103.1:408488-424961 GCA_002335545.1 Apodemus speciosus | reverse complement strand
AGCCCTGGCTGTCCTGGAACTCACTCTGTAGACCAGGCTGGCCTTGAACTCAGAAATCCACCTGCCTCTGCCTCCCAAGTGCTGGGATTACAGGCATGTGCCACCACCGCCCAGCTAATAAAATATTTTTTAAAGGAAGAAATTTACATTGACTTTGCTTAAAGAAGTTTTCTTAGTCCCTTTCTCTGGTGGGTTTTGCAGTGTGGTCTAGGATGACATTTGAACTCCTGATACTCCCGCCTTCACCACCACACCCAAGTGACGTGGTTCTGGGATTGAACTCGGGACTTTGTGAATGACAGGCAAGCGCTCCATCCGCTGAGGTACATCTCCAGCCCTCGTCTGCATTTTGCTACTGGACAGTTCCCATAACTCCCACTGGGGTGCTGCTGTCGCCACCTAAAACTCTTGGCCACCTGGGACTTACAATCTAACTTTAATAGAAACAGAATCTTTGAGGATATAATTAGTTAAGGTTATATTAAATTAAGATGGGCCCAAATCTGTGGTTGCACACACGCCCTTAATCCCAACATTCAGGAGGCAGAGGGAGGCAGAGACAGGCAGATTTCTGAGTTCAAGGCCAGCCTGGTTCACAGAGTGAGTTCTAGGACAGCCAGGTCTACACAGAGAAACCCTGTCTTGAAAAAAAGAAAAAGAAGAAGAAGAAAGAAAATTAGGATGAGCCTTAAATTCACCGCCTGGTATCATTAGCTCTTGAGAAGCTAGCATCACATTCAAGAAGACCATGACCTAATAGGTTCTGCAAACCAAGGAACAGCAGGATGGCCAGCAAACACCAGAACCGATGAAGAGGCAAGAGAGAATTCTCTCTAGCACCCATGGATGGAGAGCCCCTGCCGCTTGCCTGTCAGCTTGTGACTTTTGGCTTCCTGAACTCTGAAAGAATTCCAGTTTTTTGCTTTATTCTTTTCTTTTGGACAGGGTCTCACTATGTGGTCCTGGCTGGCCTGGAACTCTCCTCCCTTCCTCCCTCCCCCAACCCCATGCTGGGATTAAAGGCCTGTACCATGCCTAGAATTTCCAGTTTTGTTTTTGAGATAGGGTTTCACTAGGTAGATCAAGCTGGCCTCAAACTCTATGGATCAAACTATGGATCTACCTGGCTCTTCCTCCAAAGTGCTGGGATCTAAAGCCTACATCTTGTTTGTTTGTTTGTAGGTTTGTTTATTTATGTAAATGAGTATTTTGTTTTTGTGTACAGCTATCTATACACCAGAAGACAGCATCAGACATTGTGAGCCACCACGTGGGTGCTGGGAATTGAACTCTGGATCTTCAGAAGAGCAACAGCTGCTCTAAAACACGGAGCCGTCTCTCTGGCCCCACATTTGATTGTTTTAAAGCCCTTGATTTACAACACTTTGGCAGAGCAACCCCAGCGACTACCACAGATGATCATTGTGAGCGCCTTTCCCACCCCATTTTTGCCACGACCTTTCAAAGGACACACTCATCGTCTTCTTGGGCAAATGAATCCTTGAGATGCTGCAGCTTGCCTGAGTCTGGAAGCAGGTTGGGCTAGGATCTGATGCTGGGCCCAGAGGCTGCTTTGCCTGCTGCTGGTTCCCATCTGACCCCTTTCTGTCACATCCTTCATTTCTCTTTGTAACTTCCTGCAACTGCCTGTTCCTTTGACAGCCAGGTACTTGGCAAGAGTGCCATATCTTTCTGGGTTTAGTCCATCGTGTTCAGTAAATAACTTAAGAGACCAGTGTGATGGAACACAGCTTTAATATTAGTGCTCCAGAGGCAGAGGCAGAGGCCGGTAGATCTCTGTGGGTTTAAAACCATCCTGTTCTACACAGTGAGTTCTAGGCCAGCCAGGGTCACATAGTGAGGGCCTGCGTCAAGCAAACAAACAAACAAACAAACAAACGAGATAACTTGGTGAATTATTTTAAAACTTCGGAAATTAAAGTTATTAAATCTAAGGGGCCAGTGAGGTGGCTAAATGGGTAAAGGAAGTCTGTCAAGCCAGATAACTTGAGTTCAATCCTATGGCCCTTACGGTGGAAGGAGCAGACTCCTGTGAGTTGTCTTCAGACCTCCACACTCAGGTACCAATATGGACAATTTTTTTTAAGATTCTATTTATTTATATGAGTACACTGTAGCTGTCTCCAACACACTAGAAGAGGATGCAAGACCCCATTCCAGATGGTTGTGTGGTTGCTGGGAATTGAACTCAGGACCTTCGAAAGAGCAGTCAGTGCTCTTAACCGCTGAGCCATCTCTCCAGCCCCACAATATTTCTTGATAGTCCAAAGAAGTCCGATAAATAAATAAATAAATAAAGCCCAGAGGCTGTACGTTATGGAGGAAGTTAGAGCTCCGAGCCCAGGGAGCGTTAAGAGAGCAGCTCCGCTGCTGCTGGCAGAGGTGAGGCCTCTCGGAAGAAAAGGCGTCTCCTCCTCTGCAGCAGATATGTGCACCCCAAAGGATCCCCGAGTTCACGTAACCATCTCTCCTTAATCAGGAGCAACAGGTATTACTAGGATATTTTTAAGGAACTCCAGTTGAAGAATATCCACTTTGTTGTTTACTTAAGACAAGGTCCCTTTAGGTAGCCTTGTTTGGCCTGGAACTTCCTGTGTGGACCAAGTTGAAGATGCTTTCCTAGTATCTAACAACCTTCTGTGTGCGCTAACAATTCACAGTCATGTATTAGGAAAAATCTGCACTTTCTAGTAGTGCAGTGACTAAAGAGGTTAACCACATACATACACATATATGTTCATATTATATGCATACGTTTAGCACTCTGATTTCTTTTCCCAGAGTAAGGCATCAGTGAACCTCCCCAAATGTTCAGAGTTCAGGTTCTCAGTCCAACCGAGACTTCAAGAACCTGAACCTGACAGTCTATGGCCGTGGCTCATACCTACTAACACTAGCATGGAAGGCAGAGACAGGAAGACCGTGCCAGTATAAGGCTGTCCTCACCTATACAGCAGGCTCTAAAACAGCAAGAATTACAAAGTGACACCCTGTCTCAAAAGATCCAGAGGGGGCAAGGGGGGAAGGGTGGAGTGTTTGCCTATTGAGACCCTAAATTAGATTTCCTGTAATCCCATGTGGGAAGTGGAAACAGAAGAATTATAAATTTAATGTCATCTGAAGCTACAAAAGCCAGTTTGAGACATTGTCTCAAAAACAAAACAAAAAAAAAAAACAAAACAAAAAAACCAAAAAAACCAAAACAAAACCTTGACCAGTTGTCCTGTGATGTAAGTTGGAAAACGGAGTTTTGGGAAGTGTCCTTGGTCTGGAACAACAGAATAGAGTTTGTGGAGTGGGGTACGACCCCTCCTTGAATCTATTTGGGCTCCTTGTCTCAAATTAGGAGAAAATTCCGAATTCTAAATGTGAAATATAGAAAGGAGGGGACTTAACACATTTTGGTTCAAAGTATTTAAAAATGTACAGGGCTGGAAAGATGAGTCCGTGGCTCAGAACACTTGCCGTGCATGCATCAAGTCTGAATTTGAATCTCCAGAACCCATGGGAAAAGCCAGGTGTCGCTGTGCGTGGCTGTAATCTAGCAGTTGGGGGTCAGAGACAGGCAGATCCTGGAAGCTTGTTCACCAAGCACTCATCCTAACTGAAACAAGGCAATAAGGCAGAGAAGGAGTTGGAGAAGATTCCAGATGTCTTCCTCTGACCTTCTCATAGACAAATATTGGTACACTCACCCATAAACTCACACATACATATACACACACACACATATACATACATACACACATATATACACATATGCATAATACATACATAATACATACATACATACATACATACATACATATACACATACATACACACACATACATATACATATATGTGGCATCAAGCACTTCGTTGCTCAGGACCAGAAGTTAAACACTCTTGGGAACTGCACATGCCTTGTGACTGGATTTCCCCGAAGAGCCACCCTAAGTGCAGACTTGTATTGTCACAATGAAAACAAGTGCATGAGTTAAAATGTGTGTTAGGGTTAAAAGGACGTGATCAGGATGACGGAGAAGTGAAGCAAAAGAGCTTGCAGCTGAGTCTAAGCCATCTGAGTTGACGGGTTAGAGGAAGGACGGGGCTCATGAGAAAACAACGAGGCAGTCCTGGAGTCTTGGAAGGCTGCAGCTGGCCCCCCCGAAGCCTCTCACACAGCACATGGTCCACCCACATTTCCTTATGTCTAATTGCAACAGAGCAAGTTGGTTTTGCTGTTGGTTGTTTGGCTGGCTGGCTGGTTATTTGGTTGGTTGGAGACAGGGTTTCACTGTGCAGCCTTGGCTGGCCTGGGACTCACTCTGCAAACCAAGCTGGCCTCAAACTCATAGAGTTTGCTTCCGGAGTACTGGGGTTAAAAGCACGCACCACCCCGCCTGGCCCAGACTGAACTGTAAGTATGATTTCTAAGATGCCCCCACTTAGTCCAGAAACAGGGGCCCGCCCTGGAGTATGCCGTAGGCTGGTTTAGATATGAGGTCACCAGAGAAGACTGCAGCTGTGTCTGGTGTCTGCTGCCAATCAGAGAGCCAGGAAGTGATTAAAACCCTCGAAGCTGCAGTTGGGTTGTCCCCACTTTATCAACAATGAACACAGTAGGGCATCACCCACATATGCACACTATGAAGAGTCGGACTCCTTAAAGAGCCTCACTCATCGCACAGCATTTGCCCCGTGGCTCTGACACCCTTCCTTTTTGTGGCAAGTATGAGAGGAGTAATATTTATTTATTTGTTTGTTTGGTTGGTTGGTTTTGTTTTTTTCGAGACAGGGTTTCTCTGTGTAGCCCTGGCTGTCCTGGAACTCACTCTGTAGACCAGGCTGGCCTCGAACTCAGAAATCTACCTGCCTCTGCCTCCCAAGTGCTGGGATTAAAGGTGTGCGCCACCACCGCCCCTCTGTAATTTTTAAATACTTAAAAGAAACATGTAGTCCACCAATTTGGGACAGAAAAAGGCTCATCCTACCTCAGAAATGTGCTACCCGTCTTATCTTTAAAATCCATAGCGCAGAACCGACCAAGCTGCTCCCCCTCTTGGGCTCCCACTACGATCACTTTAGGGTGCCTGCTTTGCGTTGCATTGCTTCTGCTGGTTTGGTAAATAAACCATGTATCTTGACTGTCTTAGTCAGGGTTTCTATTCCTGCACAAACATCATGACCAAGAAGCAAGCTGGGGAGGAAAGGGTTTATTCAGCTTACACTCCCACACTGCTGAGCATCACTAAAGGAAGTCAGGACTGGAACTCACTCAGGTCAGGAAGCAGGAGCTGATGCAGAGGCCACTGGAGGGATGTTACTTACTGGCTTGCTCCCCCTGGCTTGCTCAGCCTGCTCTCTTATAGAACCCAAGAATACCAGCCCAAGGATGCTACCACCCACAAAGGGCCCTCCCCCCTTGATCACCAACTGAGAAAATGCCCCACAGCTGAATCTCATGAAGGCACTTCCCCAGCTGAAGCTCCTTTCTCTGGGATAACTCCAGCCTGTGTCAAGTTGACACACAAAACCAGCCAGTGCATTGACTAAACCTATTTTTTAAGAAGGTAGAAACAGAAAGGACACCTGCGTCCATGCCCCCTCAACATCGTCAACATTCTAAAGGCACCAGGTAGACGGTGCTCTCTAACAAACACCAGGCAGACGGTGCTCTCTAGCAAACACCAGGCAGACGGTGCTCTCTAGCAAACACCAGGCAGACGGTGCTCTCTAGCAAACAAACATGTTGACCTCCTTTGGCCTTAGGTTTTGCACGCTGAAAAATTAAGATGTCAATAAGTGCAATCAGGGTGGAGAGCTGCCCCAGTTGGCAAAGACATCAGCTGCCGAACCTGAGGGTCTGAGTTTGGTCCCTAGGGCTCCACATGGTGGAAGGAAAAAGCCACCTTCTCGAGGGTTGTCCTCTGACCTCCACGTGTCCACAGTGGCATGTTTACAAACATAGACACATAGACAAAATAATAATAGTAAGTTGGAATGTATTGACAGCTTTCTTCTTACTCTTAGATTTTAGGATTATCCAAAGGTGGAGCGTCTTCTTTCATGGTAAGAGACTCTTAGTAACTCCTGTTCGTACACGCCGGCTGGTCCTACCTTTGCTGTGCACACCTGGGTCCATCCCCTCATCATCTCTCTCAGGAAGCATTAAGCAATTGTCTGCTTTTTGCTTTTTACTTCATATCAATAGAAAGATGCAGGTTTAGAAAACCTTTACCCTGAGCTGACACAGGATGGCTCAGCGTGAAAGGCACTTGCTGCCAAGCATGACAGACCCAAGTGTAATCCCTGAGACCCACTTGGCAGAAAGAGCCAACCTTCACACACTGTCATCTGACCGCCACACGTGTATCAGAGCACGGGGGTGCTCACATGCATGCGCATGCGTATACACTAAAATAAAGGAGTAGAAAGCCACGCCCTTCAACCAATCTCCTTTTCCGGATGCGTCGCTATCTACGTCTTTTAAAAATACATTTAATGATCCGTGACAAGAGGAAGGTAAAAAAATAGATGATAACCATACTTTAAGTTTCAGACTCAAAGGAGGTTTGCAAAGTGGAGTATGAAGATGTTCTTGTCTCCAGCAGCTGTCAAGCCCTGACTATAACGATCTGTTCTGTTCTTTAATCTGGGACAATATACAGCAGGAGCTTAGGAAAGAAATGCAGAGAGCAGAACAGACTAAGCCAGACCTAGGAGCTTGACATATACTTTTATTTTTTAATTATCCACTGCTTAACTTCCTTGATTTAGACAACCAGAAGCCTGATAAAGCTGACAGGCCTTCCAGCCTCGCACTTCATGTCTCAGTAATTCCCCGAGGTCGCCGAGCTCTGCTGGCTGTTCTCACAGCCAACATCTCCCCTGAGCCCGTCACAGAGAAGGCTAATGATGTCTTTAAGTCGGTGCTGCTGAGTAGACGTTAGACTCCTATAGAAATGCTAAGCATACTCTTTGACACAGCAGCCTTGTTTTTAAAGAATTTATTCTAGAGATAGACTTAGACCTCCATTGACCCGTAAGAGGATATTCCCTGAAGAATCGTTACACGTGACTGGAATCAATCACTGAGAAGCTAATCTCAGTATATTATGTTCGGGCCTGGGGAGGTGGCTCAGCTGTCCACTTTGGTGCAAGTCTAATGACCTGAGTCCAACACCCAGAACCTAAGTCACGGGGGGTGGGGGGTGGGGGGGGAGGCAAGAGCCAGCTCCACAAAGCTGTCCTCTGACAACCACACACACACCATACACATACAATAATAAGATCTACCATAATGAAAGCAAAATAGAAGACAGATGTGCTGATGCAATCTTTATAAAGTTTTCTAAAAGGCATATTTGTTCTTTGGGAACAATATATTTCAAAAATAGTGTCCAAGTGGAGATGGCACATGCCTTTGATTTTAGCACTTTAGAGACAGAGGCAGGAGGATCTCTGTGAGTTTGAGACCAGCCTGGTCTACATAATGAGTTCCAAGACAGCCAGAGCTACACAAAGAAACCCTGTCTTGAAAAACAAACATGTGAAAGTGTTGACAGATGTTTGTCCTTGGTGACTTGTAGACACAAAGGGAAACTGAAAACTTTCTCTTTGCTGCTATTCCATTTGGACAGTTTGGATTGGGAGTAAGGACGGGCAGACAGCATGGTGGCTAAGAACCCAGCTGCCTGAGATCCTACCCTTTCACTTGCTGAGCAACTTCTGACAGGCTATTATCTCTTTGTACCTTAATTTCATCATCTACAAAGTGGGGCTTAACTTAGGAAAAGAAAGTGATGTACTTCCAACCTGATAAGCTTTAGAAGTGTAGAAATAAATAAAGTGTATGAAGATATTAGCCCATACAGACTTTACATTCCAACCAGAAGAGATAGATAATTAAAATGTATGCTTGAGTCTGGGATGGCTCAGAGGTAAAGGCATTTGTTGACACACCTGACCACCTGAGTTCAATTCCCTGGGACTCACATGGTGGAAGAAGAACTGACTTCCACAAGCTGTCTTCTGATCTCCACAGTGCTTCGTGTTATATACACACCCACACATAGAGACACATACACACACAGGCATGCATGCACACCCACACATAGAGACACATACACACACAGGCATGCATGCACACCCACACATAGAGACACACATACAGGCACTCATGCACACACATAGAGACACACACAGGCATTCATGCACACCCACACATAGAGACACACACACAGACCTGCATGCACACTCAGTCCCAGCACCCACAAAATGGCCTGAGAGCACTCTGACCCTCATGAGCACCAGACACAACACATAGGCATGGATCATTTTTTGTAGTGAAAAAAGTGGCAAAACCACACCCCCAGCTTTGATTAAAATCTCACATTTCTCATTCATAAACTTCAACTTGATAAAAGATAAGGCTATACAAGATTAATGGGAAATAAAATTGATACAATTTCTCCAAAAATTGAGCAATATAAACTATATAATTCATCCTTTAACTAGGGGATTCCCATTTCTAGGAACATAATTTAAGGGCTGAAGAAATGCGCCAACTGATGGTGGTGCACGCCTTTAATCCCAGCACTCAGGCGGAGGCAGGCCGATCTTTATAAATTCAAGGCCAGCCTGGTCTACAGAGTGAGTTCTAGGACAGCCAGGGCTGCAAAGAGAAACTCTGTCTCAAAAGTTGAGGAAATATCACATTGGGTGTGGTGGTACACACCTGTAATCCCAGCTCTTGGAAGTTGTGGCATAAGATAAGCAGTTGTAGGCTTATCTATCCAGTGAACCCAGCTGACTTAAGTGAACCTGGATCTTCAATAAGGAAGGGAAGGAGGGGAGAGAACAGGAGAGGGAGGGAAGGGCCGGGGCAACGCTACCTGAATGGCGATCAAGCAAACATCTAAAATACACATGCACATACATGTTCGTTTAGGTATTTGAACTTCATGGCTGAAATTGGGAGGAGGATTGGAGGTTCAAAACCAACCTGGGCTACCATGCTGGTTAGTTTTTGCCAACTTTCCACACACTTTAGAGTCACCTGGGAACCTCAACTGAGAAAGTGCCTCCACAGGACTGGCCTGCAGACGCGTCTGTGGCGCATTTTCTTGATTAATGATTGATGTGGGAATGCTCGGCCTACTGTGGATGGAGCCGTCTCTAAGCAAGCTGGTCTTGGGTTATATTAGAAAGCAAGCTGAATGGGCCATAGGAAGTGGGGGCGTGTTCCGTCATGGTCTCTGCTCCTTTGAGCTCCTCCTGCTCTGAGTTCTTGCCTTGGCTTTTCTTAACGCTGAGCTACAGATAACCTATAGGTTAAAATACGTCCTTTTCTCCTAAGTTGTTTTCGGTCTTTAAACAACAACAGCAGCCCATTACTTTAACATTTATTTGCTTATGTGTGTGTGTTTGGGCATATGCCAAGCGCATGCTTTCTTACTAACTGGAACTCTGAGACCAGAGTGTAAGTGGGTCTGAGCTAGCCTACTGAAAAATAAGAAGCAAGGGAAGGAATACAGGTGTCCCACTAGCAGCCTGCCAGCTGTTAGACATCTGGACAAGGCATCCTAGATTAGTAAGCTTGTCCACAGTCCTGTATGGAAGCCTTGCAGCGATTAGTCATCCTGCCTAGACCTCAACAATTGACCCGGAGAAACTACACAGTTGTGAGCCAAATGATAGTTACTCCTTTAAACCACTAAAGCTGACATAGATCCTCCTCCTCCTCCTCCTCCTCCTCCTCCTCCTCCTCTTCCTCATTGTCAATCGAAGCGTCATCTAAGCAAAAGCTACATCTGAGTTGAAAACGTGAGGGTCCAGCCTGAGATACACTTCAGATACAACATGCCCGAGGCCCTACCTTCAAAATCCACAGTATGGGGGGTGGGGGGGGGGACTGGGCAGTATTGTTGGTTGTTCTCTAAATAGCAATGATACCCTTCATTACTGATCCATATTTGCAAAGATTATCCCTATTCCTTAGGGCTACAGAGTTCTTGTTAATATCCTTTCTCCGGGAGTCCCTCCAGCGTCAAAGACAGTATTTAGAAGTCCCATACGCATCAGTGCTAGGAACTGAACCCAGGTCTTGTGTGTGCTCTTCCAACTGAGCTATATCCCAGCCTTTGTTGAGACAGAATATTGCTCGATAGCTCAGTCTGGCCACGGACTCAATATTGTAGCCCAAGTTGATCTTAAGCTGATAGTGGTCTTTCTGCCTCTTCCTCCTAAGTGTGGGGGTTATATTCTTGTTTTGGGAATTAGGAATCAATATATGATTCTTAATCACTTACTCTCTAAAATAATTAAAAAAGAAATCATGATCAATTCCTTCCCTTGAGAAAACGGTTTGGCACCTCCCAAAGATGAATCTGCATGTTCGAGGGCCCAGCATGAGGCTCCTACAGGCTTACAGCCTTGGGAAGTATGTACCTTCTGAGCAGGAGACGACGCAGGACTGCCCAGTGAAGCATTGTTTAAGATAGCAAAGCATTACAGTCCAAATATTTTCAACAGGGAAATATATTTTTAGAATTGCGAACTATTTATACAAAGGAATATTTTATAACAATGAAAATGAAGACATAAAAACATACAAATAGGCCCTGGAGAGGTGGCTCAGTGGTTAAGAGCACTGACTGCTCTTCCAGGGGTCCTGAATTCAATTCCCAGCAACCACAAGGTGGCTCACAACCATCTGTAACGGGATCTGATGCCCTCTTCTGGAGTGTCTGAAAACATCATGACAGTGTACTCACATATAAAAAATAAATAAATAAATCTTAAAAAAAACATACAAATAAAAATGTGGCAATCATATACTATATAATTAATAAATAATATAACTATATGGAGTATAATAATTGGTGATAATAATAATGGAAATAAATGTGAATGGGTAATAATTGTGTATGATAATATGGCATTAATAGAAAAGCAAATCATGCGTTTTTATGAAAGTGGAAAATAGAACAAAGTAAGATTTTTTTTAGCAAGACAGATGTGAAGAAAAGACGTTTTAAAGAAATAAAGGAAAACAAAGAAAGGAAGGAAGAAAGGAAAGGAAAGGAAAGGAAAGGAAAGGAAAGGAAAAGAAAGGAAAGGAAAGGAAAAAAAGCAGAAGACCAACCCTCAGGATAGCAGTGCGTGCTGGGGCTGGGACTAGAAGCGGAGTCTCCAGGAGGTTTTGTCCCTGTGGATTGGCTATGTGGAAATCCAAAGGGGACTCAGAAACAAATCACACAGGCAAAACAGCGGGAGGCGGCTGCCCCTCCCGACACAGCTGGAGAGGGAGAAGGAAAAGGGGCCACCTGTGCAAGGGCCTCGCAGACCACTAAAAACATTGGTTCCCGTTCTAACCAGGGAAACAGTTTTAAGAAAAAATTTATTTTTATCTTATGCATATGGGAGTTTTGAACTTATGTCTACACACCATATGGTTGCCTGGTGCCTTCAGGGGCCACAAGAGGATGTCAGAGTCCTTAGAACTGGAGATATAGATGATCGCCAGCCACCATGTGGGTGCCAGGGACTGAAGCCCAGTCCTTTGGAAGAGCAGCCAGTGGTCTTAACCGCTGGCCAGCTTCCCTGCTCTTGAGGAAACTTTCAACTTGTGCTGGAGCACAAGAGGACAGGAATCAAGCGTGTGTTTGATACATTTATTCAGGCTGGGTGAAACAAGACATTATTGCGGGAGCCAAGCCACTCAGTAGGAGGCCAGGAGACGGCGGCGTGGACAAGGACAAGAAGCCGTCACAGTCAGTATATTTTAGAGGTAGGGCTGGTACAATTTTTTCTGATGAATTGTGATAGAGGAAGGATTTTGAAAGAGGGGAGTTAGGATTTGCAGCCTGTGTGTTGGGAGGGAGGGAAGGGGCTGCTAGGAGCTGAGAGGAGAAAGTTTCTTTGCGGCTCAGGACTGCAAAGAGATGATCAGCATCACTTTGATGCTGAGGACCAGGGCTCTGGACGCTGAGCCTGAACTGCCAATCAAAGGCATATCCGGATGCGCTGGATGTACAGGTACAGAGCCCAGGGGCCAGGTCCAGACTAGAGGTATGAATTCAAGGCCCATCAATACATATATGGCCTTTCACCACGCCATGTTGCTGTTTGAGGTTGCCTAAGGAGTAAAACTTGAAAAGTCTGGGGACAGACATGTTCGATGACTGGCTTTTGGGAAGGGACAGATTCACAGCTCAAGGAGACAAGGAGGCTAAATATCAAGCAGACAAGAGGAAGAGCCACCAGAGGCAGAAACAAAGCAAAATCTCCAGCGTGGCTGGTGCCCAGAAAGCACAGGTAGGCCGCGGGAGTGATCAGAGCCCTTGGGAATGCTGGTAGAGGAAGACTGTTGGGAACAGATTGATTACCAAGGGATTGAACAAGTGTGGTTTTCCTGAAAACTCTGGGGGGTGCAAACCATTGTGGAATGTGTTCAATAAAGGAGAGAGGTCTAGAGATGCTGATGTCAGACTGTCAGGAGGAGCAGCTTTATAGACAAGCAGTTATGTACGCTGGTGGCCGGACGGAGGTGGACAATCAAGAGAAGTCTCTTTTTTTCTGGAAATCAAATTTATTCTAGGTCATTGCTCGACCATTGACTTACATCTCCAACCCCATCTTTTTCTTTTCTTCTCTCTCTTTTCTTTATCTTTCCTTCCTTTTTTCTTTTGCCTTTTTCTTTCTTTCTTATCAAGGTCTGGCTGGGTAGCCAGGCTGACCTCGAACTTCTAGAAAAATGAGCTCGCCTCAGCCTCCCAGTGCTGGGACTGCAGACGTAAGCCACCGTGCCTCCCTCTATGTTAGAGTTTTAATTATTTGTTTTTTAATTTTATTCCAACCACTTATTTATGAATTTTTAAATTTCCCTTTCTCTTCCTCCTCCTTTTTTTTTTTTTTTTTTCTTTGAGACAGGGTTTCTCTGTGTAGCCCTGGCTGTCTTGGAACTCACTCTGTAGACCAGGCTGGCCCCAAACTCAGAGATTCCCCCTGCCTCTGCCTCCCAAGTGCTGGAATTAAATGGCATGCACCACCACTGCCCTGTAGCGGTTCTTTTTAGTTTTGGAACAAAAGAAACAGTAATGCATTTGGAAGTCAGTGAGAACCATCTGGGTTGGGTGTGGTGACACAGGCCTCAACCTCGGCACTAGGGAGCTTACCTGAGGACCAGGAGTTCTAAAACTAGCCTGGGCCCATAGCAACATGGTCTAAAAATAAGTAAATAAAAGATTGGGAAGAGAAGGGAAAGGAATGACTCCGGAGAGGGGACACTAGAAGACAAGAAGGGACAGCCACTGTGGGAATTTGGCATTAGAGACTGGCCAGGCAAGCACCTCCAGTTCCATCACCCATGCGATATCACACCGGACCATCGAGTGATCCTGTAAAGACAGTTAAGAGTAGCTCATAACCACCAACAAGCAGGTTTACTGACGCTGCGTGCAATGCCTTTCACCAAACACTTTCGAGAACCATCTTTCTCAATCCTCTTATCGACTATGAAAAGGCGAGAACCCAGTTGCCCCATCTTCCAGACAAGGAGGAGAAGGTGAGAGGCACCAAGGTTATGTGGCTGAGATAGAACGGGGCTGGATCTGCTATCTGCGGGCCGGCAATGCCCCAGAGACGTGGGAGGGAGCCTCCTACAGAATTTTCAATTTTCCTCAAAAATGTAAAGAACGAAGAGGGTGAAATTAATTTTAATAGTAGGTTACATTTAGATACTGTCTATCTAGGCCATATCAACTTATAGTCATTATAAACTATTGCGGTGTTCTTTTTATATTCAGTCTTCAAAATTGATAGGTATTAAGATACGGTTCATTTCAACACCAAACATTAATCGAAAGTGTTTGATCTCTATTTTGGTTGTATAAAAACTGTAGCTAAGAAAATATATTCATTTACCCAAGTAATCTTAAACTAAATTGAAAAGGTTTTCAGTAGTCAAGTATCTATTTTAACTTTCACTTAATTAAGATGAAACAAAATTAATGATGTAGTTCCTCGGGGTCCTAGACATACCTAGACATCGCCTCCTACAGCTGGTGGCCACAGAGCAGAGGACTACAGCCCCTGACTCTTGGTCGAGTTCCACCACCTTTTCCCAGAATGCCTTTCACATCTGTTTCCCTCTCTGTATTTATTAAATGTGGCTGCTCTGCTTTCAGATAGGGTTTAACTCTGTGTGTAGCCAAGGTCTCCTAAAACTCCCACTGTGGCCCAGGCTCCTGTGTAACTTGAGACAGTTTTTCTGTCCCACGTGGTGGGGGTGGGTGGGTTACCCACATTAGCCACACGTTCGTTGTTTTTTGTTTTTGTTTTTGTTTTTGTTTTTGAGGCAAGGATCTCAAACCTTCTATAACCACACCCCTCATACCCCGCCTCATTCCCTCCCATCCCATCCCCCACCCCGCTTCTGCTTTCCAGGACTGCAGGTGAGTGACATCACACTCAGCTTTTAGGTCAACCCACCTCCATCACCCTTGGGTCCGGGGTGACTCCTTTTTAAGCTATCCTTATGTGTATGGGTCTTTTGCCTACATGTATGTCTGTGAGCCAAGTGTGTTCCTGGTGCTTGTGGAGGCTAGAAGAGGGCACTGGACTTCCATCGACTGGAGTTACAGACGGCTGTGAGCCACCTTGTGGGGACTGAACCCTAGTCAGTCCTCTGGAAGGCCAGACAGTGCTCTCAACTGCTGAGTCATTGCCCCAACCTCCGCACTGAACAACTTTTCATTATCATAAGCCAGGGTCAGTTTGGCTTTCTCTAAAAACACAGTCGTAACCACAAACGGTTACTGGATACTTACTGTGTCAAGATTTGGCCTAAGTTCCGCCCATGGATTAACTCCCTTAAATTGTTGCAATGAAGAGAGTGGTATTAGTATCTTCCCTCTCTTTTTCTTTCAGCACTAGAGAACAGGCTCATGGCCTCCCACAGGCCTGACAAGGGTCTTAGACCAAACTGTGTCCCTGGCGCCCAGCATCCCTGGAGCAAAGAGGAGGGACTGAGGACATCAAATAACCTCCTGGCCTTCAAATGGAAGCAAGTGCTAGGAAGTTGAGCCCGGTTTGATCCAGTCCTCGCACTCGGGCACCAGGGCGTGTATACCTCCCTTGCAGGCATACACACAGGTACGGAATTTTGAGAGATGGGGTTCTAGGTGCTTTTTTTTTTTTTTTTTTAAATATTCTCTCCTTCTTGCTAGTGCATTCCAATTTATGTGCCCATGATCATTTTTAAATGTCTTAATTCTGATAATCACTATTCTGGTATGGTTTCAGTCTGAGAAATACACAAAATTGCATCTTAAAAGTCCAGACCCAGGCTGGAGAGATGGCTCAGAGGTTAAGAGCACTGGCTGCTCTTCCAGAGGTCCTGAGTTCAATTCCCAGCAACCACATGGTGGCTCACAACTATCTATAATGGGATCCGATTCCCTCTTCTGGAGTGTCTGAAGACAGCTACAGTGTACTCATATAAATAAAAATTAATAAAAAAAAATTTTTAAAAAGTCCAGACCCCAGCCAAGAGCCTGTTCCTTAGTCCCTTCTGAGAGCAAGTATCCTTCTCCTCATCAGTTGTGGCAGATGCTGTAAACATCTCAGTGGCTTCTAACTGTAAGAGTTGTTCTCTCTCTCTCTCTCTCTCTCTCTCTCTCTCTCTCTTATTTTCCAAACAATGTGCCCTGTAGCCCAGGTTGGTCAGGAATTTTCTGTGTAGCCCAAGGTTACCTTGAATTCCTTCTCTCTCCACCTCGGAGTGTTGGGACTGACAGGAGGTAATGGCACTGGAGAGATGGCTGGTTGGCTAAGGGCACGTACTGCTCTGGCAGAGGACCCACACTCAGCTCACAGTAATGCCCTAAACCTCCAGCTCTAGGGACATCTGACACCCCTAGCGTCTGTGGGAATTTACATTCACACACACACACACACACACACACACACACACACACACACACACACACAAATTCAATTGTTATAATTAATTAGAGGAGTGTATGATTCACTATGCCTGGTTTATATAATGTTGGGGCTCAAACAAAGGGCTTCTTGAATGCCAGGCAAATAATACTCTAGCAACAGAGATATAGCCCTAACCCTCAACTGCATTCATGCCAATACCCCCTGAGCAGGCTGTGTTCCTGACCAGAAATCCTTCGTGGTTCTTTACTTGGCTCCTGACATTCTGACTTTGTCTCTTACGAGCCTCACACCACTTCGCGTTTCAGCCAACTGGTCTCCTTGCAATTCCCTGGCTGTCTTGCCATCTGTTGAACTTTCCTCAGGCTCCTCCCTCTATCTAGAAAGCACCCTGCCTCCCCACCTCCATGTCTGCCTAATGACCTCAGTGATTAGGCCAAGTAGCAGCAGTTCCAGGTTACTCACTCTCTCTCTCTCTCTCTCTCTCTCTCTCTCTCTCTCTCTCTCTCTCTCTCTCTC
>BDUI01000103.1:374780-389261 GCA_002335545.1 Apodemus speciosus | reverse complement strand
TCACTCTGTAGACCAGGCTGGCCTCGAACTCAGAAATCCACCTGCCTCTGCCTCCCAAGTGCTGGGATTAAAGGCGTGCGCCACCAACGCCCGGCTTGTTTAAAAGTCTTAAGTTGTCCAACCTGGTATCCCACTCAAGATCCTTCCATGTCAGCCTCCGGGTGCTGCGATTACAAGTAGGCAGAAAGCCCAGCTTCCTTATTATGTATTAGTTTTATATAAAATGTAAATGTTTATATTCTCGTCTAGTTTTTCCTTGATTTGACCTTTTCTTTGCCCTAAAAGATATCCACTTTGTAGCTATGAAATGACCCAGTCTCAGACTTATATGTGTTGACTTATTCACCATGGATGTATCAACCCTAGGTGATTACTAACAAGTGCATCATAGGAACACTCTTACAGACGTGCCTTCTCCCTGACAATACCTTTATCATGTGTATTTATTTATTGGCAGCGTCTGAGCAGTGTCGTCGTGCACGCATCAAGGTCAGACTTACAAAAGTCGGCTTTCTCCTTCCGCCATGTGAGTCTTGGAACTAAACAGTCTACCAGCTTGGGTAACTGATGCTTTACCCACTAACCACTTTCTAGTGTGGTAAATACTTAGCCGAAAGATTTTTGAGTACTTAGAGACAGTATCTGTAAAATGGGGACCGCATATCCCTCACCTCATTCAGAGCCTCCTGGTTGCCCAGAACTTGATGCTGAGTCATAATCCTGAGCCTTCATTTACATTCATTCCATTAAAATAATTTTTTTTCTTTTGGCCAGGCTTGATGGTGCAATCCTTTAACCCCAGTACTTGAAAAGCAGAGGCAGGTTGGCCCTCTTGAGTTCAAGTGTACATAGTATAAATCCCAAGCCAGCCAGGCCTACATAGTCAGACCCAAATTAAAAAAAAAAATCTAATTTTCAAATTCCATGAGTGAAATTACAGTTAGGTAGATATGCCTCTCACCACAGAAAGCATGTTAATACTCCACCCCCTCCTGTCCCTTTTCCATAAGGGGTGAGGGTGGCAAAGTAAGAGAAAAAAATTAGCCATTAGTAGAAAATGATTTCTGAAGCTGTAATCTGAATTTAGGCCAGTCCTAATTGAGTATTCAGTAACCAAACACTGAGGAAAATCCCACCACATGCCCCAGAATCCCACTGGCTCAGACATTTCTTAAGGGCTTGGGAGGTTAACCCGATAACCTCAGAATGAAGAACTTCACCAATAAACCCAAGTAACACTTCATTTTTCTCTTTTGTTTTGTTTTTTTAAGGCAAGAGTTTCTCCATGTGACTGCACTGGCTGTCCTGGAACTCTTTGTAGACCAGGTTGGTCTCAAACTCACAAAGACCCTCCAAGTGCTGGGATTCTAGGCGGGTGCCACGAATCCTGCTATGAATAGCAGCAATGGGCCTGCTGGCTAAGTGTCCGAAGGCTCACCAGAACGGCAGTATTTACTCCAGTGAGCCAAGCTGCCAGGAGCCATTCTCACATAGATCTCAAAATCTCCTCCTTTCAGCCATCTTACATGCTCAAGCCTGCTTTTAGAAGGGAAAATACTAGCTCTCAAGTTAGCCAAGTAGCAAGGTGGTCTGCACATACAGAGCTCACCTGCAGTTAGGTTACTATAGCAATCTCCTCCCACTTCACCTCCTCATGATCATTTTAGTTAGCCAGCTTCCTTGAAATCCAGCCAGTTTCCCCACGAGATTCTGAGAGACAGTTCTGAGAGACTACTAGAGACAATGTTTAGAGACAGTGCTTGCCCCTGACTGTTCCCCGGAGACAACGTTTGCCCCCTCGTTCCCCCTCCCTACATCCTGCTTGCTTTCCTTTATATTGCGGTGTGTAAAACAATAAAATCCGACAGCTTGATCAGAATCCTGTCTTGCTGTCCATCTCTTGTCCCCCATTCTCTCCTAGGTGGTTCGGGAACCCCATTGATTGACCTGTGGGTCGGGACACCAACCTGCTATAGCATCAGGAGAAGCCAGGAGAGCACTGAGCAGTTCAATAAGCACACATGACAAAGCAGGCAAAAAAACACAGGGAAAAAGTTTATTTTCAAGGACTGTGCCAACAACGGTGAATAGAAAAGGAGCTGATTCGGCTATAAAAAGGAGCTGTCTCATCTGACCCTGGTGATGGGCCAATGACGACACCAGCTTGAGTCTGAAGTGATATTGCTGCCCTCATACCTCCACCCTAGAACAATTCATTTCTTTTTCTTTGCCAAAAATGAAACATATCAGCCTAAATAATAAGTACACCAGGTTTCTAGTAACCTGATGACATAAAGTCCAAAAATGAAAAAGGCCATCTGCCTCTTCCTGTACTTTTTGATACTCTGATGAGAAAACATCTCAACATTTAGGCCAAGAGGACCCATGACGGAAGCGGCAGAACGACAGCTGTATAAGAAGTGAAGCTGTTTCTGACCACAGTCAGAGAAGCCAACCCTACTTGAAAACAAGTCATTAAATACAAACTAACTAGTATTGTGCCTACTTCCCAAGGGACATCCAGTTGGTCAACTGGTCCCAAACTCCACCCACAAGATCTCTCCAGACCCATTACATTTTCATCTCTCCTGAGGAAAGATCCTTAGGAATGACCAGAAAACAGCGACATTTGCCTGTGGGCCAGTCCCTAGAGAGGCTCACACATGCAGTAGTGAGTACCTGGTGACTTTGTACACTGCTGCAAACCCTCCCAGCACTCAGCTGCATCAGGACCTGCGCTTCTAAGCAGCCTTTGTTCTGGTGCAGTATGCAGACAAAAGGGAATTTAACTTCTGGGAATGAGCCCTGCACGGGTCCTGTCAAGCTTTATGACACAAAATTCAATTGAGCATGTGTGTACTCGTGGGCATTGTAATATTAGACCTACTGTTTTGTTCCGTGAAGCTGTAGACTTCACGTTTACCAGTGATTCGTTTGCAGGCGTAAGGAGGGAAAGGAGAAATCTTCCCTTCAGATGCTAAGTCATCTACCATCACCTGCTGGGGTCCTCACACTCCATGGGAGAGCCCTCAACACTCAGTTGCAAAGTTTCCTTTTTCTTTCCTCAGAAACACACTCATTAATGGATTCTACGAGCTGACCAAATGTTAGTATCAGTGACTTTTCTCATAGTCCTAACAGAGAGTGAAATACTGCAGTATGCACGATACTAAGAATTGGCAGAGGCATAACTAAACTTTCTGGAACCCAGACTGAAGAACAGCTTGTGTCTTTTATGACATGACAAAGCTCCCATCTACAGAAATGTTCATTGCAATTAATTCTTATACTAGGTGAGCTTACTAGTATATGAATTGATATACTAATTTACTTATCTCTTCTACCAGAACTTCAAATATATTAATCAATTCTTTTTCAATAGTCCCCTCCCCCAGCATTCGTATTTAAGACTGAGTAACAGTATTTCGCACTAGGTAATTTAGAAAGTGTTTAAAAAGCTTAGGAAATCCCGAGAGTTGGTGTGTTTTCTCTCTGGATCAGTCGCTGAGTGAGGTCTTCTCTGGGGACACTGGCAGGCAGAAAACTGAGGCCTTGGCTCAGTCACTGCTCCTTACTGATAACCCTGGATTGCATATGCGCACAGGTTCTCTTGGGGAAAACCCTCAAGCTGACAGCATGCGGCAGGCAATCTGTCCTCTCTGCAGTGAAAGCCACCTTCTCTTAAGTTCCCAGACGCACAGAAAGAACACATTTCAAAAGCCAACCAATTGTTTTGCCTTTCATAGCTCCTAGTTCTCATCCAGCCCCTCTCTCTCTCTGCACTTCACCAGATCCAAATTAGCCAATGAGGGGAAAAAAATGAAGCCTTAAAAATTATCTCCTGGCACGTGCCTTTAAATCAGGAGGCAGAGGCAGGCAGCTCTCTGTGTTTGGGACTAGCCTGCTCTACACAGAGAGTCCCAGGACAGCCAAGGCTATGCAGAGTGCCTCTCTTTACATAAAAAAAGTCTTCCTTCTGGGAAGTCTGAACAAAGCCTACATCATTCCCCAGTTAGCCTCAGTTTTCAAAGATTCTGATGAAGGACTAATGAGCAAAACAGACGGCCAGCTGCAGGTTGTTTTATCAGTGCTGGGAGCGAACCCAAGACTTCGTCAATGCTAATCAAATGCTCTACCACTGAACTACCACCCAGCCTAGGTTTTTAAGCAGGAGATACATAATCACATCAATCAGGGGGTGTAATTTATCTGGACATACAGACTTGTTGCTGAGGGCTGATTAACGCAGAGATCAAAAAAGGTTGGCTTTCTGGAATCCCCTGAAGCAAAAATAATGTTTGTGATCATGAGTTTCCCCACATGTGGCAGGCAGATGCTTCAGTGTCATCTTGGTGACACTGATGATTTTAGCTCAACTCTCCTATACTGGGTCCAGGTTTCCGACAAGTTCTTCATCTTTATCCCCTTGGTTGGCAGTTGATGAGCTGGATGGTTTGGAGTTCATTTGATAAACAGGACGTAAAAGGCCATTACGATGCAGGCAATTGCAACAGCAGCATGCAGCCGGGTTCCAATCACAGCAGCTAGAGGACACATGGAGAGAGACGTCACACCAGGCTCCTCACAAAAGCCTTGCTTTCAAACCTCGTTCTCAATCTCTAAAGAGAACCAAGGGTTTTGAGAGTCTGCAAACGTTCTTAACGATACCTATGCTCTAGGCTCTACACGAATCGCTTGGCCCTGGCCCCTTTTCACTGTTTGAGATAGAATCACACTGTGTAGCCCTAGCTGGCCTCCCAGTGCTGTGATTAAAGGCGTGTGTGCTGCCATCCATGTCTGCCCTCCCCAACCCTTTCAGAGACAAGGCTCACTATGCAATAGGATTCTAGGGGTGTGTCACCATGCCTGTCCTTATTTTGCCCTATTTAAAAAATATTTACATAGAATTCCTGATGAAGGTACCCAAAATTTAAAAAGCTAATATATATATTTAAATTTTACCTTAATGAATGACTTCATTAACGTAAAAGTTAATGTTCCAATATGTTCTGTTAAAAACAAAAATAAGTGGAAAACCATTCTTCCTGTTAAGAGGAATTTCAGGCCAGCCTAAAATAATTTAACTTGTGAAGTATCTCCACCTCACCCCATGAGACCAAATATTACTACATTGGCCAAGAACAACCTCACTTGCTGGCTTCCCAAGTGGCTGGAACCACAAGCACGTGTCACACCGGCATTGTGTGTAGTCTTTTATTTAACCCTAGAACAGCAAAATTACCTAGAAAGTAAAACACACAAGTATGCCTTAAGTAGCTGCTAATTAAAATTTTACCTCTTCCCTCAACTTTAACCATTTTATTAGCAGACCCTAGGCAAAGCACTTACCACACAATTGTGAGAACCTAAGTCAAAATCCCAGAATCCACGTAAAATACGGCTACAATATACAAATCTGTACTCTCAGTACTTCTAGGATAAGTAGGCATGACAAATGCTAGAAGCTCACAGCCCAGCTAGCCAGGTGTTCAAAGCACCAACCACGCACCCACAACACATCACGCGCACACTCACATAGTAAAGATGAGTCCAAATATAACCCCAGTCCTACGCCTTCTGTTTTACAGAACCACAGTGCTCAGAAATAGTTATGTTCTCTCTCTGTATCCAGACAAGACCTTACCTTTGTAAAATACACCCCAAACTCCCTTCTTCTCTGAAAGCAGCCAGGTTTTGAGACGAGGTACTTTCTTGAAGTAGGCACAGGTGCAAACAAAGAGCAAACCAAACACCAGAATCCCATCCAAGGAGTACACTGTCACATAAAGAAGAAGAGAGAGTCTTTGATGCTGCTCTAGCCGGGGAGGTGATCCTGCCCAGACTTCGGTGCTGAGATCATCTGAGCGGCAGTGCCAATACTGAGCACGAAGGGGCCAACAATCTTGGCACTGTTTCCCCAACCGGCATGTAAAAAAGCCCCTTTACCACACCACTGCCCTGCCCTCACTACAAACTAGGAAACAAGTGTGTATCTGTGTGGAGCTCTCGGGAGTAACTGATGCTAGTACTGGGCTTTACGAGTCTTGAGAGTCTGAGCATCAAGATTTACATATGTCCTTGATATAAATCACTCATCTGATGCGGGGAAGCTCAATCTTTAGCCAAGTTTTCCAGATCTGCATCTGTTGGTGAAGCATATGTTAAGGCGGACCATAAAGCTTAATGGAACTCCCAAGAGCTAAGCCTCATTCGGCTGCACTTGTGCTATACTCCGTTGACATTTCAAGTACAGTACAGTTTACAAATTATATTCCTGCCAGGACAAAAGATGTGCATAAAACCAACGTCAGGAAACACTGGCTCCATAAGACACAACGAGGCACTCCTGTAACACTGGCATTAGCAAAGCGCAGCCCAAGTTACCAAGGGAGACCATGTCCTGTTTTTGTTCCAGACAGGGTCCTGCTGTGTAGGCAGGGCTGGCCTTAAACTTGTGGTCTGCCTGCCTCCCTCTACTCTACGCTGGGCTTAGAGGCATGCCACATACATCCTGCAAAGCCCACTCTCAAAATCGACAAAACAAAAATGTATTTGATGCTTAGATAACACAGAAAGCTCTCAGTTCTGTTTCTTACATGGGTCATACAGGTAAGCAAAATGAATTACATAAAGGGAGAATTTATTCAGTCACCACTGTGCCAGAATATTTTATTTCCTAGTTTACACTATGTCTTCTGCTGGGTGATGTTCCTTCTTAAACTGTGTGTGCTATGGTTAAGACTGACTACCCAAATATTCAAACGGATATTATATACAGCCAGGGTCTTTGACAGTTCCCGCCAGTTATGGGCCATTCTGACTTCCTCCAGTGAAACTATTCCACAACTAGTTCCAGTATACCAGTCAACTCACAGTTCATGGACGCCTTTACGTGTTACTCTTTTGCTCCTATAAGTTCTTATAGACAATGCCAAAATTCACAAGGAAATGACATTTCAGTCTCAAGCATCAAGTCTACGGAAGTCTATGAGAAGTATTTTCCCGAGCCTCTCCGACCACAGTGCCTAAAAAGGCTTTCTTATTTCCTTTCCAGTAAGACTGACTATAGAGGTCTTAATTCATCCTCTAGAACCAGAAAATCAGGACTATAAAGTTGTTTGAGGCAACCTGGGAGAATTATAAGTGCTTCATCGTTAATAAAAGGCAGCTTCTAAATCCACCCTTTGCGATATTAGCCAGAAGCTCCAGATGGAGCCACCCAGCTAGGACTTGAGTCAAAAATGAAGGCTATTTTTGTCATTTAAATTAAAAAACAAAACAAACAAACAGAACTTTGGGGATTGTCTACAGTCACCTCCCCAGCAAACTTTGGGATTTGATACCATTACTAGGTCCTTTCAACTAGCTTACTGTCAGAAACTATGAGACTTTGGGGAACTGGATAATAGCTTCTCTTCCTGGGGTCTAACAGCATAATTCTACAGTGACCGACCTCCTCAGTGGCCAGAACCAACTTCTAGGAAAGAAAAGAGAGTGAAGGGTGATAACGAAAAAGTCAGGTGTGGGTACTAGGGTACCTTGATGGGCTTGAGAAAGAGAAACTGCAAGGAGCATCCTAGACGGGAGTTAGGGGCTCCCCAAGGTCCAGGGGGGCCGGGCTGGGAGGGGGCGGGGGGAACGGCCACGTCAGTCTAGCCCCGCCCGCCACGTTTGGTCCGGGTGAGCTATCGCCACCCTCCGCTCTGGCCCCCAGCTCTCACCGTTCGTCATGGCGGTAGTGCCCGGCCGGGGTGAGGGGTCCGGGTTCAGCTGTGGCGGCTGCAAAGGCGGGGGAACCCGGATCCCACTTGACACTTCCCGATCCGGGCCGTGGTGACGGGAACGAGCCGTAGTACGCAAGCGCCAGGGCCGAGAGAGAAACGCCGAACTCGGTCAGACGGAATTAGCTGATCGTCGAGCCAAGGCCCCACCCTGCCTACGTAGCGTCTGCGTCCCTACGTAGTGTTAGGAGAGCGTGGTGGGCGAGCTTCCTTTGTGGTCAAGGCAACCGGATGTCTGCATGCTTGACCCTGTCTAACTAGACCGACTGAACCGAGACAGTTTGAAAAGTAAAGGCCGTAGGGTTTGCGCTGCGGCTGTTGCTTTGTGTGTGTGTTAGGTGACAACTGGTAATGAAATCAGGTACAGTTCCAAGAGAAAAACACTTGGGAACCAGGCTGCAATGCTAAGGAATTGAACATAAGGTGGCGCACGTGTGAAGGCGACAGCAGGGTCACTTTGTCTTACCATACCAAGCTGAAACCGTCACCACTGTCTGGATAGTTGGACTGTCTTCTTTTGGGGACACGGTTTGTTCGTTTTGTTTTGTTCTTATGGCCTGCAGCAGTACTGTGTCCTGTAATATCTGAAACCCAACGAGAGTCTGAGTGCGGAGGGGGATACCACAGTAGTTACTCAGGCTCCTGGGACAGCCCATGTTAGGTGGCTTCTGGCGGGAATCTAGCCAAGCTGCGTCTGACTTTTGTAAACGAAATAAGAAAAATTTATATCAAAAGCCACATAGGTCAGATCCTAAGGCTTTCGGTTGTCAGAAACATTCAGACGACTTCCTGTTTGTTAGAATGTTTTTTTTTCTTTTCCTTAAACTATCGGAATAGTTTCCTTTATCTCCTGCGTTTAAGTCATGCTGGCCTCACCTCTTCAGAAACTGCCCTACCATGACTTTTCTGAAGATATTTTGACTAGATGATGACAGTCTGATGATGGGGTGGGGTACAAGGGACAATGCTTTACGTCCTGCGTTGTAAGCTGGGACATTTAATTATGGGCAGACGGGTCTGCTTTACTAGAGTCTGGCTGGAAGTGCTGCCCTCGGTCATGAGAGTGGTTGTTAAACCTAAGATCTGTCCATTCCGCTACAGTGCCGTCTGCTGGCTGTGAGCTGCCTGGTGGCCTGGAACAAAACTGTGAAGATTGGAATGGACAGAGTCAAGAGGAGGAAACCCAGCCGGGCGTGGTGGCGCGCACCTGTAATCCCAGCACTTGGGAGGCAGAGGCAGGCGGATTTCTGAGTTCAAGGCTAGCCTGGTCTACAGAGTGAGTTCAGGACAGCCAGGGCTACACAGAGAAACCCTGTCTCGAAAAACAAAAAAAACAAAACAAAACAAAAAAAANAAAAAAAAAAAAAAAAAAAAAAAAAGAGGAGGAAACCCCAGCAGCAACGACAGTTATCACAGTGTTTGATGTAGAGAAGAGTCCTTGAGAAAATATACTCAAATTGAGAGATTACAGCATCAAAAAGCGAACGATATATAGAAAAAAAGCTAATGTGATCACTAATACAATCACTTGGATGACACGTGTGGGTATACACACAGGACATTCCACAGACCAAGACAGAACTATAAAGATGGCTTAGTGGTTGATAGCATTTGTTTCTTACCTTTGTTAGGTTTCTAGCACCCAAGGGGATGGCTCATACCGCATGTTCCTCTAGTTCCAGGAGATCCTGTTCTAGAAATGTCTTCCTTCTGAAAAACTGCTCCTCATACAAGGCAAAGATCTGCACCAAAGTGCCTGGCTGACCATGGTTAATGGCTAAATTGGAGTCAGCCTTGACAGGATTGTACTAACTGGTGGCTTGAATATGCTTGGCCCAGAGAGTGGCACCATTAGGAGGTGTGACCTTGTTGGAGGAAGTGTGTCACTGCAGGGGTGGGCTTTGAGACCCTTTCTCCTGGCTGCTGTCAGATGAAGATGCAGAACTCTCAGCTCCTCCAGTGCCACGTCTGCCTGCACCCTGCCATGCTTCCCACCATGATGATAATGGACTGAACCTTTGAGCCTGTAAGCCAGCACCTTTCTAAGAGTTGCCTTGGCCATGGTGTCTCTTCACAGCAGTGGAAGCTCTAACTAAGACACTAACTCGTACACACTTTGGCTTATGCATTCCACAAACACTGTCATCCTGGGTCCCAGTCCCAAATTTCACTTCAGTCAATTTAAGCAGAAACAGGAGACTGTGAGTCTGGCCACTTGGGCTCATAAAAGATTAGGCAAGCAAAAATATTACCTATTGGCAGAATTATTTTAAGTATACCAGTGTTGTTCCTTTTTGAATAGTTGTTGCCCATGCTTATCTCGTTTACCTGGCAGAATTATGTGGGGTTTTTTTTGTTTGTTTGTTTGTTTTTGGTTTTTCAAGACAGGGTTTCTCTGTGTAGCCCTGGCTGTCCTAGAACTCACTCTGTAGACCAGGCTGGCCTCAAACTCAGAAATCCATCTGCCTCTGCCTCCCAAGTGCTCAGAGTCAACAATAGTTGACCCCAAGCATTACCCCATTAAGACTGGCTAGCACTGTTGACGTTCATTTGCTTAAAAAATATCTACCAATCAGACATGGTGGTGCATGCCTTAATCCCAGTGCTTGGGAGATAGAAGCAGGTGGATCTCTGTGAATTTGAGGCTAGCCTGGTCTACAAAGTGAGTGGAGAAAATCCTGTCTCAAAATTAATCAAACAAAACCAAAGTATTTACCAGTATCTATGACATGATGAGCTAGATTTTGCAGGCAAAAATAAGTCCTTGCCCCCCTCAGAGAATAAAACATAAGACAGATGAAAAACAAAGTTAAGAATATGCATTACATATGTGTGACATTATTTTTGATTCTGTAGAATATCTGCAGACTATTGTTAAATAACATTAAGTGAGAGTCTGAAAGCGGGTACGTGGGTGGAGCCTGCAGGTATCTGGGGACCGGACAGGTCTGCGGGGCTTCAGAGGTCCCCTGCTTGTTACTGTATTGCTTCAAATGTCCCTGCTCTCCACCCATAACCATCTTCGATGATTTTGTCCCAAGCATTAGGCTTCTGTCTTGCTGGAACACCCAGATAGCCTCAGTGCCATCCCTTCCCTACAAGCATGTTTCTCATCAGGCTAACGCCTGGGTCACTGACTCTCAGAGCACACATTCAAGGAATAAGCAGAGCCCCGCTGGACTGTGGCATCTCAATTCATACTCCATCAGTTCATCTCAGCCGACACCGGAGAGCTGCCAGTTCTTGCCAAATGCCTGTCAGGCCAGAACAGTAGCCTGTTTGTTAGAATGATTGTGGTCATTGTGGTGAATGCCAATCAGTCTTGGGGACCATGACCAGAGCATTCTGGTTTAACCCCAGAATAAGTTCAGTCTTGAAGGCGCAGCTTGCAACAATAGCTTCATTTGAATGAAAATCATTTGAAAAGGAATGTCAAACAGGCCTTCGTGGATGCTACACACATTTGTTTCCAGAGGTCTGAGTGTAAGGAATGAGCTAACCTTAGGGAGTTGAGAGATGGATGAGAAATAGACTTTTCTTCATACGTTTAAGGTTTAGGAGAAACCACTTATAGGTAAGCCTCATATAGAAACAAGCAGGAAATGAGGCAGAAAGGGAGAGTCGTCAGAAATGAGACCCAAGTGCCACGGGAGGATGAAGGAGGCACTGTCTTCAGTCCCAGAAGGCTTTACGAAAGAACAGACTGTTCACTGGGCCTGAAAACCATGCAGCATCTCAATAGGAAGAAAAGCATTCTAGTGGGAAGGGAGGGGCGATCAAAGGCTGGGGAGGCAAAGTTCAGAACCAGTTGGAGCCTGCTGCAGCTCTTTCTAGCTCACGCTGCATCTCTCAGATCTTAGCTGCTCCAGGGAGGCTTCCTCTGACATCCCGTCCCCTACCCCACCAACAGATGCTTAGAAAGTATACGCCGTCAAATTCGTTAGGTGGTTACACTGTACTGTTCAGTCATTTTATTGATGCTGAATATATTTGGCAGTTGCTTCTCAATTATTTGTTGAGGGGCCCGGGAGGTGGCTCAGTGCGTGCGGAAAGGCACTTGCTGCCAAGGTTGACAGCCTGAGTTCAGTCCCCGGAATCCGGGTGGTGGAAGGAGGGAACCAATTCCTGCGAATTGTCCATTGGCATTTACATAGCACCATGGGAGACGAATGTGGAGATGCACACAACAAACAGCAAAGAAACAAGTAAATGTAGAAAACTTGAAAAATCTGTTACACGAATAGCCAAGGGTGCTTATATAGAACTGGAATGTCGGAATTTGTGAGGAAGAATGTTGTGTGACACCCTTTTCCTAGGGAGGCAACACACACACACACACACACACACACACACACACACTTATGCAAGCACACATCTCTATTAGGTCAGAAAGGGAGCCACCAACAAACACAAGTAACAATTGCACCAATGTCTAACCTGCTAACCCGATTTTTGAACTTTGTTGGGATTACTAACAGGAGTATGGGGGAGGGGTTTCAGATGACAGATCGAGATGACTCAAAAGCAGCTGCTTCACAGCAAAACCTACTGCGACACAGAGGGTAACTCACGAAACCTGCGTCCCTGCTGCTCTGCGCGCAGCTGGACTGGCTGTGACTCCGTGAGCTGTTAATGGCTCTGTTTTAAGTTGCTGGGGCCAGGCCCTCAAAAATCATGTTTCTGCTCTCCCATGTGAGTATGTGAGACATGAACCTTTCTCTCCCTCTTGTGTGGAATATTTCTTTTCTTTCTTTCCTTCTTTCTTTCCTCCTTTCTATCTTTGTTTTGTTTTTCTTTTAAAGATTTATTTATTTATTATATGTAAGTACACTGTAGCTGTCTTCAGACACCCCAGAAGAGGGGGTCAGATCTTGTTAGTAATGGTTGTGAGCTACCATGTAGTTGCTGGGCTTTGAACTCAGGACCTTCAGAAAAGCAGTTGGTGCTCCTAAGTGCTGAGCCATCTCACCAGCCCCTTGTTTTGTTTTTTTTAACATGAATTTTTTAAAGATTTGTTTATTTATTTTATGTAAGTACACTGTAGCTGTTTTCAAACACTCCAGAAGACGGAGTCAGATCTCATTACAGATGCTTGTGAGCCACCATGTGGTTGCTGTAAATTGAACTCAGGACCTTTGAAAGAACAGTCAGTGTTCTTAACCGCTGAGCCATCTCTCCAGCCCTAGCCCTGTTTTGTTTTTTTGAGACAGGGTTTTTCTGTGTAGCCTTGGCTGTCCTGGAACTCACTCGTCGAGCAGGCTGGCCTCGAACTCAGAAATCCACCTGCCTCTGCTTCCCAAGTGCTGGGATTAAAGGAGTGTGCCATCACTGCCTGGCTGGAATATTTCAATCCAGAGAAAATTAACAACAGAATAGCAAAGGATTGTCAGCCATGACCACTCCATTTGGTAAAGGTCCTCATTTTGACTAAGCAATGGTAATACCTGAAACTAATTTCTCTAGGTCCTTGCCCTCTGATCCCTGTCCACCCTCAGCAATGGCTGGCCAGGAGACGTTGTTCTGTCATTTGACATCTTTCCTCCAACCCTAAATTGGGCTCTGGAGTCCACTCTGAACTTAGAGAAGAACCCAAGGCTGTTCTCTCTGCTTTCTGTCTGTTCTGCTCATTACATTGCTTTGTTTTTCCCTGTTTCTGTTTTGGGGTTTGAGTTAAGAGGGTTGAGTTATCCATTCTTCAGTTTATAGCCCGCTAGCTTAAGTGTCCTGTCCACAGTCCTTTGCTTTTTATTTGTTCCTTTATGCCCTATGCCCACCTTTTCTGTGCTGCTACCTTCCTGATACATTTAATGCCTCTGCCTTTTTGTTTGTTTATTTGGTTTTCTTGTTTTGATTTTGTAGCCGTGGCTGACCTTGAGCTCAAAGAGATTTTCCAGCCTCTGCCTCCCGAGGCTGGGATTAAAGGCGTGTGCCACCACACTTTTATTATTGTGTATGGGAGCCAGAGGACAACCTTGCAGACCTTGCAACCTGTCTTCTCACCTTTAACTTTTTATAGAGGTCCCAGGGATTGAACCTGAGTCTTAGCCTTATTCTACTAGAGCTTTTACTGACTGAACCAGCACACCTTTTGTAACTAAAACAAACAAACAAAAAAACCAAAAACCAAAAAACAAAAAAAAAACCCCAACCCAAACTATTTATGTATTTTTTAAATTATGTATATTAAAGGGGGCAAGAAAGATTGCTCTGCAGTAAAGAGCACTGGCTGCTTTTCCAGAGACTTGAGTTTGATTCCCAGTCCCTACATAGCGGTTCACAATCGTTTAACTCTAGTTCGGTTGCTCTCTTCTGGCATCTTTGGTGCTGCGCACACATGGTACACACACATGCCGGCAAAACAACCATATACATAAAGTAAAGATTATTTAAAAAAAAAAAAGTATATCTATGTGGGCTTGTGTACTTGAGTGTATCAGTTCCGGAGGCAAAAAGTCATCATATTCCCCTGCAGCTGGGATTACAGGCATCTGCGAGCCTCCATAAGTATGCACAAATTTATCATTTATGTTCTCTGAGACAAGGACTCACGACACTAACGCTGATCTCGAACTCGAAGCCCTCTTGCCTCTGCCTGTCTTGTTTTTTTTTGGTTTTGGTTTTTCGAGACAGGGTTTCTCTGTGTAGCCCTGGCTGTCCTGGAACTCACTCTGTAGACCAGGCTGGCCTCGAACTCAGAAAT
>BDUI01000103.1:356832-367294 GCA_002335545.1 Apodemus speciosus | reverse complement strand
GTGCGTGCGTGTGTGTGTGTGTGTGTGTGTGTGTGTGTGTGTGTGTCAGATCCTTTGGAACTGGGGTTACAGACAGTTGTGAGCTGTCTCGTGGATGTTGGGAGCTGAACCTGGGTCCTCTGGGAGAGCAGCCAGTACTCTTAACATCTGAGCCATCTCTCCAGCCCCTAGTCCAACACCTTGAATGGCCACTTTTATGGTTTTCTTCCTTTCCATTTTGGATGTATTACTAGGGATGGGGTTACTGAGTTTGGTTGTTTTTAGTTCTTATGAGTATTCACCCTTTACTCTGGACTATCTCCTTACTACAGAATAAGAGTGAAAAGATTACTCAGCAAGGGCAGAGGCTGCTTGGTGTGTGTGCCAGAGCCTGCACATGTGGCAAGTATTTCATCTAGTTTAACTCAGCTCAAGGACAACATTAGCTGTAGCAGTGCTAGATCATGCTAATATGCTTGTGTGAGGAGGCCCTGGGTTCAGTCCCCAGCACCACATTAAATGACAGAGCCTAGCATAGCAGCTTATACCTGTAGTCCCAGAATTCCAGAGATAGGAGGGTCTACTACAAATTTAAAAAATCCAACCTGGTTTTTGTAGGAGGCTCTAGGCCATCCAGAGCTACATAACAACACTGTGACTTTAAATAAATAAATAAATAAATAAATAAATAAATAAATAAATAAATAAATAGATAGATAGATAAATAAATTAAACAAATGCATTTTACAAATAAACAGTAAAAAAACAAAACAAAACAAAAAACAAAAAAACAAAAACCACAAAACAGCCAAGCATGAGAAGTGTGCTTAGCATTCAGGAGGCTGTAGTAAGGTGGACCCCAGTTTTAAGACCAGGCTAGGCTACATAGTAAGATCCTGTCTCAAAAAACAAAAACAAAGCCAAGCATAATGGTACATGCTTTTAATTTTAGAAGTTGTAACAGAGGCAGGAAGATTGCCTCGTTTGAGACCAGCCTACATTCTGGGATCCTGTATCAATAAAAACCCAGTCAGGAATCAGAGACAAGTTAGTCTGAGTTCAGGGCTAGGCTAGTCTACATGGTGAGTGAGACTCAAAAACGTGTCTCAAGCCGGGCGTGGTGGTGCACGCCTCTAATCCCAGCACTTGGGAGGCAGAGGCAGGCGGGTTTCTGAGTTCGAGGCCAGCCTGGTCTATAGAATGAGTTCCAGGACAGCCAGGACTACACAGAGAAACCCTGTCTCAAAATAAATAAATAAATAAATAAATAAATAAATAAATAAATAAATAAATAAATAAATCCTAAATGAAGAAAACGGATAAGGATATGACCAGACAGATGGTTCACAAATGTAAACACCAGCATGATTAATAGCAAATTAAAACACAAAAATATTTGACCTTTAAAATGAATGTGTTTTCTTGTCATAGACTCACAAGGCAATGTCAATTGGAAGACAAGGTCGAGTGCAAGTTGAAGATATTGTCTTCCTAATTCGAAAGGATCCAAGGAAGTTTGCTAGAGTTAAAGACTTACTAACTATGAATGAAGAATTGAAACGGGCTCGAAAAGCTTTTGATGAAGCCAACTATGGATCTTGACACTGTTCGTAATTTCCGAGATTTTGATATTTTCTGTGGAAACCATGCATTGTTGTTGTCTGCAGTAATATCATGATAGCTAGGCATGCAATGGAAGATGTCTTTAGCTTGAGTCTCTCATTGCCTGTCTTTATCTGACCATATTTGAATTGCTTACTGGCTTTAATACCTCCTAAGTTAAAGTGCTGTACACCACGCAGTTCCATCCGGAAGGGGGAAGTAGTATTTATTCTCCAGGGAGACGTGTGCATTCCCAGTGCATACCATTGCTGCATAGGATGCAATCTAAATGTCCATTTGATTTTATGAATGAATGGTGAGGCTTGTGCTTTATGTATCTCAAGTTTTTAGATGGCAGTGGTGTGGGGGAGAAGTTATTAAAGATAATGAACTGATTTGTGGTTTTTTTTTTAAGAAACTAAAATTCTTGTCAGAATGTTTGTCTTAATAGATCATTTGTTTTAATATTCTTTTTTAAAAAACACTTTTTTTAAAAAAAATAAACTAATATTTGCTAAGTGTTAGCAGATCTCATCTTCCTTGATGACTGTAAAGCTTCCAAAACCAAACGCCTTCAGCAGTAGGATGTCAAAGCTTAGAAAGCCGAAGCCGGGGCGGGGGTTTCGGGTTGTGTTCTAGTGATATCAGTGTGAGTGCTTTCATTGTGAGAATGTAGAGTTGATTGAACCAGTTCGTGGCTGTGCAAACCACTTTCATAGTTGAGGATATGCAGGCTTTGTGTGTTATTGCATTAAATTATTCTTCTGCTTAGCTTATAATAAGAATAATTGCATTTAAGAGGTTACTGAATGTTACTCTGAAACTTACTGGTGCTTATTAACAGCTCTAAATCAGTCTTGGGAAATACTGCCTGTTTAATCTCCTGACACATGGAATAAAGAATGAGGAATTAAACACACCAATACTTGAGTGTGTGTTTGCTTGTTTCTATATGGTTCTTATGAGACAAGGTTTTTCTGTGTAGCCCTGGCTGTCCTGGAACTTGCTTTGTAGACCAGGCAGGCCTCAAACTCACAGAGATCCATCTGCCTCTGTCTCCTGAGTGCTGGGATTAAAGGCGTGCACTATCACACCCTGCTGATTTTGTGATTTATACCCCTTCTCAGGATACTGCAACCATTACTGTATGATAGTCCTCTTTCCTCTTGTTTTTCTGTTATTTTTATATTGCACCTCAGTTGATGATGAGATTTAATGCATAACTGGGCTGATCATTTTATTAAAAAAAAACAACAACAGTTGAAGGGGCTGGAGAGAGCTCAGATAGCTCCGTGGTTAAGGACTTTGGCTGATTTTTCTAGAGGAATGTAGGTTCAATTCCTAGCATTTAACATGGTGTCTCCCAACCATCTAACTCCAGTTCCGGGAATCCAGTGTCCTCTTCTGGCCTTCGCAGGTCCCAGGCAAACAAGTGGTGCACAAACATGCCCACACGCAAAATACTCATATACATATAAACTAAAATGTGCAGAAGGCAATTAAAAAGCTACCTCAGTCTGTGTTAAAATAAAAAATAGCAGTTGAGTGCTGACAAGATGGCACGTTGTGTAACTGGACTTGCTACCGAGAGTGGCAATTTGAGTTTAATCTCCAGGACCCACAGGGTGGAAGGAAGAACCAACTTCTCCCTTTGGGTTGGCGTCTGATCTCTACACACACCCCTTGCTATGCTTGTCTACCCCACATGGACATAAGACATAAAAATAAATGTAATTTTAAATATTAAAAAGAAAGCAGGCCGAGCAGTGGTGGATCATGCCTTTTATCCCAGCACTTGGGAGGCAGAGGCAGGCAGACTTCTGAGTTTGAGGCCCATCCTGGTCTACAGAGTGAGTTCCAGGACAGCCGGGGCCATACAGAGAAACCCTGTCTCGAAAAACCAGAAAGGAAAAAAAAAAAAAAAGTGGGCTGGAGAGATGAGCGGCTAAGAGCACTGACTGCTCTCCTGGAGGTCCTGAGTTCAAATCCCAGCAATCATCCGTAGTAATGAGACCTGATGCCTTCTCCTGGTGTCTGAAGACAGCTACAGTGTACTTACACATATAATTATAAATAAATTTTTTTAAAAAATGTGTTAAGAATGGCCCTTATAAGCTGATGTTTGAACATTTAGTCCTCAGTTAGTGGAATTGTTTTGAGAAGGATTAGGAGGTGTGGCTTTGTTGTCAGAGGCATGTCAGTGGGGTTGGGCTTTGATAGTTCAAAAGCTCACACTAGGCCCTCCCTCCCTCCCTCCCTCCCTCCCTGTCTCCCTCCCTCCCTCCTTTCCTCTGTCCATCTCTCCATCTCTGTCTCTCTGTCTCCCCTGTTCAGATCTTATATAAGTTCTCAGCGACTGTTCTAGTATCACGTTTACCTGCCCGCTGCCATGCTCCTCACCACGATGATCACATACTTACCCTCTGAAACTGCAAGCAAGCTTCCAATGAAATACTCTTCTCTTGCTTTGGTCATGGTGTCTCCTCACAGCAATAACAGTAACCAAACACAATTCCAAGTGAGAGTTACTATTGTCTTGGCTCTGTCCAAGAAGTGTGTAATATCCAGCACCTCCTGCCCCACCTCTGTGGTGAAGATGTCTGTCACTAAGTTAGGAGAGTGCTTACCAATCATGCACAAAGCCCTGGATTTGGTCCTCAGCACCTCATAAACCTATAATCTGGATCTTGGGAGACGGAAGCAGGAGGATCACAAGTAATAAGTTAGTGGCCAGCCTGGGGTACATGAGATCCTTAAGACAACCTCCTCTCTCCTCCCCCAAGAGAAACGGCACAGAGTAGGCCTGGAAAGCAAAAAGAGAGAGAGACTGGATCGACAACAGATGAACGGCAATTTGATTCATGACTGCTCCCCCATCCCCCCCCCCCCCCCCCCCCCCCCCCCCGCCCCCCCCCACCCCCCCCCACACGCTCTCACTATCCCGCCCATCACCTCTCTGCCCATGATTGAACTTGGGGATCCTCCTCCAGCCCTGGTTTCCTTCGTGCTGGGGAGGTTACAGGCAGAGTTTATTAATTTTGAGTTCTACCTTCCAACATCTACTTAAAGTAGACGTTAACTCCATGTGGTGATTTCATGTAAAATAAATCAAATTGAAAATTTAGTTCCTCAGTTGCACTGGATGCATTCCATGTTCTCAACCCCATAGCAGTAGCTGGTGTAGCAGTGGACAGAGCTGACCTAACACATTTCCATTTTCACAGAAAAATAATTTTAAACAATGATGATTAGAGGACACAGGCGCTCCCTCCCCCTCTCCTCTTCTTTGCATGACTACTTTATGGTAGTTTCAGTAGGCGTGGCCTGGGGAGTGGCACCATTAGGAACTGCCCGAGACAGTCTCTCCTGGCTGCCTTTCAATCAAGATGGAGAACTCTCAGCTCCTTCCCCAGCGCCATGTCTGCCTGCACGCTGCCATGCTTCCTGCCATGACAATAGTGGACTGAACCTCTGAACTGTAAGCCAGCCCCAGTTCATTGTTGTCCTTTCTAAGAGTTACCTCGGCCATGGTGTCTCTTCACCACAATGAAAGCGTAACTGATACACACACGGTATAATAGGAAAGCATGATGAGCCACAGCTTCAACAAATAATCAATTCTTCGCCAACTCGTCTTCTGAGAGTAGTATTAAGTCAACGTCATCAGCAAATGCAGAACACATGCATTTCACAAAGTGGAGCAGCTGCAGAAACCATGCTCAGAAGGCTGGTGTAAAGAAGTGAATTCTGACTTTCACGCCTGAGTAAAGCTTGTCTTCTTGCCTCTAGGTGGGCATAATGAGGGAAAGTATAGGGGATACGCATCCAGAGCATCATAAGCTAGGACGACATTAGTGTAGACATGGGAAAAGAAGCTCCCCAGATCCGAACAGTGCAGAGCAGTGGGTGCCTGGGAAATGCTCTTAGATGGTTTGTCTTGAGGCTGACTTTGGACATTTAGCTTGATGTGTTGCGTTCACTAGCAAGAGTTATCCATGCATGTCTGCTTGTCTCTTTAATGTGACGTTGAATATCTAATTTGTTTAAATATTGAGTTTAGAGGTTCTTCTTTCCCACATAATTAGGAACTGTATGTACTCTTCCTAAGATGATTTTGCTAGATATTTGGTTACACTGATTTAAAAAAAAAAAAGCCCGCAAATACAACATATAGCATACAGTATCTATTCAGACTTTATGCACTGACTGTTCTTCCGAAGGTCCTGAGTTCAAATCCCAGCAACCACATGGTGGCTCACAACCATCTGTAATGGGATCTGACCCCCTCTTCTGGAGTGACTGAAAATAGCTACAGTGTACTCGCATATAACAATAAATAAATCTTAAAAGAAAGAAAGGAAGTTCTAGATACCTTCAAGTTCATTCCTTATTATTTTTATCACACTAATTCACTTTGTGTGTGTTTGCCTACGTGCATGCATATGTCATAGCACTTATGTGGGGATCAGAAGACGACCTATGGGAGTTGAGTCTTTACTTCCACCAAGAGGGTCCCTGGGTTCAAACTTAGGCCATCAGGTTTGGTGGCAAGTGCCTTAAACTGAAGAGTCATCTTACCGACACTAGAATATTGATTTTTTACAAAATTATTTTTATTAATGTTCATATATTTACTTAATATAAACATTATTTGAAACAAAGATGTATTTTTTAAAACTAGATTTAATCATACATGTATCATTTAAGCTTTTGTCAAGGAGCCTTGGTTAGATCCATGCACATTTGGTTTTTAGTTGTTTGTTTGGGGAGGGTGGAATGGAAGGGAAAGCGTTATGACAGGGTCTCCCACCCCAGCTGTCAGGGACCTCCCTATGTAGAAGAGGCTGGCCTTGAATTTCTGATCTTCTTGCCTCTTGTTAGTTGGGAATACAGATATGGGCAACCTTGTGATCCTGGATCCAATCCTTGAATCTGTTGAAGGAGAAGCCATGCTAATAGTTTTTGTTCTCCCAAGGCCCGGGAGCTGCTGACCCGGAAGCACAAAACTCCCGGTGTGCTTAAGTTTTCACAAGAGTGGCTCTTTTAAAACAACTCCCCTTATTTCCACTGAACACTGTCTCTGAACACCTTGGATTAAAATGTCCTTGTTTAGGTTTGTGCTAAGAATCCTTTGTGGCATCTGGGGAAAGCCAAAAACTTCTATTCACTTTATTTCACTTTATTTCTATTTAGAGATGAGATTTGAGAATCATATTCAAAGGCATCCACCTTAGCCTGTAGGCACTGAAGTCATATGGTGCCGTGAGTCATTTTGTCATGTTAGAACCTGCATTTTCAAACGATGCCTGACCTAGTTCCTGAATCACAGGAGGCATTCAGTAGATGTTTAGTGAATGACTGAGACGACACCTCAGGATCTAAGGACAGTCCATCTGAGAAAGCTTTGTCTTTTCTGAACAGCTCACTGCTATGCAGCTAGGAGAGTGAAAGGCAAGAAGATCTAATCTTAGCCCCATGGCTGAGTATTGAAAAGCGATACCTTAGCCGAACAGATATTAAGGTTGTACGATAAAACCTACTGTTACATTAGGAAGCAAATATACAAACAGTCATTGCATTACTGACACAATGGTAAGGTAGACCAGCTGTCTTATTCCAGTCTGGTCCTTCTCGTACCTCCTTTTCCCAGAAGTATAAATAGTGTACATTTGCTTCTAACAGTGAGTTTTACTGAAAATTCTGATGGATGCTGAAATGCTGTCATAGGGTATGGAGGACATAAACATACAACCTCAACCCCTCCCTACCTCATCAGAATAAGGTTCAGTTTCTTTCCTTTTTTTCCTTTAAGACAGGGTTTCTGTATGTAGTTCTGGTTGTCCTGGAACTCTCTTTGTAGACCAGGCTGGTCTCAAATTCTGCTTGCTTCTGCCTTCCCAGTGCTGGGATTAAAGGTGTGTCCCATCATTGCCTGAAAGGTTCATTTTCTTTAAGTTAAAATTTGGGGTTGCTACAAGGAATTAGGGTAGGGGATATGGTTTTAAGAGTTAGATGTTTTGCCGGGGCGGTGGTGGCGCATGCCTGTAATCCCAGCACTCTGGGAGGCAGAGCCAGGCGGATTTCTGAGTTCGAGGCCAGCCTGGTCTACAGAGTGAGTTCCAGGACAGCCAGGGCTACATAGAGAAACCCTGTCTCGAAAAACAAACAAACAAAAAAAGAGTTAGATGTTTTGTCTGTGTGGTCTTGATCATGTTTGCTTTCTTTTCAGCCAACTAAAGAAATAAAAGGCAGGAAAAAAAAGTCTCAGACATGGCAGGCAACAGGCAACAAACTATGATAAGTGAAACACAGGCTGCAAGTGCAGAGAAAGACTCCCCGCAGAGCAGAGGGGGCTGTCAGGACCTGAAGTCTGTTTTCCCAGGGGAGTACTGGGAGTTTTGGTGGCCTGGGATAGGTCCCCTTCCCCTACTTTTGAGTTGGCCAGCTTAAAAAGATAGAGGTGCTCATACATCCACAGCTTCAGGTAAACGGTATTTACAATGGTATGGGGCAGGCGCTTTCCCCTGCCTTGGGGTGGGGTTAGTCTATTGAGACAAAGGGGAGCTAATAGGCCCACAGCTTCAGGAATGTGTTCAGGACCGTCCTTGAACATATCTGACCAGTTCAAACTGGTGAGGGGGAGAGAGGCCCTGCTTGTGGAAGAAAAGCCAGATCAAAATATAAGGCAGGTTTATTACCATGGGGAGGGAGAAAGGGAATGAGGAAGAGAAAGAGAGAAAAAGTGAGGGCATGTGCAGAAAGGATGGAGAGAGAGAAAGGGAGAAGGAGAGCATGAAGAGACCAAAATGCCTGGCTTATAGAGGGAAGGGCCTCTGGCGGGAGGGCAGCCCAGCCCCTGGGCTGGCTAGTTCAGGATTGGGGGCGGGGTATGCCAGGTAGGGACTGAGGGACGCTGGGAGACCCTGGAGGCCAGGTCCGCCTTGACAGGTACATTATGCACCTCAGCCCCTTGTCCCTTGGTCTAGAACCAAACACTGAGAGGATTCGTAATAAATGTTACCAGAGTTGTTAGGAGCAGAGCCTAGGTCCTGGCAGCCCTGATAACCTAGGTTCGGTCACCTGCCCTTCAGTATGCCAATTAACAGCAAAAGGCAGAGAAAGATCTCTTCGATGTGGCCCCATTAGGAAGAAGAACAAAGGGGAACAGTGACCCCCCAAGTCCGTCTTCACAGTTTAGGTTCAAGCAGAAGACCAGAAGCTCGCGCGCGCGCGCGGCCAGGCCCTCTCGGTCTGGGGCTCTGCCTCTGCTTCCAGGCAGTGTGACCAATGGTCAACATTGTTGGAAATCTCCTTCCCGGAGACAAAGTCTTCCTCTGGCTGGCAGCAGGCTTTTTCCTTTCCCAGCATGAGATTCCCAGTGAGATTCCAATTTCCTAGGGACTATTGTCTCAATAGTCTGGTCACTGAAAGGAGGGGCACACATTTCTCTTCAAAATTTCTTCATTCCTGTCACGTTTGTTGTGGAGGTTTGAATGAGAATGGCCCCCTAAGCTCAGATATTTGAGCACTTAGTCAGCAGGGAGTTGCACTATTAGGAAGAATTCAGAGGGTTAGGACTTGTTGCCTTCTTGGAGGAAGTGTGTCACTGGCGATGGGGTTCGAGATTTTTAAAAGCCCATGCCAGGCCCAGAGTCGGAGTCTCTCTGCCTACGGATCAGGACAGCTGTTCTGAGCTGCTCCTCTAGTGTCTACCTGGAGGCTGCCTTGCTTCTCGTCATGTTGATAATGGACTGAACCTCTGAAACTGTAAGCCAGCCCCGATTAAAAGCTTTTTCTTATAACACTGACTTCATCAGCTTGTCTCTTTGCAGCAATAGGATCGTGACTAAGATACTCCTTCTATGATTTTCTTCTAGGGTTTAGGTGAACTGGGCAATTGATGTTTTGAAGTTCAGATATTTTAATATCTCCCTGAAATTAAAAATGTTCTCTCTACAACTTTTAAATTATGACTTCTCCTTTTAGGTTTTCCTCCTCCCCCCACCCTCTGTGCATGTGTATACATGTGTGGTATGTGCGTGTGGGAAGCCAGAAGTCAATAATTGGTTGACTCTGATCACTCTTCATCCTATTTATTAAGGCAATGTCTCTCCTTGACAGAGCTTGACAGTTAGTCAGCTTGTGTCCCTCACTCCCATGATCCATCTCTGCCTCTGAAGCTCTGGGATTATAGGTGGCCACCAGCCTTGCATAACTACTGATGATCCAAGCTTCTTCATGACTGAATAGCAAGCACCGACCGCAGACCCATCTCTGCAGTCCCATCTTATTTTCAGACAGAGTCTCACTTTGTAGCTGCGCTCAGATTGGCCTCCAATCTGCAATACTCTTTATCTTGCTGGAATTACAGGCATGTACTAACATACCCGGCCTTTAAAAAATATTGTATTTATTTGTTGGATATGTGCATGCAACAATGCTGGCAGTTTATCTTGAACTGGATTTTGTTGTTGTTTTTGAGGTCCCAGCCTTTGCTGGCTTGAACTCACTATGTAAACCAGGCTGGCCAAATCTCTCAGAGGTCTACCTCTGCCTCCTGAGTGCTGGACACCTGGCTGGACAAAATGCTTTATGCTAAGGTTGCTGGAGCTTGGCTCCTTGAACATCATGTATCTGGGAGAATACTACTACACACTTTGTAGGAGTGAGGTTACTTCTGTAAATAAAAGGGCAGTTCAAAACAGCGACTTTGTTAAGTGCTTCAAGGTGGGGTTAGCTTTATACAGTGTTTATGGAGGGACGTGGAGTACGGAAAAGGGCAAGAAAGGAATAGTTATTTAATTTAACCTTTTCTTTTTGGTTTTTCTTTCTTTTTTTTTTTTTTTTTTTTTTTTTTTTTTTTTTTTTTTTTTTTTTTTTT
>BDUI01000103.1:340284-356502 GCA_002335545.1 Apodemus speciosus | reverse complement strand
TTTCGAGACAGGGTTTCTCTGTGTAGCCCTGGCTGTCCTGGAACTCACTCTGTAGACCAGGCTGGCCTCGAACTCAGAAATCCGCCTGCCTCTGGCTCCCAAGTGCTAGGATTACAGGCGTGTGCCACCACGCCCGGCTTCTTTTTGGTTTTTCGAGACAGGGTTTCTCTGGCTGTCCTGCAACTCATTCTGTAGTCCAGGCTGGTCTTGAACTCAGAAATCTACCTGCCTCTGCCTCCCAAGTGCTGGGATTAAAGGCATGCGCCACCACTGCCCATCTTAATTTAACCTTTATTAGTAAATTATTGGAAGTAGAATTAAGAGTCAAACCCAGTGCACAGAAGACATTGGGAAGTGTCTAACCGGTTGACCTCGTTACTTTTTGCTGTACCATGACCAAGGCAACTTATAAAAGGCAGCATTTCATTTTAGCTCAGGGTTCCAGAGGGTTCATGACCGCCTTGGCAGCGACTGTGCCAGCAGACAGGGAGACATGATGCTGGAGCAGTAGCTAACAGTTTACATGTGAACCACAAGCACCAGACGTAAAACTGAGAAAGGACTGGCCTTTGAAACCTCCAAGACCACCCACAGTGACATCTCTTCCAACCAGTTCATACCTAATCCCGTGGTTCTCAACCTTCCTAATGCTGCGACCCCTTTAATACATTTCCTCATCTTTTGGTGACCCCTCCAGCCAGAAAATTATTTTCGTTGCTACTTCAGAACAATGGCTACTGCTATGAATTGAAATTTATCTGATATGTTACCCCCCCTCCCCACCCCAGGAGGTGTTGGGACCCCTACGTTGAGAACGACTATCCTATTCTTTCCCTATCAGTCCACTAACTGGGGACAAGCATTCAAATGCATGGCCATTCTCATTCAAACTACCACACCTGTCCAAGCTATTTTGGGACATAGCAAAGTGTCACCCGAAGGTTCTGGGCCTACATCCTCCTTACAGGCATCTCCTAAACTATAAGGAGCAGAGAAGGCAAGGGCCAGGAGCCTCCAGGCGGCCGAGTCCTAGGTTCTGCCCCCCGTGTTAGGCCCCGCCTCCAGGCCCCGCCCTGCCCTCCTGGGCTGGCCCAGCCGGCTCTTCTGCGCAGGCACCTGCCTAGCCGCCTCGCGAGGAGGGGTCCTGAGGCGGCCCCAGGGACGAGCAGTGATTGGCTGCAGCTGGCGGCTGGAGCTCCGTTCCAGCGGCGCTTGACAACCGCAGTCTGTGGAGCGGAGCGGTCGGAGGCGGGATAGGGGCGGACGCGAGAAGGACCGGCTGACGAGCTGATGGATTGACGTGCGGGCTGCTAAGCTCAGACCGCCGCCCTCGCGCTCGCGGCTTAGCCTGGAATTGGCTGCCTTGGGGCTCTGGCCGCCGGCCTCTCCGCCGCGTTTTCCTCCGCCGCTTCTGCCGGCTCCGCCCGGAGCCCTCAGGTGAGTGGATTCCTGGAGGCGGGGGCGGGCCGCGGTGCACCGTGGGTTGCCATGGTCACCCGTCGCCACCTGTCACTAGCCTGATGAGGCGCAGACCCCGCGGCCCCTTGGGCGGCGTTCGCGGCCAGGAGGAGGGTCTTGGGTAGGCTTTGGTGGTGATTGTGAGAAGATGGGATGCGGGCGAGGCCCGGGTGTCTCGGGGACAGGACCTGGGACCCGCCAGGGAGTCTATCCAGGCCGCCACTCCTGGACCACATCTTCCCCTACATGGCAGCCTGATTCGGGCGGCTGAGCAACGCCCCTCGCCCCGGTATGGAGTACCCACCTCGCCGCTGCTGAGGGGCGCAGGGAGGACTCACTGGGCTGCATCTGCCTCGCCCCTCTACTGGGCTGGGGCGAGACTGAGGGCTGCTGCGTTCTTGTCTCTTTCCCAGCTCGCCTTGGCCGGCGGATGGGTAGGGAGTGGCGGGGTTGGGGGTTAGGGGGGGACTCGGGGTGTGTGTGTGGGGATCCGGGTTTGCCCTTTCTGACGCCAGTGGTTATTAGGAGCAGTCCTTTGGGGTCTGGGAGGGTGGGGACAGGGGCATCGACTGAATCTCGAACGTGAGTTGTTCTGGGGACGCCTGCGTAAGGCACCGGAGGTTATGGAAATCAGAGGGTTAAGCTCCTTAGCTGTATTGGGGAGAAAAAGATTGGGGCTCTAGCTCTGGGACGATGCCTTTGGCAAAGGGGTAGGAACCAAGCAGGCATGGGCAGGATTTGACCTGATGATTTACCCCCTGTACATCCAGGCATGCAGCTAGTAACTACAAATGGTGTCTCAGGGAAGCTTTTTTTTTTTTTTTTGGCAACTTGGTTCTCACTGCATAATGAAAGGAGAAGTCTTTGTTCCACCCAGATTCATCGGTTGAAATCCTGACACTTAGTTTCCCCCCTTTGTTGTAGAGTTCATAGAATGCTATATAAAGTTAATGGCACAGGAATTAACATACAGGTTTAAAAGGGCTGTAAATCTTTTTCACAGAAGATACCACTTCAATTTTTTTTTTTTTTTTTTTTTTTGGTCTTAAGTGTTGGCATATGTTATGTTAGCATTTTACTAGAAAAGAGAAACACCTAGCAGTGGATTTTTTTTTTTTTTAATATGGCACATTCTGGAGGTCTTATTTAAGTGGAAGATGTAAGGAATCATTGTGTATTAAGGTTTGAGGGGAAAGTACATTGCTTCCAACAACAAAGTAACACATAAATGGGAACGACAAGTAAATAATCCATAACAGTATATGTAAGGTAAACAACCAGAACATAAACTCCTTGAATTGGGCTGCCATTATCGATTGTGTGTGTGTGTGTGTGTGTGTGACACATTTACCTTTATTTCCCACCTTGCCACTTTTCTAATTTTTGTCCTTTATGAAGATCAGTAGTAGGAATATATCCTAAGAAAGCAAGCATGCTAACCAATGTTTCCAGTTACATAATTGTGCAGTTTCTTTCTTTTCGTTTGTGAAGTAGTTTGTTATTGAATGGACACCATATGACTTGTTTAGCATATGCTACAGTTTGAAAGACAATAAGAAATATGTCAAAATAAAAAAAAATGTCCAATTTTCCTTGGTAGGTCAGTTCCCTGAAAATCAGATTGCCTGGATGTAGGCTTCTCTTTGCTATTGTAATTACAGTCTTGGAAGAGATATTTATCCTATCATTGACCTTGTTTTCTTATTCTGTAAAATAGGGATAATGCCTGGTGTTGTTTTAGTCTGAGAGTCGACTGTGATGTTGAATAAATCAATTCAGTTTTAAGTGCTTTGGAAAATATTAAGGAATCTGTTGACTACCTTTTACCAGAGGGGAGCACTGACAGGAAGTATTATAATTTTCTGTGTATTCTTTTTAACATTTCTAGATTCAAGACCTTATTTATTACAGTGGCCTTAAAAAGTTTATGGGAAAAATCGAGGTGTATCCTCATTCTCAGTAGAGGGTTTGTTTGTTTATTTAAATTGTGGTGATGTGGGGAAAGAGGGTTTTGTTTTTGTATGTGGGTTAGTGATACTTTCTTGCAAATAAGGCTACTGCTAATAACTGACTTGTATTATATTTGACACTAAATAATCTTCACTGCAGGTCACAGGTTCTTGACTAAGGCAAACATAACTTTATCCCCTCTGACCTAAGTTTTTCAAATTGAGGTATTGACCCCAACTCAGGCTGGGTCTGTAGTTCAGTGGCTGAGTACTTTCTAGCATCCACAAGACCCTGGGCTTGATCCCTAGAACAACAGAAATAAAGGATGAATACGCTTCAGTATCCAAGAAAAAGATCTGTAGGTGTGTAAATGACACATGAATAGTCCTTAATTTCATCTGAAGAATTGGATATATTCATACAAATCAAAGATGACACAAAGAGAAGGCAATATTAGCATTAATTTCTAAGATAACATTTAGAGATTTCAAAATGGACTTCCTGTTGGAGTTGACAGAAACTGAGTGAATTCTAAGCTGTGTTTAGTTTCTTCTGTCTTTAAGTGCAAACGTTTAAGAAGCTTTGTCTTAGGCATTCTTAATTAATGATTGGAAAATCCTCACATAGCATAGGAAAAAAGGCATTTTTCATTTTCGCAATTCCAATTTTAAAAAGGTTCACCGTTACTTAAATTCTAACTTCCCCTCTTTGGTTTTTTGTTTATTTGTATGCCCTGGACCTCTTCATAGAACAGGCTGAACTCCACCTTACAAGATCTGCCTGCCTCTGCCTCCCAAGGAGTGTTGGGACTAAAGGTGTGTGCTACCACTGTGAAGCCTACTCACTCTTGTTTTAAGCCCTGTAAAAAGTTAAGAGTATTGTATTGGGAATGGTGAAATTTTAGTTTACATCAGTGGTTCTCAACCCGTGCATTTCTACCCCTTTTGTTGAACCACCCCTTCACAGGGGTTGAATGTCAGATGTCTTGCATATCATATATTCATATTATGATTCATAACAGTAGAAAAATTACAGTTACAAAGTAGTAATAAGAATAATTTTATGATGGGGGTCACCACAACGTGAGGAATTGTATTAAGGGGTCCCAGCATTAGGAAGATTGAGAAGCACTGGTTAGATACACTGATTGACTCATTTCCTTCTGGGCTGTGAACTTATTCACATCTCTGAGCATAAGTGTGATCACCTGTACGAGGATGATCACAGGGGCATGAGAATCACATAGATGATGTATGAAGCATCCAACCGGGACCCAGTGTAGATAAATGTTAGTACCTTTTCACTTTCTCTTTGTAGCACCAGAGGCTAATAATCTGGGGCTGATGAGATGGCTCCTTGGCTAAGAGCACTGGCTGCTCTTCCAGAGGACCTAGGTTCAAGTCCCAGCTTGCATATGGTGGCTTATAACCATCTGGGAATCTAGTCCAGGGGAATCTAACACCCTCTTCTTACTTCTGTATGCATCAGGTGCCTGAGTGATGCACAGATAGATATACAAGCAGGCAAAACATGTATACAATTATATAATAAAATATAAAATTTAGAAGAATACATTTTTATACACATTCTTAGTAGGAAACTTCATTGCCCCCTGAACTTCCTTGATATTTTATATTTAATTTTTTTAGATACTTCTTCATGGTTTTTTATAACATATCACACTTTCTTAAAACTGTAAAAATGTATGTATATGTTCACCATAGTAACAACCATTATATCTGAGGTATGCAGACTAGTGTTAGAACATAAAAAATACTTAAATATATGTTTAAAACTTTTTATTACACTTATTTGTTTACTTATTTTGCTTGTGCGTGTGTGCTCAGTCCATGTGCAGAGGTCAGAGGACAACTTGAAGGAGTCAGCTTCCTCTTACCATTGTGTGGGTCAGGTCATTGAGCTTGGTGGCAAGTGCCTTTACTTACTGAGGCATCTTACCACTACTAGTTAGAATTTTAATCGTGTGTGTGTGTGTGTGTGTGTGTGTGTGTGTGTGTGTGTGTGTGCGTGCGCGCGTGCGTGCGTGCGTGTCTGTCTGTCTGTCTGTCTGTCTGTATCTTTGAGATATATATATATCTTAGAGGTATGGGCTTGTTAGTGCTGGTACCCAAGGAGGCCCGAGTTGTTAGATCCCCTGGAGCTGGAGTTATAAGTGATTGTGTGAGCTGTCTGAAGTTGGTGCTGGCTACTGAGCTCGGTTCCTCTATAAGAGCAGTACATGCTTTTAACTCATGAACCATCTCTTCAACTTCTGCTTTTAACATTTTTTTTTCAAATGTTACTCTGAAAACTTAAGGATAGAATTAGATAAGTTTTGTTTACCAACTTAAAGAAAAAAGTTGAGAGCTGGGTATGGTGGCACATGCCTGTAATCTCAGCTCTTGGGAGATGGAGGCAGGAGGATCATTAGTTCAAAGCCAGATTCTGCTACACAGCAAGTTTGAGGCTGACCTGAGCTATTCGAGACCCTGTCCCCAAAAAGCAGCTGAGCATGGTGACTCAAGCCCACAGTCCAGCTCTTCAAGACCGAGGCATGAGGATTGCTGTGAGTTTAGAAGTACCAGTTTACATAGTAAGTTCAAAGAAAGAAAAGAAAAGAAAGCGGAGGTGGGCAGGGAGGGTGGGGATGAAATTTTAGGTGGTACAAAAAGAAGATCACAAATTATAGGAAGTGTTAGTTTTACTGTATATAGTTACTGACCAGAGTATACCAGAAATACTGTGTTCTATTCTAGGTGCTTTTATTAAGTTATATTCATGTGTATTCATAGAAGTATCATCCAGATGGTAGGAGATGTGAAGAATGGTTTTGTAAGGCTCCATTAACAGTATACATAAGATCTAAGAACAGTTCCCAGTGTTTATATATTGGAAAAACAGCAGTTAATTTTGTTTTGGTAATTCTGTTCCAGTTTTTAGCTCAGTAATAGAACAGACTTTTTTGATCTAATTCTAAAAATGGTCATTTTTATACTTTTTAGCTTAATTTTATTTAAACATTTTAAGGGTTTATTTTTACTTTTATTCACATGTGAACATGTGTGTGTAAATGTTGTGTGAGTATAGATGCCTTCTGTGACCATAAGAGGGTGTTGGGTCATTGGGAGCTGGAGTTAAAGGATGTTACTACTGAATATGGGTGTAGGAACTGCACTTGGGTGCACTGTAAGAGTAGTATGTGTTCTAAACTGTGGGACTATCTCTTCAACCCTAGATTCTTAATTTTAAAATTAAAGGTTGTCTTCATATCAGAAACCCACTGTCATGGAGCATATCTTTATCTGAAGCAGTTAGTCTGAGACCAGCCTGAGCGATATATGCATTAATGATGATGGTGATGGTGATGGTGAGATGGTGATGATATCTTCCTTTGAAATGAATCTTTCTGTGTTCCCAAGACTGCCCAGAACTCCTGAGGTTCAACCATATACCCCTGCCCCAGCCTCTCAAGTATGTGGAATTACAAGTGCACACCACAGTCATTCTGAGTGAGGCAATCCAGACCCAGAAAAACACGAATTGCATGTTTTTTTTTATTTTTTTTTAATGGATGTTAGCTTTTAAGTTTTGGGTAAATCCAGAGGTTAGGTAGCTATTAAGTGAGCAGGGCATTTTGAGGGAAAGAAGGGGTGTTTCAAGGAAGAAGAAATATAATGTTTTAAAGGGGTAAAGAGGAAATGAGAACAGGAGGATTAATTGGGGTTGGGGAATGGGAGGACAGGGTGGAGAAGGGACTATATATAAGGAGGGACGACTAACTTTAATAGCTTCTTGAAAAGCTATCTGGAGGACTGGAGAGATGGTTCAGTGGTTAAGAGCACCGACTGCTCTTCCAGAGGTCCTGAGTTCAAATCCCAGCAACCACATGGTGGCTCACAGCCATCTGTAATGAGAACTGACTCCCGCTTCTGGAGTGTCTGAAGACAGCTAGAGTGGACTCACATATAATAAATAAATAAATCTTTTTTTTTTTTTTAAAGAAAAACTATCTTGAAACCTACTTCAGTAAAAGCTTCCTAAAATGTAAACATATATAAAAGGAGTTTAGGTAGCATTACCATATAATGTGGGGAACTATAGCCCAACTATACATTGTATGCCACGAAATAAAACCCCTAGCACCAAGAATGTATTACATCTTTTTGATTTGTTGGCCAGTGGGGTTCCATCAACCCTGCTAACATTACAAGCTATTGCCAATGCAGTGTTATCTTTCACAGCTTGACAGTAAGAGACTGTTGGTGATTATACCATATACACAAGTCATAGAACCAGGAGAAATCTAGCTGGTGCTCAGCTGGAAGCCTCAGCATTATAGCTAGTGTTCATAGTGTTGATAGTGCTGGAAGGGTTTTTTTTTTTTTTGGTTTTTCGAGACAGGGTTTCTCTGTGTAGTCCTGGCTGTCCTGGAACTCACTCTGTAGACCAGGCTGGCCTCGAACTCAGAAATCCGCCTGCCTCTGCCTCCCAAGTGCTGGGATTACAGGCGTGCGCCACCACGCCCGGCTGCTGGAAGGTATTATAAGCTATACCAGAGGAGAAAACTAATGTTAATTTTACCCAGCTATCAATGCTCYGAGCTATAATAATGATATGCTGCAAGATATGTCCATTGGCGCAACGGTGGCACAGATGTCATGAGAGCAACCTACCCGTTTTGGGTGGATTTAAGGCCGGGTTTATAAGATGGAATCCATACCTGGTAATGACTAGATAAGTCATGGGCCCTAGGGGGAAACCTGTTACTTTATTCTGCTAAACGATCATAGCAATAATTAAATTATTCCTAATTACATATTGCTATATCCATAGATTGGCGCAAGTGTGAGAAGTTGTCTTGGGTTATGTGAAAGTAAATCACTCTGAAGTAATATTACATATACATATATATACACACATATGTAGTATATATATATGCACACACTAATTATTTTAGGGTTTAGTTTTAGTTATTGTATGTGGAGGAATATGTACACATGTGCGTAGGTGCCTGCCCATATTGACACTCACTATATAGACTAGACTAACTTAGAATTAATGCTTCTGCTTCCAAGTACTGATTACAGATTGTATGTTACCATGCCTGGCTCTGACTTACACATACTCTCCGTGTGTGTCTGTGTGTCTGTGTGTGTGTGAGACAGGGTCTCAATATGTCATTGATTGGCCTAGAAATCTATGTACCCTGTCCTCGAATTCACAGAGCTCTGCCTGTCTCTATCTCCAGAGTGTTAGTATTTTTCAAGTGTGTGCTACCATAACTGACTTACCTGCTTATGCTTTATTATTAAAGAATTTTCCTTGGCATAAGGTCGTGCTATGCAGATCCGGTCAGCTTGCAACTTGATGTCATCTTGGCAGGCCTCAAGCTTGCCATCCGCCTGCTCCAACTTCTCTTGTAGTGGGATTACTGTATTGTGTAACATTAAACTTTATGTAGAAACTTTTATTATTTTTAATTTTATGTGTGTATGCCACATGTATGCATGTGCCTGCAGAAGCAGAGAGGGGCTTGGATACTCTACAGCTTGAATTACAAGTGGTTGTGAGCCATTTGATGTGGGGGCTAGGAATTGAACTTGGATTTTCTGGAAAAGCAACAAGCTCTCTTAACTGSCGAGCCATCTTCCTAGCCCCACATTTAAATTTTTTAGATGTGTAATACTTTTTCATGGTATAGAATTCAAAAGATTTAACAGGATACATGATAAAAAGTCATGTAACCATTCCTATTTATCAAGGTCTTTGGGACACAACCATTATTACCAATTCCATATGCCTTTTTTAACAGACATTTTAGGTTATATGTACAACATGATTTAATCTTACATTATTCTATAGCTAAAGTGGCACCAGGCTTTAAACATAATTTGTTTCTTTTACTTATTTTGATACAGGGTCTTACTATGTTCTGAGTTGGCTCTAACTCGTATTCTTGTCTGACTCCTCCAGCGTTTTATTCCACTGTTGTAATTTAGAAATGTGCTACCATGCACAGGTATACTGCATTTCTTTTTGACTTTAAAAAGTTTATATTCTCTCTCTGTCTCTGTCTCTGTCTGTCTGTCTGTCTGTCTGTCTGTCTGTCTGTCTGTCTGTCTCTCTCTTTCTCTGAGTGTATTTGTATGTACATACCATTGGTTGTACACATGTCGAGGCCAGAGAATAAGCTATGGGAGTAGACTCTATTAACATGTAAGTCCCAGGGATCAAACTTTGGATTTCACCTTAGTTACTGAACCAATTCTCTGTGCCCCTTTTAATTTTTTTAGTAGCCTCCACTGGCCTTGAACTTGCTCTGTAGGCAAAGATGACTTGAACTTATGATCTTCTGATCCCTTCCTCCTGGGGGCTAGATTGTAGGTGCAGTCCTGTATGACATAAATACCTGGTTTATGTCATACAGGACTTCTTGCATGCTAGCCAAGCACTTTATATTAACATTCCCCATAGTCTTGGGACAAAAATCACCCATACTAGTGTAAAGTAAGTTAAAATAATCGATGATCTAAAGATGGTTATCAACATTAAGAAAGGACATGTTTATAAACAGTTTATTAGCAGGCACAGTGGAGCTTTGTAGTTAGGAGAACAGTTTTGTTTATAAATAAACTAAAGAAAATCTATTTTTTTAACTGACCTTTATAAATTCAAAATTTCTGATTATCCCAGACTTCATAGTACCCACCAGAATATGTGCTTCCTGTTACTAAAGTATGAATTGAAATAAATCACAAAAGTAAATCATAAATCATAGAAAAGAGACTGTAAGCACTTGTTCACGATAATGAAGTTGTAGACTGTTCTAATTTCCTCATCCTTCTGAACTGTTCTTAGTCTCCCATGTTTTCCCTCTTTCTAAATTCTGTATTTTAAGTAAGCAACATCATTGCAAAGAAACATTGAAGTCATCTCTATATTTGGTTAGAAAGCTAACAGGTTTTTTTTTGAGACATTATCTTGGTGTGTAGTCCAAGTTTGCTCTAGACATACTAGATAGCTCAGGCTGACCTCATATTCTTAGTAGGCCTGCTTTGGGCTCTTGAATGCTGAGATTACTGTAGTGTGTCACCACTTGCAACTAGTGATATTTTTTTCATGGAATTTTTTCTTTTTCTGTATATGAAAATATATTCTGTTATCATTTTTAATCTGTGTTTAACACTGACCTTTAATCTTTGATTTCTAAAACTAAGGTTCTTTTTTGTTTGGTTGGTTTTGGCTTTTCAAGACAGGGTTTCTCTGTGTAGCCCTGGCTGTCCTAGATTTCGCTCTGTAGCCCAGGCTGGCCTCAAACTTACAGAGATTCTCCTGCCTCTGTCTCCTGAGAACTGTGGTTAAATATTGTGCTACCATACCCAGCTCTAAAACCAATTTTACATTTAAACTTTTTTATTTATATTTTGTGGGGTTTTTTTGTTGTTGTTGTTGGTGGTGGTGGGTTTTTTTTTTTTTTTTTTTTTTTTGGGTTTTTTTTTTTTTTTTTTTTTTTTTTTTTTTTTTGTTCTCTGTGTAGCCCTGGCTCCTGGCTGTACTGGAACTTTCTCTGTAGACCAGGCTGGCCTTGAACTCAGAAATCCGCCTGCCTCTGCCTCCCAAGTTCTGGGATTAAAGGTGTGTGCCACCACCGCCTGGCTTGTTGTTAACAGGGTCTTTCTATGTGGCTTTGGCTGTCCTAGAATTCACTATGTAGATCTGTCTGCCAACCATACCCAGCTGTAGCCAGTGCTGTTGGTATTTGTTTGTTTGTTTGTTTGTTTGTTTTGGTTTTTCAAGATAGGGTTGCTCTGGCTGTCCTGGAACTCATTCTGTAGACCAGGCTGGCCTCAAACTCAGAAATCCACCTGCCTCTGCCTCCCAAGTGCTGAGAGTAAAGGCGTGCACCACCACCGCCCGGCTATTTTTTTTAAGTAAGTATTATATGAAGATTTGGGGACTGTCAAAATTGCTAATCAATGAGTTTGGGAGATAATTCTGAAGTATGGTCAACGTTTAGTGAGTGGAGCTCTCACTAACTTTATTTTATCCTCTTGTGGACAAACTGGAGGATGTGGCCAAGGGAGTGTGAGGAACTGGACAATTGGCCTGTTCGAGAAGGTCTGTGCTGCTCTGTCAGCTGAGGCAGGCATCACAGCACTGTGGGAGTAGACATCCTTTAAAAGGTTTTAAACATTACACTGTATTTGTGTATTTGTGTGCCTGTGCACACCCACACCACATGCAGGTCAGAGGAGTACTTGCATGTGGGTCCTGGGGATCAGACTCAGGTCTTCAGGTTCAGCAGCAGGCATCTCAGCCTGCCGAATCATCTCACCTGCCCCAAGCATTTACTACTTCATCACTAAGTAAGAATTTGAGTTGAGGGGCTGGAGAGATGGTTCAGCAGTTAAGAACACTATTGTGGGGGCTTCCAGGGGTCCCACTTGGGATTCAGTGATAAAGACAGAGATATCTGTGTAAGGCTATTAGCGTATTTGCTGGGGCTACCCTCAGCTATCCATCTGGACTCAATCTGACTTTCCTGCCCTGCTCCTGTTCTGCTTCCCTCCCTCTGCTCCACTCCAGCAACCTGCTCTTTATTTATCAAAAGCCACAATCTCGTCTCATATTAAAACTCTATTAGCATAGTGGGGGAGGTTCCACAGCGTACTCATTTTGAACCAATCAGCAGCCAGACTACACCCCATTCATATCTTAGTGTTGCCTTTTGGCCAGATTGAAGGCAATGTGTTTCCGCATGGCAGCTTGCTTTTAAACATGACAATCTCAGAGAATCCTCTTTTTGGGCAGGCAAGGAAGCAACATATATAAAGCAGGTCTTATGGACTATAGAAATGACAATATCACATATCCTGCCAGCACCTGACTCTGCAGGCACAGCAATTAGCAATTGAGAATGCAGGGGCACATCTTCCTTGCCAGCTGATATAATATGTATGGCAGTTATTTATCCCAACAGCTGTTCTCCCAGAAGACCTGGGTTTGATTCCCAGCATCCACATGGTAGCTCACATCCATCTGTAACTCTAGTCCAAGGAATCTCATGTCCTCTTCTGGAATCCTCAGGCACTGCATTCATGTGGTGTACAAATGTACAAGCAAGGCAAAACACCTATACACATAAATAAGTTAGCCTGGTGTAGTGGTGCATGCCTTTAATTCCAGCACTTAAGATGTAGAGGTGAGTAGATAGAGGCCGATCTGGTCCATATAGGGAGTTGTAGGTTAGTGGGGGTTGGGGTGGGGCCTACATAGTGAGACAATTGTTCAAAAAAATTGTTTCTTAACTCAATAATTTTCTTAACACACATTTTCTTAACACATTTTCTTTCCTTATCCATGCTAGCTTCTTTGCATAAGAGACAATATGCTATTTGCTGAGAATATTTTAGTTGGCTGTACATTTATATTCCTTTTTATGAAGAAATAAATTGACAGCAGATTGAAAGGGACAAAAGGCAATCTACAAACATGTGCTAATGTTTTTGTGAGCTTGGTTAGAATGACTTGGTCCAATGAAAAAGAGCATTTTTCCTTATAGTCATGTTAACCATCAGGTAACATTTCCTTGCAATCAGTCCATTAGTGTGGTAATCTTTTTGCATTGCTCTGAGGAAATTTTTACATGTATTTATTCATTTTGTGTATGTGTGAGTCTTTGTATGCCATGGAGTGTGCAAGTTAGAGGACATTTTGCCAGGAGTCTGCTTTCTCCTTGCACTGTGTGGGTCCTAGACCTAGGACTCAGGTTGTCAGGCTTGACAGCAAGTGTGTTTAATGCTGGCCATATTGCCATCTGCACTTTGAGTTTGTTTTTCTTTAATAGAAGGACTTTGTTTTTAATCGTCCCATAGATATCCCATATCATCCTTATAACCTGGCTGGGTAACTGCAGTCTCCCTTTCACATGCTACAGGGTTCCCTTTCAGACACAGAAGCCATCCAAAACTTCCTCCTGTCCTTGTTCTTAACTGTTGTGCCTTGTTGAATCAGGGCTATGGGATTTGAAACAAGTTCAGTATCTTTTTATTAGGGTTAACTCACCCATCTGGACTTGAGATACAGAACCAGAACTCATCCAGACCCCGGGGATATAGTTTTCACCCAAGAAATTTCAGATTTCACCCAGAGACCCATTCTCACGTGGCAGCTAGAAACAGGTTTTTCCAGTAAATAACACAATTTTAGGGTTCACCATGTGAACCGACAAGTCTTCATTTTCACAGTAAATGCAGCAAAGAGAAAACAACCTTCATTTCTTTTCTTGTGATCTGTCAGGGGCTGGAGTGTTTCCTGAGTATTAACATTTGAAAAATACAATTGCATATGACTTGTACAAAATGAGAGCACTGATCTAATGATTTTTTTTTTTTAGTCCTCGTAGCTATAAATATTTTTTACTTTCATAGTGTATATATTTAGTTGTATCATTAAAATTCCTCCATAAGTGTATGGAGGAATTTTATTTAATTCCACTCTTTCTTTCTCCCTCTTTTGAGAAAACAGACAAAATATAGATAAAACAATGAAAGAAAAAGACACACAAACAAAATACATTAAAAACACAAAATTGGAAACCATAATACACAAGCAAAAGACCAATAAGATTAAAAAAGGGTGCCCAGACAAAGCAATACGAGACAAAAAAATGTACAGAAATATCATTGAGTTTGTTTTGTGTTGACATCTTCTGCTGGGCATGGGACCTGCCCTTAAGTGTGGTTTATATACCCAATGAGACTCTGTTGTACAAAACAAATTTTTTCCTTTGCCAGTGGTTGTCAGTTGGTGAGAGCTTCTTGGTTAGGGATGGGAGCTCTCGGACCTGTAGAGGCCCTGTGCATACTGCCTGAGCGTTCATACGAATGTCAGTACCGGTCTGTTATGCCTGGAAGGCACTGTTTCTTTGGTGTCTTCCTTTCCCTCTGGCTCTTAGAATTTTTCTGCTTCCTCTTTTGCATAGTTCACTGAGCCCTGAGGTGAGGGGAAAGATATGAGTCATCATCTATGACTGAGTGTTCTAAACTGTGTCATTCTTTGCACATTGTCCAGCTGCGGGTCTCTGTGTTAGTTCCTATCTACTGCAAGAGGAAGCATCTCTGATGATGTCAGTGAGATACTGATCTGACAGAAGGTTGTTAGGAGTTATTTTGTTGCTGTGTTCCTTTGGCAGAACAATAGTATTTCATTCCGATCCAATCTCAATAGAAGGAATTTTCAAGGGTTGAAATATAATTGATATTACCGCTATGACACTGATATTACCTAGTTGTATATTTCAGTTGAGCCTTATTTAACTCCAAAATGATTCACAAATGACCAACATTTGATTTTCAAATGTTTTCAAGAATAGTTATGAATTCAGCCCAGAACAAAATTGTAAACTTACTTAGGATTATGATTTTTTTTTTTTTTTTGGTAACTCCACTGGGGAAGGGAGATGTTCTTGAGATGGGTGTTGTAGGTGACAGCATAATGGCACAGTGTCTGAGTGTTAGACATGCCTGATACTGTCATTGCTAGTTTATTCTGAGGCACTTCAGACCTCAAAATTTAATGTCATTACTCCAGTGTGTATTTCTCACAGATTAGTACTTTAAAAAACCTGAGCCACATTTTAACACATTAAAGAATGTCGCAGTTTTGATAGTTAATTTCACTGTGAAACAGTGCACTAAATATTCCCAAGCAAAATTCTCATTTCTAGGCAATTAAACTTCCTCATAAAACAATAGGACTAAGTTTTCCCTTGTTACTGTTATTTAGGCTAGCAATATGACTGCTGAAGAAACGGTGAATGTGAAAGAGGTTGAGATCATTAAGCTGATTTTGGACTTCTTGAATTCAAAGAAGCTTCACATTAGTATGCTGGCGCTTGAGAAGGAGAGTGGAGTCATAAATGGCCTGTTTTCAGATGATATGCTTTTCCTGAGGTATGTTAACATCATTACATGAGGCTTACAGGTAGCTCTTCCAAAGAAGAATATTAATAGGTTAATATGCATAATATCTCATGAAATACTATAAGTGTAATTAAAAGTATTTTTTCATAATGGAATATTTGCAATGCACAGTAATGCATGTATAGAATGTTTTTAGTGGTAACATGTAGTATTCAGAGTTACAGCCTTAAGTGTGGTATCAATTTAAAAGGTACACAAGAAATCCAAGGCACTGGGAAGATAAAACATTTCTAAAATATGCACAGGAGTGTATAGAAATGCATTCCATAAAATAAAAGCATTTATTATAAAATATATTAATTATTAAAAGTAAAAAAATTCACTACCTAGAAACATTTGTGATCTTGCATTTATATATATTACATATATTATTGAATTTTGTTTTAATTTTATATGTATGTGTGTTTGTGCACCATGTGTATGCCTGGTACCTATGGAAGGCAGAAGAGGGTCTCAGAGCCCCTGGAACTAGAGTTAGAGGTGATTGTGGGTGCTAGGGGTTGAATCCAGGTTCTCTGGGAGAACAGCTAGTGCTTTTAGTCACTGAACCATCTCTCTAGCCCCTTTTGTGTATATTTTTTAAAAATAGCAAAAATTTTCCAGACATTGTAGTATATGCATTTAATCCCAGCATTTGTGCAGTAGAGGCAGGCAGAATTCCAGGCCAGCCAGAACAAAATATACAAATCGAGACTGTCATCAAAAACAAAACAAGCTGGGCGGTGGTGGTGCACGCCTGTAATCCCAGCACTTGGGAGGCAGAGGCAGGCGGATTTCTGAGTTCGAGGCCAGCCTGGTCTACAAAGTGAGTTCCAGGACAGCCAGG
>BDUI01000103.1:302901-320050 GCA_002335545.1 Apodemus speciosus | reverse complement strand
TCTGTAGACCAGGCTGGCCTCGAACTCAGAAATCCGCCTGCCTCTGCCTCCCAAGTGCTGGGATTACAGGCGTGCGCCACCACGCCCGGCTCGGTAATTGACTTTAAAAAATTTACGAGAAAGTAAGATAAATGGAGATTTTTTTAAAAAAAACCCTATATGTCCTACTTATTATGTGATCTGAAATAGTAGATTCATATAATAGTTATAATTTTACTGATTTGGTGTAGATATGGTTTATAATATTCTTTTATGACTTTGGAATGCTAACCGCCTGCTGTCGGTTAGCATGTGGTACCCACCTTTAACATCGGCGTTCTGGAGCCGAGATAGGAAGACTGTTGAGTTCAGAGCTAGGCTTTGTAGGATAGATCTCAAGAAGCCAAGAAATCTAGTCTCTCCTCAAATAGAGCCTTGTTGCTAGGTATGCTTTTTCCTCCTTCCTTTATTATAATTTCATGTTAACTAATTTTCAAAAGCGGGAAACTGAAATATCTTGATGTACTTCTCTTTCCAGTGCCCATGACAGTCCTAAGCAGCCAGTGGTACGATTTAAAAGAAACAAACATCATAAAGGATCTATTTACTGTGTGGCTTGGAGTCCGTGTGGACAGTTATTAGCCACAGGATCGAATGACAAATACGTAAAAGTGCTGCCCTTCAATGCAGAGACCTGTAATGCAACAGGTAGGGCCCGGTGCACCAGTGGCTCGCGCCCCAGCATGTGTGGACGCTCTTGTCACTAATAAAATCCAAGAACACTGTCCTTTGTTATTTTTTTGAAGACTTATTTATTTATTTTATGTATATAAGTACGCTGTCACTGTCTTCAGACACACCAGAAGAGGGCATCAGATTCCATTACAGATGGTTGTGAGCCACCATGTGGTTGCTGGAAATTGAACTCAGGACCTCTGGAAGAGCAGTCAGTGCTCTTAATCGCTGAGCCATTGCTCCAGCCCCCCACCCCTCCCCAGAACACTGTCTTAAAGAATTTATTTTTTGTTCTGATTATTCTGATCCAGTGGGGGCATTTTTTTTTAAATAAGTCAGGTAGTATATGAATTTTAGAAAAGCATAAGTAAAAAATAATTTTTAAGGACTAGGGATGTAGCTGAATGATAGATCACTTGCATAGTGTGTATAAACATGCGAGCATGCATGCACAGACAGACAGACAGACACATACACATGAGAGACAGACAGGCAGAAACTAAGAGAGCCTTTTAAATAACTACCATAATTGAATTAATGAATATTTTCTATAGTATATCTTCCTTTTTTGTTTGAAATAAAGGACAGGGAAGCAATGAATTTTCTGTAGTTCTGTTTTAAAGGCAGTAATAATTAGTTAATAATCAGTATTTTAATGTTTTGAAGTTTTATGTTCAGTAAATGAGTTGATTATGTCAGTCCCATAATATAAATCATACTACACTATTTTTTAAATTAAGCATATTAGCGTAAAGATAATGGGTTTCATTATGATGTTTTCCTACGGATGTGTCATTATGCTTTGCTCCAACGCTGCTGTGTTATCCTTGGCCAGTGCTTAGACAGTTTAGCATCCTCTTCACACAGTAAGTTGAGCAGCATTTTTTTTTTTTAATTCTTATTGCTGTTTCAGGACCAGATCTGGAATTTAGCATGCATGATGGGACAATTCGAGATTTGGCATTTATGGAAGGCCCAGAAAGTGGTGGAGCTATTTTAATAAGTGCTGGAGCAGGAGATTGTAACATTTATACCACAGACTGTCAAAGAGGACAGGGTCTTCATGCTTTGAGTGGACACACTGGTATGTGGTATGGTCTTTTTCTCAGTGTGTGCTGTGTGCTGTTTATTAGTGAGATCTCTTCATAATGGATCTTTTTGAGACAGACTTCTATTTCAAAAACTTGCATTGTGAGTGTTGGATATCAGAGTAATATTACTAGCATTATCCATGTATTCATCACAGGATTCCTTTACTTTAACCTTCACAGCCGTTTTATGATGTATGAAGTTTTATCCTCTTTGTATTTGAAAGTGAGGCACAGGGGTACAGCTGGGAAGGGACAGCTCAGCTCTGACTCTAGATCCACTTTGTTCAAGGCTGGAAACCTAACCTCACAAAATAGCTGCCTAGAGCTTCTTCATGAAAAAGTTGCCATTGTTTCAAGTGACAAATTTTTGTCTGTACCAATTACTATATCTTGAATTACAGAAAGAACTTAGTTTTCTAATAGAGTCACCAAAGAAGGACTGAATTTGTTCAGAGTGGTTTTGATGAATTTAAAAAAATTCTTAAATCTCCTTTAAAGTCTATGCAGTCTCTGTGATGTGGCATATTTGGTTAACCAGTGATGAGAAGAGCTCACTTTGCACATGTGTGGAAAGGCCCACATCAGTAACTGCATGTTTCCGGTCTTTTATAGGGCATATTTTAGCCCTTTATACCTGGAGTGGATGGATGATTGCATCTGGTTCCCAGGATAAGACCGTTAGATTCTGGGATCTTCGTGTACCAAGCTGTGTTCGTGTGGTTGGCACAACATTCCATGGAACTGGTAAGTTTTCCATAGATTGAATGAAGCTGTGTGAGAACGGAACTGTATAAATGGCTCTAGCGTCTGCTGCCCTCCCCTATCTTCACGTGAGAGAGAAGTGGGGCTGAGAAGTGAGGTAGCTGACTGACAGGCTGCTGGGCTGCTTGTAGGAGTCGTAGTACTGAATGAACCAAGTCGGCCTGGGCTGCAGGAGAAAAGGATGCTGGGGTGGGCGTTAGAGGGAAGACCAACTTTGTATTTTATTGCTTAGTTTCAATTCTTTTAGAATTCTTTCATATGCTACCATATTTGTAAACTGATATTAAATTGTGTTCCAATTTGGCAATTTTAATGTATATTCATTTATTTATTATATGTGACATATGTGAGTGTGTACACCCCCTACAATGTGCCTTGTATATGTGGAGGTCAAAAGACAACTTGTGGGAGTCCATTCTTTTCGTGTGGTCTCTGGGGATTGGCCTGAGTCCAGACTTGGATGCAGTCTCCTTAACTGCTGAGCCTGCCCAGGTCTAGATACTTAACATTTTAATTAATTAACTTCCTTATTTATGTGAGGGCATGTGTTCACTTGAAGGCCAGTTAGATAGCTTATGGGAGTCATTCTGTCTTTAAAATCTATTGTGAGGATTGACGCCAGGTCATCACTTGGCAACAAGTGCTGGTCATTAACTTTTCGGACCATCTCACTGGCCCTAGGACTCCAGATCTCTATTAGTTTTTAAAGACTTGTTTTTATTTTATGTACATGGGTGTTTTGCCTGCCTTTGTCTGTGCACATGTGCATGCACTGTCTGCTGAGACAGTCAATCCCCTGAGCTGAGGTTACAGAAGGCTGTGAAGCCGCCTGTGGGTACTGGGGAGGAGGCCCTCATTTGCTGTAAGAGCTTCAAGTAGTCTTAACTGAGCCAGCTCTGCAGCTTCTTCTGACTCTCTTAATGACATTCACCCTCTAGGTTTGAAGTTCCGGTTTCCTTTACAGCTCGGTGGTGCTGCTGTTAGTATATTTTAGTGTATTTTACCTCTTCATTCTAATGCTTTCTGACCATAAGGCCTGCAGCCCTTTCTTCTTGTAAACCTCGCTACTTCCTGAAGAATGTTCATGTGCCAGTTCCTTTTTATGAACCAGCTATGTCTTTATTTAAAAGTATGCTTATCTAGTGTGGGTTCAAGGGGCCATTTTGATTAAATGGAGTATTCTGTAGATATCTATTAAATCCATTTATTGTATGTTTTCAGTTTAGGTGACTAGGTTCCGGTTGCTTAGCATGCATTTTGGAAGAACTAAGGTGGGACAGGGTAACCATCCAAACTCTTAACAACCTCCTTTATGCTTAAGGCAAGGCATATGGAGGAGACATATAATGCTTCTTCTCATTAAAAATGTGACTGATTTTAGAATTGCCAGGTAACACACCTCTGAGTATCCATTTATTGTATGTATGGGATAGTTTAACTTTCTTAACTGTTCTTTGTCAGGTTCTCATTTGGATGATTTATTTAGAAACGAGTAGGGTACTGAAATCACCCACTATGATTCTATCAAGACTTAATCCAAACTTAAAAAAAAAAAAACTGTTGATATTTGTGTGAAAGTGTGGTGTGTGTCTTCTTGGTGGGTCTTTCTCTCTTTAAATATGGAGAGGCCGTCTTCATCTCTCTTGACCTTCCAATGCCTGATGTTAGTGACCCCTTCTGCTTGCCAGGCCCCACCTCCTGAATGTCATAACCTCCCAGAGTCCCTTCTTACATTGCGGGAGGATTCATGAAGCTGTAGAGGTAACTTCAGGGTCAAGCCTGACCTGGCGTCGTGCATCCTTACTCTTAGTTGAAGCCCTTGTTTCCCTTTTTGTACTACTCCAAGGTTTTCCATGGATTCATGTTGCTTCCGCTTCCTGTGGTGTTCTTCCTTTTGTCTTCTCTTTACCAGGCTTTTCTTTTCTTTCCTTTTTTTTTAAAGATAGCTTTATTTATTTATTTATTTATTTATTTATTTATTTATTTATTTATTTATTATATGTGAATACACTGAAGCTGTCTTCAGACACTCCAGAAGAGGGCGTCAGATCTCATTACGGATGGTTGTGAGCCACCATGTGGTTGCTGGGATTTGAACTCAGTACCTTTGGAAGAACATTCAGCCCTCTTAACCACTGAGCATCTTTCCAGCCCCTTACCAGGCTTTTCTTATCTTTAGGTTTTAGTTCAGCATTTTCTCACCACCGTGAGAAGTCTCCTTTGACTGTCCTAATTCTGAACTCATCACTGTGTTCTATCACTGAACTCTTAAATCTGGTTAAAATGGTGCTTATTCTTATTAATTGCTTACCTCTCATAATACATATTAAGTGCTCATATCTGTATCATGTTTCAGAGTAGATGAACCACCTTCTGTAAAGTACCTGGCCCAAGGGACAACTGAATTAAAAATAATCAGCTTTTTAAAGAAATGAACTGAAATTTTTCTTGGCACAATAACTTTTTTATGTTTAAACTCAACTTTTTATAGTTTTCCTATGTGTTCGCTCTTCTAATTTTCCCTAATTCTTTTGTGCATTTTTATATATGTAGTGTGTGTATATTCATATGTGTGTGCAGATGCACTTGTACTGTGTATGCATGTGGAGACCAAAGGTCAGTTAGAATCACGTGGCTTCATCTGTTTCCGACACCTTATGACTATAAGGTTTTTTTTGTTGTTGTTGTTGTTGTTTTCTCTTTTTTCAAGACAGGGTTTCTCTGTGTAGCCCTGGCTGTCCTGGAACTCACTTTGTAGRCCAGGCTGGCCTCGAACTCAGAAATCCGCCTGCCTCTGCCTCCCAAGTGCTGGGATTACAGGCGTGCGCCACCACGCCCGGCGCAGACTAACTTTTTTAAGCTTTAATTATATACTTATTTATTGAGAAGACTACATTAAGATTTCTTGTAGTAAATTAAGTAGAGTGAAATTTATTTAATAAAATGCATTTTAATAATTCAGTTTACTAAAGTGACTTATTCTGTTTTGTAAGTGATGGGTTTATATACACTTTAGCATTTTAAAAAAATGTACAATTTGTATAGTTAGTCCTTCAATGTATAGTTTTATCTTTAAGCATTCATTAACTAAATGTTTGTTAGATAGTAACTGGGAACAGTTACTTCAGTAACTCCTATCTTAAAGGGGCTTATATTTTAGAGGCCAGTGAAAAAGAAACTAACAAATGGTGTAATTTTTGGTATTGCCAGTGTGATTATAAATTAGCTGCTAGGAATAGTGACTCTAGTTAGGGGATGGCTGTTTTAGACAGGGTGGTAAGTGTAGTTCTCTGCAGAGATGCCTTTGCACAGAGACTAGATGAGGAGGAACAAGCTGTACCAAGACCCTCAGTGAAGAGCACAGCAGATCCAGGGTGCTGAGGCGGGGTAGACTTGGTCGTGGCACTGCAGGAAGTTGAGATGTTGGAACTTAGTCAACCCAGGGAAGAGATGTAGTATCAAGGACGTGTTTGTGAACCTTGAAAGACCAGTCAGGAGCCGAGCCGATGCAGTCACACAGGGTCTTCACTCAAGCTGGCTCGGGCTCACCTCACTGCAGCCCCGCAGGACGGTTCCCGTGGAGGAAAATCCCTGAACAGTCATCAAGGCAAGGTTTTATAGAAAGCAGCGAGCGAGGGCTGAGTGTTTCTAGCCTGCCAAGCATCTGACTGATGTGTTACTGTGGCCTTTAGTGTCACTGGCTGGTGCTGGGAGGCAAGCCATAAACTTCTGATTTTTTCCTAATCAGGGGTGGGCTTGTAACCTGGAGGTATAGATTTGTTGGGGGAAATGATCTGGAGACTGGTGCTAGACACAGGTTTGTTGGGGGGGAGACTAGCCTGGAAACGCAGGTTTTGTTGGGGTTAGCCTAGGAACTGGAGCTAGACTCAGGTTTTGTTGGGGGGTGGGTAACTTGGAAACTAATGCTGGGTACTGGCCTTGAGTTCAAACTTAGGTCAGGTCCTCTAAGATGGAGTCTGACCTCAAAATTTGGTCTCTCAGAAATACAACAGTCCAATTCTGAGGCAGACTATATTGACATAAAGAGGTTGGTCTGTTTTTTAAAAAAAGTTTTAGGTTAATAGAAAAATCAAGAAAGACTGACTTCCCATGTTCCATCTGCCCTTCACGTGAGTAGCTTCGCATTGTCAGTTTCCAAATCAGAATAGTGTCTTGTCATACTTGATGAGCTGCCTGCATTTAAAAAGTGGCAGCATAAATCCTCTAGAAGGTTTTAAATCAAGAAGTAATGTAATCCAAATTATATTAAGGTGATTTGAGTTCTTAGCTGTGTATTGTTGTTAGGCAGGAATAGAAATGCAGAACCAGAGAGGGCGCTGCCTGATGAGGGCAGGGTCAGCGCAGTGAGTGTGAGCTGAGGGAGGTGAAAGAGGTGACTGGGTGGAGGGCAGTTCTCCTGAGGCTAGACTCAGGAGGAAGAGAACAAGGCATCAGGACGCTCCCTGGCTTCTGACATGAGCAGACGGTGCCACCAGTGATGCGGTGTATGAGTAGGGCAGGACGAATTTCGAAAAGAAATCAAAAATTTGGCTTTAGACAAGTTAAATATATGATGGCTGTTAAGGGGTCAGGTGAGGTATTAAATAGTTATTTAAAGACTAGATGTGGTAGTGTACACCTTTAATCCCCACACTCGGGAGGCAGAGGCAGAGGCAGAGGCAGAGGCAGGCACATCTCAGTGAGTTTGAGGTCAGCCTGGTCCACAGAGTGAGTTTGAGGACAGCCAGACACACAGAGTGAGACCCAGTCTCAAAAAAAAAAAAAAAAAAAAAAGATTCTGGGTTACTAACCGGAGGCTTAAGTTTGGAGATAATTTGAGTGTGAGTCATAGGCATATAAACACCCAAGATATAAGATAGAATTTCAGAGGACGTAAGATACAGGGGGAACAGAAGAAATCTGTATGATTGGGACTCCAGGAACCCACCAAACTTTTAAATTGGGAAAGGAAGGAAAATCAGAGAAGGGCCTTGATTGGATTGCGGTGGAGCCATACTGGAGAGGGAGGTGAGGTGGTGACAGCGGTGACACATGTTGCATGTGTATTTTACCAAATCCTGACACTCAAAGGAGCAGGACGTCTGTATAATGTGAGTATCCACTCTCTCCTTCCTCATAAGCCAATATCTCTTCTTTCTCATTCAGGGGACCTCACCAAGCAGCTTCCTCTCATGGTGGTGGGGGAGCACAAGGACAAGGTGATTCAGTGCAGATGGCACACCCAGGATCTCTCCTTCCTTTCATCCTCTGCAGACAGAACTGTGACCCTCTGGACTTACAGTGGCTAGAGGCCACCCTGCATTGGTCTATGCAGTGAAAGCACAGACTCGAAACTACTGAACTGTTAGGACTGCAGGCCTGAAGAACGTATACTGCCCCTGAAAGAGTGTGCCCGGAGGAAGCCCCCTTTTTACCATGGCCTATGAGCAGAAGGTGTTGGGTGGTGGTTTTCAGTCTTCCATGTGTGTTCATGCTGCTGTGTAGTTTCCTTGCCAAAGTCTGCAGAAGAGCTCTTATATATATTGTTGGTGTGCACGCCAAGTCATGGTACAGGATGGGTTCATGGTTTATTATTAAGTGCACTCCTTGGGTGTTACCCAGGTAACAGTTTTATACTCACACTGACATGGAATTATAATTTAAGTAATTATTATACATAATAGAACCAGCTTCTCCCCAAGATGAAACATAGGTATTCAGAAACGACTGCTCTCGTCACGATCCCATACTGTATCACGTGTCTTCTAGGGGTCAGGGTTTGGTAAGTCTCCAATTTTACATGATCAACTTTGCCTAGGGCTCACCACGGAGTCTCCAGATGAAAGTAGAGCTGCTTCTTTCTTTTAACCCAGGGGTGTGGTTGCTAATTTGTCACATCACTTTGTTTCAGGCTAAACGGTAATAACTATTTTGCTTTGGGAACTTGTTGACTTCAATTTTTTAAATGCCCAAGATACCTCTCTTCCAAACAGCACTGTAGAAGCAGAGCAGCAGCAATTATGTGGACAGTGCATTCGGTGGTAGGACCAACTTACCGAGTAACATTGACCTCTTAAAAATTAAAGACTTTGCCATGACCCTAGCTAGCATGGCTTGAAAAGCTATGTTTGCATGATAATTTAAAATGGAAAACTGAAACTTTGCACTCCAGAAGCTTATTCGGATTTTCTTGCACAGTTTTGTGTAATGAGGATAATGATTTTATTTGTACAGTACTATATATCCTAACATTTTATGTATCTTTATTTTCATATTGTTCAGTATTTTAAGTTATTAAATAGGCTACTTTATTTATTTCAACTGCAGTGGTATTGACCTGTCTGTGCACTGTATGTAGCAAGCATTTTAAATCTATAGTACACAAGTGGGAGGGTAATAGGAGTGTTACTGTGCTTTTCATTTCAATAAAGACCTCTTGACACCCGAACTGTCTTTTTCTCACAGTCTGAGTCCATGGCATTCTACTCAGAGTGCTGTTTCCAGTTTACTTGGAGAAGGTAGGTCTAAGTAAGGAAAGAAAGACTCTCTGGATGTGGACCCTAGCTCTGCTTCTTACTGTTTCCTGAAGCCCCAGGCAACAGAGCACCTTGTTCCCTCCCTCCCTTACCCAAGACTTTGCACATGCTAAGCAAGCAGTGCACCACCCGAGTTGCAGTCCCAGCTTTTTGTTGTGATTTCTAGTTAACCAAGTCTGGCACAGCAGGGTCTGGGACATAGCTGCGGGGTAAAGCATTTTCCAAGCATGCAGAAGCCTGGGTTCAGTCCCCAGAACTATAAACACATAAATAGGCCAGGCTAGGTAAAGTGTGCCTAGTAAAGCGCACGCTAACCAGTGCATCAGCAAGGTTTGGAAGCTTTGGAATGTTTAACAGCCACAGATTTTTCACTCACAGACTCAGAAGGGAGGCTACAAACACCTGTGCCATCTTGAAACTAAGCCTCCTTAGTTTGGCTTAATGCTCAGTTTCACACATTTTAGGTCTTTTATTTTGATATTTTGTTTTGAGTAGGGTCTCACTCTTAACCCTGGCTCATCTGGAGCTCAGAGATCCTCTTTGCCTCCCAAGTGCTGGGATTAAAAATGTAGGTCCCATTTTCGGATTCACTCATTCATTCATTCATTCATTCATTCATTCATTCAAGACAGGGTTACTTGTGTAGTAACCTGGTTGTCCTGGAACTCACTCTATATACCAGATTGGCCTTAAACTCAGATTCACCTGCCTCTGTCTCCTGAGTGCTGAGACCAAAAATGTGTGTCACCGTTGCCCTGTTCATTTTAGCAATTTTGAAAGGTCATTTTTGTTAAGTTTAAAACCAGGGTGAGAGGCCGGGCGGTGGTGGCACACCCTTTAATCCCAGCACTTGGGAGGCAGAGGCAGGTGGATTTCTGAGTTGGAGGCCAGCCTGGTCTACAGAGTGAGTTCCAGGACAGCCAGGGCTACACAGAGAAACCCTGTCTCGAAAAACAAAACAAAACGAAAAAACAGGGTGAGGAAGGCATTTAGGAAAGATAAACATGATCTCATTTTACTTTTGAAAAGTAAGCTAAGTATATTATGATGCTGCTCTTACTTCCCAAATCAAACTTAGTCTCCTTTTCCTTGGACAACAAATAGTTTTGACCAAAATAAGCGAAAGTGATTTTGTTTTCCTTTCAGGAAATTAGAACATTGAAAGAATACACAACTTTCTCTGCATGGTGTGTAGATGGTGTGAGACATGAGTGTCAGTGAAGTCCTCCTCTGTCCACTTGGCTTGGAGTGTACCAGTTTGGTGTTCCCATTTTTCTGTGGTCTGCACCAGGTAGAGGGAAAATCCTGAGAAGTCGTCATTAAAGGCAGCCTCTCTTGCTCTCTGAGGGGCTAGGGATTCTGCCCTGCTGTGCTCTGACAGCCCAGAGGGGTTGCTTAGCAAGAATGCATTATAGACCAGCTGTCACCTTACTGTCCTCAGCAGGCTCTGCTGCTGGAGGTCTGGGTGGGACACCACCATAGCTGCAGCCCTCCCTTAGACCTGTCCTGAGCTCTCTGCAGTTCAGGGGCAGATTTCACAGTTCTGTGGGCTGCTTTTCCTGAAGGCAAAGCTACTCATTTATCACAAACGATATTATAAAAGTCAGGAAGAGACAGGGAGCTTCTTTGGTCAACATCTCCAGGACCTCCATGTTCACTGTTTCTCAGACCTTCTAGAGCAGATGGTTCTCCCTCCTGCTTCCTCTTCATTCCCCGCCCCCCATCAACGGCCTCCTTTCCCAAAATAACTGTGTTTACAGGATACTGTGAGATTTTTCAACTCCTTTGTATATTTTTTCTTTCTGCTTTTTGAAGTGGTTTACTATAGTATATAGTATAGTATAGTATAGTATAGTATAGTATAGTATAGTATAGTATAGTATAGTATAGTATATAGTAGTTCACCTTAGTATATGATAAAATACCAAACCTTTGCCAATATAGCCCTGTTTCATTTCATGACAACAGATATGCATGGCGTTATATTCCTGTATAGCATTTTGGAGGTCCTAAGACCCTGTCTCAAAAATTTCATATAAAACCAAATAAATAAAGGGCTAGGGATGCAGCTCTGTGGTAAAGCCTCATTGATGTGTGTGAGTCTCTGGGTTTGATTCTCCACAGTCCCCGCACCTCCCCAAGTTCATAAGCATAGTCCTACTTAAATTGTGAGGCAGAAAGYGGTCAGGACCCTCAGATGAGGTGTGAAATTCATCTTGCTCTATCATTTTTTATGTAGTGCATACACACAGGGTAAGTGTACGTTTCTGTGTGTGCGCTGTAGCATGTAAATGAAGGTCAAAGGTATTGGTCCCAGGGATCAAACAAGTTGTCAGGCTTGGGGCCAGGCGCCTTTACTGCGGAGCCACCCATAGCTTTGATTTCTTTTATTGCATTGTCTTATAGCACCAGAAATAATTTTAGCAACTATTCAGATCCATCTGCTTATTTCCTGTGTCTCTACACTGTCTTTCCCCATGGATTGAATAGATTCTGAACTTTATACACAAAAGGAAATGCCGAGGCAGAAGTGTCTGTGCTTCGAGCTGCTCTCAGCATGTGAGAAAGGAGTTTGTCTAAAAGGAGGTGCAGGACTCCCCAGGTCTAATTTAAATTTCACAGTCAATGAAAAATTTCCCTTTCTCTTTGTTTTTCTTTTTATAATCAAAAGTATTTAGCTCTCCTCAAAAATTATAAGCCCCAAAGATACACTACCCAGGGAAAGGAAGCCCATGAGACGTGAGAAAGCATTCACAAATCTTTAAGAATATGTAATTATCACTGGAGAGATGGCTCCACCATTAAAGGTTATAAGAATATATAACTAAGTGGATATGGCAGTTGGGAGGCTGAAGCAGGAGAATTGCAACGAGTTTAAGGCCAGCTTGGGTTACATAGTAAATCTCAGGCACTCCTAGGGTATGTCCCTCCTGTCCTAAACACACACACACACACACACAGAGACAGAGAGAGAGAGAGAGAGAGAGAGAGAGAGAGAGAGAGAATTAGAAAAATGTAGCAACATTCAAAACCAACTCTAACAACATTTTTTAAAATTATTTATTATATTCGCTGTAGTTGTCTTCAGAGACTCCAGAAGAGGGAGTCGGATCTCATTATGCATGGCTGTGAGCCACCATGTGGTTGCTGGGAATTGAACTCAGGACCTTCGGAAGAGCAGTCAGTGCTCTTAACTGCTGAGCCATCTCTCCAGCCCCCTCTAACATTCAAAACCAACTAACCAACCCAAAACCCTGAATAGAAAGGATTTGAATAGTCATTAACCAAAGAAGCACACATGAAAAGATTCTCTGCTGGACTTGGAAGATAATACAAGAGTTTGAGGTCATCCTGGGCAACAAAAAGACTCAAACACAGTTGAGGGTTCAGGATATTTTTCTTGGGCACACTTGTGATCACAAAATTATTTCCTACTGCAGTGGTTCACAGAACTCACATATCAGATGTCTTATGTATTAGATATTTACAATATGATTCATAACAGCAAAATTACAGACATGAAGGAGCAACAAAATATTTTGTGGTTGGGGTCTCATCTCAACATGAGGAACTGTATTAAAAGGTCATAGCATTAAGAAGGTTGAGAACCACCGATCTGTAGAGATGTTGGCAAGTCCTACCAAGCTAAAACTGGAGCCAGCTGTGGTGGGGCCCACCTGCCCGCCTGTGTTCCAGGCACTGGGAGGCTGAGGAGGACAGCCAGGAGCTGGAAGCTGGGTGGGCTACAGAGTAAGACCTGTAACAAGATATAGAAATAAAAGTTAAAGATACTACTCAGCAGCCCCACATTCAAATACATATCACTGGAGGTGGAGAGACAGCTCTGTGCTTAAGAACACTTGTTGCTCTTGCAGATAACTAGGTTCGATCCCCAGCACCAATATGGTGGTTCACAACTGTCTTCGGGCTTTATTGCTGTGAAGAGAAACCATGGCCACATCAGTTCTTATAAAGAAAAACATTTAATTGGGCTTGGCTTACAGGTTTAGTGGTTTAGCCCATTATCATCATGGTGGGAACCATGGTAGCAAGCAGGCAGACATGGTGTTGTAGAAGCTGAGAGTTCTGTATCAGACAGGAGGCAGCAGAAAGGAAGACTCGGCCACTTGGTCTGGCGTGAGCTTCTGAGACCTCAAAGCCCACCCACTAGTGACACACTTTCTCCAATAGCCACACCTACTCCGACAGGGCCACACCTCCTAATAGTGCCACTGCCTATGAGCCTACAGGGCCATTTTCTTTCAAACTACAACAACCATCCATAAATTCAGTTCCAGGGGCACATGTGATACACATACATGCACACAGGCAAAACATTCACATAAAACAAATCTTCAAAAACACTTAAACGTGCTAATGCAGTTTTAGGGCCTAAGTCCTGTCTCCAAGTCCTGATGTGCCAGGCTCAACTACCTATCCTAATGTTTCAAAGATGACAAAGGACAGGATAATCAACTTGACTCTGGATGAATAGTGTGGCAGCTAATAGTGTCTACTTAACAAACAGTCCTTGGGCATACCTCGAAATTAGATTAACAGAGGTAGGAAGATCCATCTTAACTGTGGGCAGTCCAGCCTCATGGGCTGGTGTCCTGGACTGAATACAAAGGAGAAAGCAAGCTGAGCACTAATCTAACGTTCCTCGATCAAGGACATAATGTGACTAATTTCACATTCCTGCTTCATGACTTCCTGTCTTGCTGGGCTCTCCCCTGAACTCTGAGCTCAAATAAGCCCCTCTCCTTAAGATACCTGTGTCAGAGCTTCTGATCACAGCAACCAATAAAGATGGATAAAGGAGTTTGGTGTCCCCAAATTCCTACATCCAAGGATAACTGTGACTTTATAATCTCCCCTCTTTATCCACGCTCACATGTAAGCATAATTAAACCTATTGAGTCACACAAGTAAAATATGAAAGTACAAGAACTGATGTGGAAAATGGGTCAGAAAGAGGGGGAAGGGGACAAAAGAGGGTTATAGTAGGTTGGTTTGATCAAAATATAAACATGGACATACAATGAAACCATTATAATTAATGCACGCTATTAAGAAGAGTGGAAACACAGCTAATATAAGTTTAATTAGGGTTGCTTACGTGAGCAAAGGTGAGAGGTTATTTACAATATAGATTGGCAACTTAATCAGTTGCTATACCACTGAAGAAAATACCTCCTCAAGCAATCATTAACTGCCCATAGCTCCTCAGGGAAGAGTGGGACCTCATGAGCGCTCTCCCACTTTCACACTCCTGTCTTGAACAGTTCTTAGCTACTAGCGAGTTCATGCCATGCCAGGCAGACAGCAGTCCACAACACGCCTACCTTTCTGCCCTTCCTCTGACTCTCGGATTCTACCATTACCACCCCTACCCCAGCCCTCAACCCATCAAGTGATCTTCCTTGAGCCTTGGAAGGAGAGAGATGTTTCATTTAGGGCTGAGGGTTCAAGTCACTTATTCTCAGCACTTTGAGCAATGAGTCTCCGTATTAAGTACTACTACTGCGAAATGAAGTTTCTTTGCCCAAATCTGAAAGCAGTATTAATGTTTGGGTATAAACATAAATATTTGGAAGGCTGTTTGATGTGCATAATATATCTACTCAGCAAAACAACAGTAGTTCCCACTAGGGCATATGACCCCCCCAGACATAGACTTGGTCAGGTCCACTGTGCCAGACATGAACCCCCTCTTATAGAGTAGGCCTCAAATCAAGCCAGAAAGAGGATGGTTACCCACTTAACGGTTTCCCACTATTGCAAAAGTGGGTACATCTTGCCTGGGAGGGCAGCCGGGTAAAGCACAAGGTCCCAGCAGGGCAAGACTGTTGGTGACTTCTTCCATATGGCATTCTCTAGTGTTTTGAAAGCTAACCAGCCCAGAGTAGGCATCCAGTCCAGTTCCATCTTGACTTACGCACATACATGGTTTCTACAGCAGTAGGATTTTGTCACCTACATCTGGAGGGCTACCAGCAACAGTAGCAATGGGGCTGGAGAGATGGCTTGACTGTTAAAAGAACTCGTTTGGTTTCCAGCACCTGAGTTTTGTGGCTCACAATCTCCAAAACTCTGTCTCCAAGGTACCTGATGAGATATCGCTGGCCTCTGCTGGCAACTGCATTTATATGCAGACACACTTTGAGAATTAAAAATAAATTTTGGGGCTAGGGATGGCTCAGCGGTTTAGGTCACATGTTGCTTTTGCAGAGGACCTGGCTTCCAGTCCCAGCACCCACATGGTGATTCAGAATTATCCGTGACTTCTATTTAGGGGGATCTGACCCTCTCTTCAGGCCTCCGTGGGTACTAGCAAGAACACATGATACTTAAGGCTTTTCAATTACTCAACTACCCGCTCAGTTCAGAAGAGTGTGACTATGCGGGTCTGGCCCCACCCCCGGGGCGCAGCCAATCAGCGATGCGCACAGAAGGCCGCACAGCCGAGGGCCGAGCGAGTCGATGAGTTGGCTCTGGACTCCCGCGCGAGCGCACAGTGTCTGAGGTAGGCTGTTCGGGGTCTTCCGGCTCCGGGCTGGTCCCAGTCGCTCCGAAAGAGCAGGCGGGACCCCCGACGTGAGTGGGCGCTCTTCGGTGTGTCGGGGAGGCCCGCGGGGCTGCGCGGGAGGCGGTGCAGCAGCGCGGGAGGCGTCGGGGCCTGGGCCCATGGCGATTCCCTGTTCTGTCCTACGCGGGCAGATAGTGCCCGCCAGTAATTCCCCTGCCTCACCTTCCGTTTCCCTGCGAATACTGAGAGGCCCAGCCTAGGGCAAGAGCACCCTTGCTTGTGTTATCTGAAACCTAGGCATAATCTGCAACAAAGACTGACGGCCAAAAAATTATATATATATATATATATTGGAATTGTTGTAGTAATGGTATGAAACTCCAGATCTAATTTGAGTACATAAAGTTAGGAGATGCCGTAAGTCCGTGTGCTTATGGTTAGGTGCAAAAAAGTCAGATTTTCTCCATGACACTGATTATAAAAGTGCTCTTCTCAGCGTTGTCTGGGCACAGACTGGAAATGAAAATTGTCAGGTGGGTGGTGGTGGTGCACGCCTTTAATCCCAGCACTCTGGAGTCAAAGGCAGGAGTTCGAGGCCAGCCTGGTCTACAGCGTGAGTTCCAGAACACATATACAGAGAGAAACCCTGTTTCGAAAAATAGACAAACAAAAAACCAACCTCAAGCGCCAGGAAAGGACACGAAAACGCTTGAGGTAAATAGCGACTCCCCGATTCTAAGATAACACAGAATTTGTCTCCCCTTCTCCCGGCTAGTCCTGCTTGGCTGGTTAGGCGTCTGATTCTTTGAAATCAGTGATTTTCTTGAGGGTTTCCATTTCGTGGCTGTCAATCAGCCTGCACTTAAGAGCTATGCCAAGGCTGCCCCTGTTAGAGCCCCCTCTTCTGGTTTTCCCACCTATAAGTTTCTCCCAGCAGAGTTTCACAGCTCCCTTGAACCCTCTACCCTCTAAGGGACCTCTCAGAGCTCAGAGGCCAAGGGCAGGTTACTCATTTTTCTTGTTAAAGGGATTGAGACAGTGGTGCCTGTTCTCAGAGTTCCGTAAGGACTAATGGAGCATATGTTTCATTAACAAAATGTTCTCTATTATTGTATGTGAGAGTGTATTTTTATATACTGTAATTGTGCGAACTGTATTACATGTGTAGCAGTTGAGGCAATGAGAAAATGATACAAACTGGTGCCTACTGACAAGCCATAGAGTAGCACAGATTTTTCCATAAACTAAGGCAACATAGGAGGTTTTTTGTGATGATGGTTTTGTTTTGTTTTTCGAACCAGTCTGTTAAGTAGCACAGACTGGCCCTAGCTGAGAAACTTGTCTTTTATGGATTTTTTTTTCCTTTCTTCCGAGACAGGGTTTCTCTGTGTAGCCCTGGCTGTCCTGGAACTCAGGATGTAGACCAGGCTGGCCTCGAACTCAGAAATCCTCCTGCCTCTGCCTCCCAAGCTGTGATTAAAGGTGTGCACCACCACTGCCCTGCGAAACTTGTCTTT
>BDUI01000103.1:262096-290757 GCA_002335545.1 Apodemus speciosus | reverse complement strand
TGTCCTGGAACTCACTCTGTAGACCAGGCTGGCCTCGAACTCAGAAATCCGCCTGCCTCTGCCTCCCAAGTGCTGGGATTACAGGCGCGCGCCACCACGCCCGGCTAGGTCAAAGCTAATCTTGAACTTAAAATTCTTTACATCTTCCTCCCGAGAGCTAGAAAGGTAGACGTGCCCTGCCATATTGGGCCGGACCGGCTGCAAACTCAGTGTTCATTGACTAATGTAATGATACAGTTCCTCTTCTGTTGTTTGCCTTTGGTAACTGATGCAGCCTGATGACGACAAGGCAGAAGTGCGCTACGATGCTGAGATCCTCCTTACCAGACAGACGCTGGTGGAGATACAGAAGTTCCTGGGCGGGGACGAGTGGAAGCCGGGGGCCTTGGATGACGCGCTCAGTGACATTTTAGTCAACTTTAAGTGTCATGATTCAGAAGCATGGAAGTGGCAATTTGAAGATTTTTTTGGAGTTGATCCATATAATGTGTTTATGGTAAGATGATGTGAGGGTGACAGGAAGGTCCTTTGAAAAGGTGCTTCAAAATTAATTACATAATTAAGAACCTTAGTTCCTTACTATAGCGACGATCCAGCAGTAAAACTATACAAGTAATTTCATTTGAATCCAGTTCTTTTAAGGCTGTTTAAATGCTGTATTCATTTATTTTGTGTGCATATTATGTGTGTGCACGCAGAGGTCAGAGGACAGCTTGCTGGATTTGGTTTCTCTCTCTCCTGTGTGGGTCCTGGGACTGAACTCAGCTCCTTGGGATTGATGACAAGTTCATTAACCTCCTGAGCTGCCGTCTCTCTGGCCAAGTCTAGCCTTTTTTTGTTTTTAAACTGAGTTTTGGTGGGGTTTGGTGGGGAAGACCGCTTAGCAGCCTCTGATTCCCATTTCTGTTTATAAGGTGCTCTTGTGTCTACTCTGCATTGTGATGCTGGTGGCTACGGAGCTGTGGACACACGTTCGCTGGTACACGCAGTTGAAACGCATTTTTATCATCAGTTTTCTCGTCAGTGTAGGATGGAATTGGATATATCTATATAAGGTATTAAATACTTTTTTTTAATTAAATATAAAATCATAGTAACTGGAGACTATTATCCACTCTGAGAGCAGTCTTGCCTCAGATACGGCTGAAGACGTGGTTGGATTCTAAACAGTGGAAGTAAGTCAGAAACTGTCAGCACAGGTGACTTATTTAGCGAAAAGGTGCAGTTCTGCTTCGTCACTGGCTTACTGTTGCCAAGTACAGAGCAAAACGGGACACATTGTAGAAACTCATAATTTGGGAAATGAGCTGTCATTCTCTGTTAAGAAGGGAAACCATAGTCATGATTAAAAATGTTATCCTTAAAAATTAGGCTTTTTGAATATAAAACTTAGGTATATTTACCATAGAGAAATTAGAAAACTAAGATACAGATAAACTCACTTTCACATTTTTAATAATTGTAACTACTGATGAATAATTACTGTTGAATTTTTATTTATTTTTATTTTTTGAGAGAGAGTCTCCCTATGTAGACCAGGCTAGCCTAGAACTCAGCTCTGTCTGCTTCTCAGGTGCTTAGAGGTATAAGTCATCACATCTAGCCTGGTGATTTTTTTTTGTTGTTGTTGTTTTTTAAGATTTATTTATTTCTTGTATGTGAGTACACTGTTGCTGTCACTGACACACCAGAAGAGGGAATCGGATCCTCATTAGAGATGGTTATGAGCCACCATGTGGTTGCTGGGATTTGAACTCAGGACCTCTGGAAGAGCAGACAGTGTTCCTAACCACTGAGCCATCTTTCCAGCCCTAGCCTGGTGATTTTTGAGGGCTATTTTTTCCAGATATTTTTCTTACATTTTAATTATCTTTCAAAATAAGAATAAGATTGTAGGAATGTAAAAAGATTACTGTCTGTAACAGAATATAATCACGGAAGGGAACTTTAATGTCAGTCTTCCTGACAGGGCTGCGAGTCGGGTCGGCAGGCATCCCTGCGATGACCTCCGCCTTACGCTCCCTTTCCCCTCTGCTCTGGTTTCCGTGGCCCTGAAGCAAATCACTTGCACATTAAGCACGTAGGTTCTTGGTAGAAGAAAGCGGTCGTGGTGGAGTGTTAATTACTTCAGTGAGTTCCTGTGGGAATGTGGTTTGATGAACGCTGTACCCCTGCCCGCAGAGGGAAGAAGGCTTGGGTCTGGATAAAAGTTGTCCTGCAGCATTTGCATAAAGCTCTATGTAGCTTCTCAGCACTTGAGATTGCCTGTGGGTCCTGTGCTACCTAAGACTGTCAGTAGCTATACATGTTTAATACTTATGCAGGTTTTCAGCCTGTTTGATAGCAGTCATTTAAATTAAAATACCATTTTTATCATGAACTGTAAAAGAACCTTAATTGTTAATATTTTCACTCATGACATGAACCATATGTGAATTCCTTTTCAACAATAGTCTTGCTGGGTGGAAGTTGTGCATGGCTTTCATCCCAACTCTTGGGAGGCAAAGGCAGCTGGATCTCTCAGTTCAAGGGCCAGCCTGCTCTACAGAGTGAGTTTCAGGACAGCCAAGGTTACATAGAGAAATCCAGTCTCGAAAAACAATACAAATTTTAGGCCTGATAATAGTGGCCCAAGTCTTTAATCCCAGCATTGTGAGGCAGGGTGTCTCCATGAGTGAGTTTGAGGACACGCTGGTCTCCATAGCAGATTTCAGGCCAGCGGGTGAGACCCTATTTCTAAAAACCTACAAAAGAGAAATTAAAGTCTCGTTTGGCTAAATGATAGAGAAAATGGTGAAATTGGTCGCGTTGGCTCTGCACGCCCAGCACTCAGTCGCCGCTTTCTTCCGCTTCCTCCGTGCCTGCCAGGTGGCTTTTGCTCAGCACCAGGCTGACATTGCCAAGATGCAGCCGTTAAACAGTCAGTGTGCTGTGACGATGGACTGGACTGAAAGTTTCTGGGGTAAGCTGACAGCCAACAGCAAAACGACCAGTAACAACCCAATGAAATGCCCCAGGAAGCCGCCCATGACTGAGTCTTTAATATGGGACGTGCGCGGGGCGCGTGCGTGCGGCGGGTGGGGGCGGCTGGGTGGGGGCGGCTGGGTGGGGAGGGGCATTGCAGGGATGAGCTGCTCCAGAGGCCACCCGCAGAGAAAGAAGGGGCGGGGCGCGGCGCGGCGGGGCGGGGTCGGCGGGGCGGGGCGGGGCGGAGCGGAGCGCGGCTCGGTGTGAGAGTTCCTGCACACCTCGGGATCCCCTCTCCAGAGAAAAAACTGCTGCGCAGACAGCCTACGTCCTTAAACTTAAAAAGTAACGACTTCTGCACTCATCCAAAGTCCCGGGAAGACAGCGGCTGTGTGTGCGTGGCGTGGGGTTTTCAGTCTGCTGCGGTAGAGTCGGGTCCCAGGCTCCCTTCTCATCACCTAGCCAGCTAAAAGTGAATGTATATATAAAATAATAGCTATTTTAGCTTTAATCTCCTTAGAGTGACATAAAGTATTACTTTATAGCTTTCTATAATTTTTTTTAAACTAAGTGAACAGTTGTTTTTATCCTTTCAGATTTTGTAAAAATTCTCACTAGTATTAACCACTAACTCTTAAAAATCTAAACTGGAACAGTATAATATTCAAAAAACTTTATAAACACCAGTCTGTAATGACTGACACAGATTAGATTCTCAGTATAGTCTACAAGTAGGTCCCAGAATTAACTTGAAATTTTTTCTTAGATAATTTTTAAGAACTGTGTTTGAGTAATTTGCTTGCGTGTATGCTTCTGCACCACGTGTGCCTGGTGCCCAAGGAGGTAGGAAAAGGCCTGGGTCCCTGGAGCCGGAGTCACCGGTCGGAGCGCCCGTGTGGGTGCTGGGAGCGGAATCGGGGTGTTTGTCCAGAGCAGCAAGTACTCCGCTGAGCCATCTCCAATCCTACCGCACCCCTTCTAAGCTGTGAGCGTCCCCCAGTTCAGCCGTGAGCGTCCCCCAGTTCAGCTTGGGCCCTTGGCTTCAGGAGACAAGATGCTTCCTCTAGTGCAGGCCAGATTCCAAACATGCATAAAGCTGTTCTAAAAAAATTAATTAAGAGAATATTCTACTTTAAAAATTTTGTTAGGGAAAGAGAGGAGGGAGGTGGGGCTGTGATTGGGCTAAAGTGAATAAATAAATTAATGAAGAATGTGTTAGAGCTCACTTTTTAAAGTGAATTTTGCTGAGATAATTAGAGAGTCATAGGTCTTTTCCCTGTTATATTTTACACAGCTATTCAAACTGGGCTGTCTAGCTAGGATATTAGCGGACTCTTCTCATTCCTACTTCTCAGTTTTATTTATGTTTATTTGTGTGTATAAAAAAACTAATTATTTACCTTTTTAAAATCTATAAAGCAGACATTTATCTTGTCATATCTGTAAGATTTGTTGAATTCGAATGGATTTTGAAAATATAATTTTGGACTTGAGATGAAATAATTAGCATTATAGAGAGTCTATTTAAAATATAAAACAACTCAAAATTTACTAGTGGGTGGACACAGTCAAAACCGAACTGCTCTGACTTTTGAAGAAATACAGCTATGTTTCACCTTGATCATTCTGTCTGTTTCTCTATAGAGTGGTTTACAAGTTCATGGACCTATAAGGATGACTCATGCCAAAAGTACTATGAGCACTTACTAGTCAACCCTATTTGGGTGGTTGCGCCAACAAAGGTATAGAATATATTTTGTGATAATTACAGTGTGTCACAAATTCTTTGCCTTTATAAAGGATAAGGCTAATAATAAACCTTTGTCCTACAAAAAAAATAGTTCCATTAAACATTGGCTTTCAAATTTAGGTGGGCTTGGAGGTGTGCCTCTAATCCTAGCCCTTGGGAGGGCAGGGAGGACTGAGATCAGGGCCTGGTTGGGTTATAGTTTGAGCTCTATGAGAGACTCGCTCTCAGGACACACATATACAAAAACGTGTGTTAATTTGTGTAATTTGAGCCTCAGTGCACAGTGAAGTTTTGCATGTGGACGTCTTGGGTTTGAAGTTAAATTGCTCTGATGTTTGGTTTCAGGCTCTGGCAGTTACGTTAACTAACTTCGTAGCGGAACCGTTAAAGCACGTTGGGAAAGGAGTGGGTGAATTCATGAGAGCCCTCACGAAGGAGCTTCCGATGTTACTTCAGATCCCAGTGCTTGTGATTATAGCGTTGGCTGTCACGGTTAGTACATTAGCGTCTCGGATAGTGAATACGATTTAGAAAAAAGAAGCTCTCAAATCATTAGACTTCTTTGCTGTAAACCAGATTGGAGTAATAATACTGCGCTCACAGGTATAAGGTGATTTTTAATGAGTTGTGATTTCATATATTCCTCTAATCAGTAGTTCTCGTGTTTGTACACATCATAGCAATGGCTTACAGTAATTTATCTTAAATTTAATGCGAATACCCAGGAAATTGGTTGACTGCTTCCTCTGTGAAGAAATGGGGCTTTTATTCTAGTCTGAGCTTTGACAACAGAAGAGAGAGGGGTGTAGGGGTGGGTGGGCATACTGAGAAGTCATTTATTGCAAATATTGTTTTTAATTCCCCCATGGTTCTGCTTGTGCCCCAGGTAAATCAAATGCCCCGGCACTTCAGGGCTCTTGTGACCAGAGTGAAATCCCATGTCTACGTCTCACTGCTTCAAAATATCTCTCTCACATGCATGCAGTCTGTCATGTGTTATCCTGTTGTTTGTAGTCATGACCTCTCCAAGCACATGCTGTTAAGAGTCAAAATGGAGACTCCCAGGGACTGGAGGAGTGGCTCTTCTGGTGTGTCTGAAGACAGAGCACTCATAAAATAAATAAATCTTAGAGAGAGAGAGAGAGAGAGAGAGAGAGAGAGAGAGAGAGAGAGAGAATGAATATACCCCAGGATTTGCGATTATAGTGCTATGTGCACTGACTGAACTGTTCCCTTTTTAGTTTTGTCTGGGTGAATGATTGATTATGAGATACAGTTAGTAATTTTCATCATTTGCCCATATATGAGTATGAACAGAAACATGAGCAATGACCAGACTTTTAAATTTAAATTTCTAGAACTCTGTAATTTAAATTTTGAGGTCTCAATGATTGACATAGTCAATAATGTCAAGCCGATTGAAATGTTTATTTAATATTAGTTATTTAGTACATTTTCTTGGCTACTTTGGCCTCTACTAGTCTAAAGAAAGTTTTTAAAGAGTGAAATTAGCATCTGTGTGTGTGTGTGTGTGTGTGTGTGTGTGTGTGTGTGTGTGTGTGTGTGTAAATGCTGTTAGCTTGCTGTTAGCTATTTTTGTTAAAGCCTGAATAGCATACTTCCTACTTTCCTATCTGCTGGTTACCGAGTCCTCGGAGCAGTCTTCTTTTCTTCACAGAGCTTCTGCTATGGTGCTGGACGGTCAGTTCCTATGCTGAGACACTTCGGTGGCCCTGAAAGAGAGCCGCCCCGAGCACTTGAGCCAGATGACAGAAGACGACAGGAACTTGACTATAGATCCCATGGTGGAGCAGGTGATGCAGATTTCTCTTACAGGGGCCCAGCTGGCTCCATCGAGCAAGGCCCTTATGACAGAATGCATGCTGGTGAGAGAGATGTTTTGAGACAGAGACACGTTGACATGAGATTTCACTCTGGCAACAAGAGCCCTGAAGTGCTCCGGGCATTTGATTTACCTGACACAGAGGCACAAGACCATCCAGAAGTGGTCCCCAGCGTAAGTCAGCAACTGTCTATTTTTACTCTAGGTCCAAGTGCTTTTTACAGAGCTTTGATTGCTTTCACTCTGTGCCCTGTCAGGGGAGTCACCAGTGGCACGCCTCGCCATCCTCTCCTCTCATTGACACTAGTCCAGCTTCCTCAGTTGTATCAAATACCGTTCGATTGTACTCTGTATAACAGATGAACACGGTCAGAGGCCTCACTGCGGGCCTGAGAGTGCCGGGGGACTGGCTGTAGAGCTCTGGCCCAGCCTGGGTGGAAGAGAGGGCGGGAGGGTGGGGAGGGTCAGATTCTGTGTAGATTCTATAGATTAGAGAGATTCTATAGTATAGAAGAAAGTAATAGCTCAGTTGGCTGGACTGGCTTTTTACCTGCAAGATGGTAAGTTCTTCATTGTTTGTATATTAGCAGTGCCAGGGATTGCACCTGAGTTCTCACACATGCTAGGCCACTGAATTACATTTTGTAGCATTGCTATTGTTTTGTAAAGGAACATTTCCACTTCTGCCTTAGGAAGGAATTATTTGCAATGTTTGAGTTGCAACTAAGTCCACGAGGCTCTAGAAACGACAGAAATCTAGCTATGTATGTTTCTCTGGGTGTTAATGTGTCTAGGTAACCTGAGACTGTTCTTCCAGCCTTTATAACTACCACAGTGGCCCAGGGCCTCGCTGTTCATTGGGTCCCACGCCCACCACCTTACTGATCATCGGCTGTCTCGTGTGCTTCTTCAGCCTTTGTGACTGGGTATCTGTTTTTGTTGTTCACTGTACGTTCACACACACACACACACACACACACACACACACACACACACACAGTCTTCAGCCTTTACTCACATCATCTTAAACTGCAGTCTGAACATAATCTGCCTACCGCCTACCTCATTGTTTTCCTGTGTAGCCTGTACTTCACATGTAACACTCGTACCCTGTCTGATTCATTCCCACAGCTAAATGTAGGTTCCTGTGGGAACGGGTTTTGTGTTTTGCTCCTTCTCTAGTCCTAGCACCTAGAACAGGGTCAATAGGCATTTGTGAAATAATAATTCTCACCAGGCAGGAAGAGAGACATCATTGGTAGCCAATGCTCTTGACCTTTTCTAAGCAGGCTTAGCAGACCACCTATAATATCTCAAGTGTCTTCATGTACAGTTTTGTGATGCTTAGTGCTTTAATTATGCAGTTCAAACACCAGGATTTTAAAATATTTGGAGCAAGCTACAGAAGATTTGGATAAGAATTGGCAATGAAACTTTACATTTTACTAAATAGTTAATATAATTCTCTATTTTAAAGCATAAGTCACCCATTGTGAATACAAGCCTTGAAGAGAAGAAGGGAGAAAGCACCCCGACACAGTATAGGCAGTCTGCCAAGGACGTCTCCGGCCCAGTTCCCAGCACTGCTGAGAGCGCACCCTTAGTGGAGAAGGCCCAGCCGAAGACAGACTCTGAGTGCGGCCCGCAAGGAGGGCGTCCACACAGCACACAAGCTGCCGCGGCAGCACATGGGGCTGACCCTGTCAGCAGCCCGTGTGGCTAAAGAAGGCGGCACAGACCGACCACAGCTCCAGAGTCATCTTTAAAGTCTGTATTGACTCTTCATCCTTCCTTACAAATATGCTGAAATTTACTACAAAGCTGCCAACTTTAATTTTACAGACCATCAGAATATCTCTTAGCTGTTAGGATATAACTCATATTTTAGGGCAGGGTTTTGTAAAATTTACATTTTTAAGTTTATGCTTTAGCAGACAGACACCATTAATTGAGCTGATATTAACAGGCATTTAACTAATGTTAAATGTTGCTTCGGCCACACTGCTACATGACAGCTAGCAAAGCAGCAGGATCCAACTGACTGGAGTGTTAGCTCATAGAAGGTCCTCTGAAACCTAGTTTACTAGCAGAGTATTTAATGCAGGCTGGTGTCTGCTGCTGCCACACAGACAGTCATCTGTGTTCTAGGTAGGCCACCTGCAGACCGACCTGACTTTCCGGTTACCAGGCCTGTTTCTTTGTCATACATTTTATGTTCGGTCTCACTAAGAAAAGCCTGAGGATGACCTGGCTCTACCAATACTTGAATTTCATTTTGTCAGCAGCGACTGTGAGAATGGCTTTCTTCTCTACCACATAGTACCAAATTTATGAAGCCCCATTTTCATGTTCAGAGCCTAGCGGTTGCTTTGATGCCATTCAGTTTGCTCTAGTCTTGGTTAAATGTAATTCTGGTTTTCAGCAAGCTGTAGATAGAGAACAAGCTGTGTTAACATTTTTAGGTCAGCATTTTGTTTGTGATTTTAAAGTACATTCTCCATGTTATACTTTTAAAAAAAAGCAAGTTATATATTTTGTACAAGTCCTAGTTAGCACTCTTTTTGTGCGTGCAGGTGTCCTTTGTTGCTGCAACAATATCTATATTGCACATTTTATTCAGCTGCTTTCCAAAAATGAGACCACTCAAGAATTAAATCTTGACATTATCAGTCAGGCTGCTTCAACAAGGACTTTCTTTTCATTTTTGTTTTTTCGAGACAGGGATTCTTTGTGTAGCCCTGGCTGTCCTGGAACTCATTCTGTAGACCAGGCTGGCCTCAAACTCAGAAATCCGCCTGCCTCTGCCTCCCAAGTACTGGGATTAAAGGCGTGCACCACCACTGCCAGGCTTGAGTTCTTTATACAAATGTATGATGTTCCTTTTTCTTTTTTCTACTTCGTTATCTGAAAAACTAATTTTATATGTCAATATAACGTTTATCATTGTAAATGCTTTTTTTTTTTTTTAGATTAGATCATATTAAAGGCAGGTTTATTGGAAATTGAGGCCAGAGGAGTTGCCATTGGGAAGGGTGGGGAGCAGAGAGAGAGAGAAGGAGAAAGACAGAAGGGGGGAAGGGGGACACGAACATAGGAAGAGGAGGAAGAGAAGAGTAAATGCCTTTAGTAGTTCATTAGGAAGGTAAAAATGTCCCCAAAATCCAAGAGGATTTTGCATTAAGACAGTATCATAGACATGTAATGAATAATGAGAGGATATATAAGCAGTTTATTCAGACTCTGTGTGTATAAAGCAGTTCTCTGTGGACTGGACCCACTCACCCTAATGGTAAAATGCACTCCCAAGTAGGAAGTGTCCTTTGAGCTCTGGTGTAATTCTGAAGAGAAATAAGATGTACCTGAGAGGAGAGAAGGACTGTTGGCACTATTGATTGCTTTTAATCCAAAGGTGAACCCCTTTAAAAGCAATTACAATCTCATCTTTGTGTTTTTCATTACAGATGCCCATCTTGGGATAGAATCTACTTTGACAGCTAGCAAAGCAACATGCTGTTCTTGAGTGATTACAGCAATCCAGGGAAGACTTGACTAAAGCAAGGTGAAGCGATCAAGGCCAGGTTACTGCAGAACAGAGAGGCACTTGTCTCCAGTGACAAGCGAGTGTCTGTCATTGAGTTTAAAGCATGTAACTGACTTTTCAGAAAAGAACAGGGTAGGTAGTTGTTAGAAAGCACTTTTTAAAATGGAACAAATGTTGAATGCTTACATGGTCATAACCACTGTAAACACAAAATAAACACTTATTTTTACATTACTTTGGTCTGGTGTGCAGTCTTTGCTTTCTTAATGAATTTTCTTTTAAGTGTCTGCACCAAATGCAGGCCAGAAGATCACAGTCTTGTAAACTCACTAGATGAAGGCTGATGGTCTAACATGAATTAAGCCTTGCATACTTACTTTCTGTGGCTTTCCATGTGTTTTCTTATGTAGTTTTCCTAACAGTAAGTCTCCTAAAAAGTAGGTCTTATGCTGTTTTATAGCTGCATTATGTAATAAAGGAGACAAATAACCCAAAGCATGCTAAAAGTAGTTTATTTCTCATCTCCCTCACTGGCTTTGCCTAAAAATATATTGAATATAGTTTTCTTAAACTAGAATTTTATGACTATTTTCATCTTTTTTTACAAGGGACATTTACATTATTTTCAATAAACAATGTAATCCACTATATTCATGGACAGGTATAAAAAGAGCCATTGTCAACTAGATCCTTAAAAAATGACCTCAGTAAGAAAGGGCTGGATTCTAATGTAGGATTCATTTAAACTCCTATTACACAAGCCCTAGAAAGGAATTTACTAAGTCGCCCAAGGAAAATCTCAAGGTCAGTTAAGTTGATGAAGCACCTTACAGGACACTCTGCCCTGAAACGTCTCCAGAAGAATGTCAGTCCCTTAGTATTCAACATTACACCCTAAAAAACCCGAGGTGACCACTACAGTGCTGTGTAAGATGGATTTCCCTGCATGTCCTAAGGGAACCAGACCTTCTCTTTAGTAGGAAATACCACGCCATCTTGTGGTTTGCTAGTTATTTTCCTGAATGCTTAAATTCTAACAAAGCGTTCTTTTGCAAAAGTTCCTTTAGTCCAAACTCGCTGTCCCTGTTTGGGTCTCTCTGCAGCAGAACTCTCTGCTCATCCATTCTTTTAGCTTGAGAGCGTAAAATGAGGCTAAAGAAGTCTTCATCGGGGACTGTTGGGCCCTTTGTGGCAGCAGGTGGTGGAGCACATCTTTGATCATCTAATCTGGACCCCTAAAGATGGAGAGAAGTTGAAACATAACGGTCAGAAAGGAAAAGGCCAAGCTGTGTCATCTGTTCAAGTTAGATCCACAAGCATTTCTTTTGGCTTTTTTCAGAAACTTGCCTTTAGACCTGAAATTTGATAGAATGAGAATACAGTAAGTATTATGGAGAAATGGGCTTCCTAAGTATATTATACTGCTACAATTGGTCACAAATAATCTGACCCTAAAATGTCAAGGTATGACAGTTTCAAAATTAGAATCTTATCTATATAACATGTTTCTAGAATGGCCTAGGCCAGGGGCCACCAAATTATAATCTGTCTACATTTGAAGCTGTTTGCACAAATGATTCAAATGGCAACCCCAGAATGGTTTTTCTCTAACTGTATACAAAACAGATGTTCCCCAAGTCACAACCTAACCTAACACGACCTAACTATGCTTTCAACCTTGACTCTTTCTTCATAGTACTACTGCTATGCTGTTGCTTGTTTGCCCACTGTACACACTTGCCCCGTCTTTCCACTAAGATGCATGACCCTACAAAACCAAGAGCATCCTGATACCCTAAACTGTCTCTGTAACAAAGGCATTTAATGGTGTTCTGAATGACGGGCAAAGAGCCCTGTGGGACAGTAGACCATGCCAATGGTACAGTTGAGCAGGTTCAGAGTCCCCAACATCCTGAGATGGTAAGCCTCCTTCCTCCCTACTAGATTCCTGACCTATAACACGTGACACACATAGGAAATGTGACCTGGGGTTCTCCACGCTAATGAGGCACTGAGAAACCCTGAAGGCTAGCCGATAAGCTCCCCTTCCTGGGCATTCCCCCTGGAAAAGGTGATCTCTGGTCCCCCTGAGGAGTTGGTGTGCACCCATTTCCCACAGTGAGCAGTCAATAAACTCTGGATAAACATGCCCTGTCTCTTTCATCAAGATCTGTGGGAGCATGGAGAAAGCCTTTGGCTACCAAGCTGCAGCCTAAGTCTCCCGCAGAATGCCGCTGTGCTCCCAGACAACCATCGCTAACCTGAGGACTTTCATCAATGAACTAAGCTGGAGCCGTCTAACAGCCCAACTCTTCAAGATCCAGCAGCCCCTGGGTGTTTGGTAGTACCTGGTCCCGGCCAGCCCAAGGCACCCCCCACACCCCGCCCCTTCCCGGCTTCTCTGCAGTGACTGGATACCCAGGAGTCCGGAACCCCAAGCTTTGGCCTCCCACACCCTAGAGTGGTGTCCCTCTTTTCCCACCCCTTGAGTGGTGTCTTGGCGCTTCCCTAAAGCCCAGCACCCAACAGCAGCGCAGGGCTATTCGGCAGGATGGAGTGACTGCACTTACTTGACACTTTACGAGGATGTCGAAGAAGTCTTCATCAGGCTCTTTCTTGTCATTTGTCATCAGGCGCTCAAGTACAGACTGATTGTTGCCTTTTGTCAGGCGGAGCCCTGGCAAATTACTGAAACTGGCCCTCTGGTCATCCAGACGGCGGCTCTGTGAGCTAGCAAGAAGGTCTAAAAACTCATCTGTGTTGGGGGATACCACAGAAACAGATGGTGCTATGGACAGGAAAGAACAACACCTGAACGTTACAAAACTGCTGAGACACCTGTTTGCACAGATCTCGTATGCACCTTGCCTTCTCCTCAGGGCACGGGTGCTGTGTGGTCTTCCCCAGCCGAGTGGGAAGGACGGTGCTTCAGATGTGTTTAGATCTAGTGCTCCCTGAGGTATCGGGCTGGATCTCAGAACTCGAGGAAACAGTTGTTTTCTCCTTATATAATTTCATTTGTTTCCTTCCATGTTCTGGATGGGAATCATTCAGTGAGGCAAAAAGACTGGTCAATCTTAATCTATGGTACCAATCATCTTATAGTAGAGAAATGTAACAATATAAGTAATATAGTTTAGATTTCTACATTTCAGATATGAAATGTCTTATGATCTGTATATAACATATAGATAACTACTGTGTGTGTGTGTGTGTGTGTGTGTGTGTGTGTGTGGTGTGTGTAGTGCTGCAGATGAGGGGCCTACGGCTTGCTAGACAAATGCTCTACCACTTAGCGGCAGCCTTTTCAGTCAGGGTTTCACTGATAGGCCAGGCTGGTCTTGAATTGACTTTTAATACTCCTGTCTCAGTGCCACGCGCTAGGATTATGGGATCTTTTACTGTATTTCCTATATTGGGAACTATAAGAAATTACAGTACCAAAGATAACATTAAAATAGGGGAAGAACATCACGGTGGTTCCTGTAATCCCTGCACTTGGGAGGGAAGCAAAAGGATCAGGAGTTCTAAGCCAGCTTTGGCTACCTAATGAGCTAGCCTGGACTATGCCTCAGATATATAAAATGCACCGAAATTGAAGAAGAGCAAAGATGGCTTACCTTTCATCAATCTGGGGGTAGAAGAAGAAGCTGCTGTGGATGCTGTGCGACAGTTTTCTTGTAAGTGGCACCTCTGGTCATCCATCCTGTTGCTTTGAAATCGCCTTAGTAAGTCAAAGAATCCTTCATCTCCAATCATGTCTGAACTGATTTTCTAAAACAAAGAAAATCTAGCATGCTTAATTATTCCTCTTTATCCTTAGGTCATCAATGAACACCATGATGTAGTTAAATATAGAAGGCAAAGGATACAGATTTAAAAAGAATTTAAGCGGCAATATTGGTAATAAAGTGCTCCTGAATTGATCCCATAAAAACCATTTTTATTTATTTAACTTTTATTTTCTGTATTTCTTAGGCCAAAAAAAAAAAATATCCAAAGCTTAGCTTGGCCACTCATAACTATAACCTCAGCTTCCAGAAGCAAAAATGAAGACTCCCAGGGGCTGGAGAGAAGGTTCAGTGGTTAAGAGCAGTGGCTATTTTTCCAGAGGTCCTGAGTTCAATTCCAAGTACCCACATGGTGGCTCACAACCATCTATAGCTGTAGCCCTTGGGAGCTGATGACCTCTTCTGGTGTGCAAATGTACGTGCAGGCAAAACACCCATATAATCAATCAATCAATCAATCAATCAATCAATCTCAAAAGCCTGGCAGCAGTGGTGCACATCTACTTGGGAGGTGTGGAGCCAGGTGTATCTCTGAGTTTGAGGCCATCCTGGTCAACAGAGAGAGTTCCAGAACAGTCAAAGCTACACAGAGAAGCTCTGTCTCAAAAAACAAACAAAAAACCCAACAAAACCAAAAATAAAAACAACAAAAAAGAAAAAAAAAAAAACAAGAAAGCTTCAGTCTTTGTAGGCAAAATACTGATGAGCTTCTTGGTCTTCGGTGGCAGTGCAGCCAGTTCGGAACACTTCTGTACAGAAGCTGGCCCGCCCCTCAAGTGCACCCGAGCAGCAGAAACAAGAACGGGAAGCCAATGCAAGCGTCTAGTCTACAAGTCTAGACATGGGGTTAAGTATCAGATGAAGACTTAGTAGAGAGAATGTTTTAGAAGTGAGCAGTTCAAATGTAAAGAACAAAACGATCAAGTGCGGCTGATGCAGGAAAGAATCTAGTGACACTTAGCTTTCTAGGTGGAGACTCAGGGCAGGGCATCCTGCCAACGAGACGGGAAGAGTAGTTGACTCCAGATTTAAGCGAATCTGATGTTTAGAAAGGAAGTGCTTACGCTATAGCCAAATACATTATCACCAAGACCTTGCTCTAGGYACAAAAAGCCTGTAATGTGCAATGTTGAACATCAAACACAGCACAATGCTGGGCATGGTGACCAAACCTGTAACACGAACCAGCCTGGTCCAAAGGGAGTAAGTCCTTGTCTCAAAATAGAAAAAAAACACAGGAGGTCTCCAGAGTACAGAGTTCAGCTCTGGTCAGGGTCCTGCTGAAGACAGAGAGCCCCGAGTCCTAGTCCGGCGCCCCTGGAACACCTGCACCCAGCCCTGTAATGCTTCTGTTTATTAGGCAGAAAGCACTGAAAAGACACTTCAAGGGATATAGTCATCAGTAAAATTGTGATTAAAAAAAGACAAAAAACAGAGATTTTTGATTTTACTGAAAGACCTTCTTGACTGAAAATGGCACTTGGTGAAGAATGCTCTTTTTGACTTTGATCCTGTTTATCAGAATAGAGAATAGCTAGGTAAGCTTAAAGTTCTTCAATAGTGATCAATAAATCAATGGTGTCTTTATTTCTAAGTAAGTTAAATTCAGTAAGCTGGTGTACTTTTGTCATAACCTGAATAAAAGCATCCCATAGGCTGCCAGAGAGTGGCTCTGTTAGGAGGTGCAGCCTTGTTGGAGAAAGCCTTGCACGGGGGGTGGGGGGGGTGGGTGGTGGGCTTTGAGGTCCCAGACGCACAAGCAAGGCCTAGTCTCTCTCTCTTCCCGCCGATCGCCATCCGGATGGAGCTCCCAGCCCCCTCTCCAGCACCGCGTCTGCCTGCACGCTGCCTGCTTCCCGCCACGGTGACAGTGGACATGTCAGCCACCCCCAGTTAAATGTTTTCCTTCTGAAGAGGTGCCAGGGTCCTGGCATCTATGCACAGCAAGAGAACCCCTAAGATACATTTCTTAATACAGAAGTGGTTATGGCCAGGTGGTAGTGGTGCACCCCGTTAATCGCAGCACTCCCGTGGCAGAGGCAGGTGAAGCTCTGAGTCTGAGGCCAGCCTGGTCTACAGCGAGTTCCAGGACAGTCAAGATTACACAAAGAAACCCTGACTTGGGGAGTGGGAATGGGTGTGTGTGTGTGTGTGTGTCAAAGTTTCAATAATAAGATGAAATAAAAGCCGGAGAGCTACCATGGCTGTCCTCCGAAAGGCCCAACAAGCAGCTGGAAGAGTCAGATGCAGATACTTACACCCAACCACTGAACTGAAGTCGGGGACCTCTGTGGGTGAATTAGGAAAGGCTGGGAGAAGAAGGAGGGTGACCCCACAGGAAGACCAGCAGTCTCCATTAACCTGGACCCCGAGATGTCTCTGACACTGAGCCACCAACCAGGCAGCATCCAGGATCTGGTCTGAGGCCCCCGACACATATACAGCAGAGGACTGCCGGGTCTGGACTCAGTGAGAGAAGATGCATCTAGCCCTCGAGAGGACTTGAGGCCCCAGGGTGTGTGTAAGCCTGGTGGGGTGAAGGGGACATCCTCTTGGAGTCAGGGGGGAAGAGGAATGGGATGAGGAACTGTGGGAGGGTGGGTCAGGAGGGGGGTAACGAATGGACCATAAAAAACATAAAGGTAATAAAAAAAAAGATGATGCTACCAAATATTTTTTCTCTAAGATGGTGTCTGCTTAAAATAAACCGTACTTTTGCAGTGACTTAACACAGTAATAATTACTGTCCAAACAAGAGAAGGACTTCTCTATTAACAGAACAGGCCCTAGTGGAGGAGTCGAGAAGCCCGAGACACGCTCTTTCACTAGTAGGTGGTATTTGTTTGCCGACAACTGAATGAATACAAGGAATCTGAAGTCCTGCATCTGGGCACCCGCAACGCTGGTACCTTCTGGGAATGCGGAGCGCGGTGGTCGATGGAGTTGCTGGCGTCGTGGAGAACCTTGGCGGAGGCGCTGCCGCTTTTGTACTTTTTCCCCTTCAGTCTGTTGACAAACAGGAGCTTTGCCGACGGTTTGGCAATAAGAGGTTTCTGTTTAGCGAGAATTTCACTGTTCCAATTCGGTACCTATAGATTGTAAGTGGAAGCAAGACATGAAAAAAGCCACCTCCACAGAACCCACTGTGAGGGCGGGGCAGTCCCAGAGCCTGAGAGGCTTTCTGCTGCTGTGTGCTTGTGTTTAGGTCAAGGGTCTCGTAAGGTGGCCTCGGCGGGCTCCCCTGCCCTGTGAGCCTTTGGCCTCAGCTCCTTTTGTTGTTGTTGTTGTTGTTTTTTTGTTTTTTTGTTTTTGTTTTTGTTTTTTCCCCCGAGACAGGGTTTCTCTGTATAACTGCCCTGGCTGTCCTAGAGCTCAATCTGTAGACCAAGCTGCCCTTGAACTCACAGAGATCCACCTGCCTCGACCCGCTACTGCCAGGATTAGACGTGCGCCACCATGCCCAGCAAGCCTCACAATCTTAATTCAACATATTCCACAGCACATATCAAATGCGTGAATGTCTTTATGAGTTAAAAACAAACAAAAGAAGTTCACCCAAATCCTTTAAGATTATATTTTCAATAGTCAGAGAAGATAAAGTATTATTCTGGATGTGAATTAAACAAAAATCTGATACAGCTAGAAACTTGTAAATTCTCAGTAAACAAATTTGGCAGATTGGTTTAGGTCAGGTTCAATGACAGCTGCTCAGGATGGAAGGCGGGAGAACTGGCCAGTCCACATCGGCCTAGGCTGCACAGCCACACAGCTTTAGCGACGACACGAGCCCAGCTGGGCAGAGGGACCATGCAGTCTGAACTCACGGCAGAAGGCTCACGGCAAGCGCTGTGCGTGCCACTGGGGGGCCATGTGACTCACTCCAGTCAGGACACAGGACAGCCCCACCGACCTAGCAGCCCCCCGTGAGGTGCAAACCAGCAGGCAAGTCCTTCTCCACGGCTGACAGGTGAGGCACAGAGCCAGCAAGTCAGGCACAGCCATAAGGGGAGGGTGCTTGCCAGAGGGACTCGTGGTCCGTTTGTTTGTTTGTTTGTTTGTTTGAGACAGGGTCTCTCTGTGTAACTTCATGGTCTTATGAGTGAAAAAAAAAATTGGCCTGGATTTAAGAACATAAAACTATACCTCAAAATCCATTTTAATAAAATAAAAAACATTCAAGTGGAACTGTGCCTTAAAAATTATGAGGGCAAGTTATTTCTAACCAAGAATTCTTTCTTTTAAAGAGATAAAAGGCAGGGCGGTGGTAGTGCACACCTTTAATCCCAGCACTTGGGAGGCAGAGGCAGGCGGATTTCTGAGTTTGAGGCCAACCTGGTCTACAGAGTGAGTTCCAGGACAGCCAGGGCTACACAGAGAAACCCTGTCTCGGAAAAAAACAAAAAACAAAACAAAACAAAACAAAACAAAAAACAAAAAAAGAAAGAAAGAAACAAAGAAAGAAGATAAAAGGAGGAGACTTTCTTGGGAAGAAAGGACTCAGCAGGAGTGGGAGGAGAAAGGGAAGATAATGGGTGAAAATTACCCAAATACATGATACACACGGATGGAATTATCAAAGAATAAAAACTCGGGAATTTTGTTGGTGTTGGGGTGCGTGTGTGCATGGGTGTGTGCATGTGTGAGTGCATGTACACCCAGAGTCTCAAGCATGCTCTACCTACACGCCTAAACAAAGAATCTAATAGTCAGCAAAATCTGGTCAGTCAACTGAGAGAGCAGAAGGCATCTTCTAATATGAGACATTGGACGGAGCCTCTCTTCTCCCGCCGCACTGTACCCATTTCCCCAGGAAGCACCTTACTCTAGCCTTCTGGTTCCTTATTTATACCTTAAGAATAATGAAATAATTAACTGTTAACTTTATTACGAAGAAAAAAAAAATACCCACAAGACTAAATATTCCAGGTCTAGCAAGATGGCTCAGCAGGGAAGTGCGCTTGCTTGCTCTGCAAGCCTCAAGTCCCGAGTCCTGACTTTACTCCAGCACCAGGAGAGGACCAACTCCTGAACTGTCCTCCGGCGTCCACTGAAGCTTGCCGCTGTGAGTCTCACCCCCAGCCCCAAGCCAGGAGTAGTGCATATCTGTAATCCCAGATTGGGATGGTGTACGGGGTGGGGTGGGCACACGGGAATCAACGCAGCTTGAGAGGCTGAACATGGCTCAGTGGGCAAAGCAGTTTGTGCCGAGGCTACGACGCTGGAACCCAAGGATGGAGAGAGCCAGCTCCCCCAGTTCTCGTCCCACCTCCGCTTGTACGCCTCCTGGCACACAGCAATGCTATATGAAAAGCTGGGGGAATAAGCTGGACTCCCTGGGGTTGTTCTCTGACCCCGCCCGTGGCCAGGGGAGGCGCACACAGCTCTGCAGCGCTGTTGCTATGTAACTGAATGCCAAGGAGTCCAGCTCTTGCTTTTATGCTACCGAGTAAGCATTCAATTAAAACCTGTTTTTTTAACAAGGGAAAATGTTCAGACAATTCAAAATAGCCTATAAAGTATTTCTAGCCATTCCCAGATACTCTGCAGAAGCAGTAACCGTGACTTTCCTTACGTACGGTTGCAGAAACGCCACAGGGATGTACGCTTGTATGTACCCGTGTCTTTGCTAAGCCCACGGCAGCATGCCGCTGTCATTCCCTTGGCACTGGACCTTTTCTGGCTGTTTAAAAGCAAACTTTTAAGGGCTATCACAGGAGACAAGGCTACAACACTTTCACTTAACAGTTCCTGGAATGTGAAAGCTGAGACTGCCGACCTTTTCTGGTGTTAACTTCATAAGTTCCATGTTCTCCATACTGTGTCTTCGCCCCAATTTGGCGCCCGCACCTTTGTTTAAAAAAAAAAAAATAACTAAAATAAACCAGGGAACCCTTCAGAACGCAGGGGAGTCACTCATGATTCCAACATCCTAACATATGATTCACAAATCTGCATGGAAGGGGAACTCACTGTTTGAAGAGTAATTATTTCCCACACTTCGTGGAAACGGTCCCTCTAAAACGCTTTCATGTCAGAAGAGGCCTTTGGTTGCAAAGCTTGTTACTCATATTTCCCCTTGATTTAGAAAAGGCATTTTATAATCACCGCTTTATATTATCCATGCAGCCTCAAAGAGACCCAAACACACTGCGGTCAGAGTGAGGGAACTCAGGGGGAAGCGGCAGGCCTTCAATCTGGAGGGAACTGAAAATAACTCCCTAGTTCTACACAGTGTTTCTAAGTTTCCCATTTCCAGACAGGCTCACTGTCAGTCAGGACACAAGTCGAATAAAAGCAAGGTTTCTCAAAATTGGCTTTTCAGTAAGATTATTGAACATTAATTACAGAGTTCCTATGACTGCAAACCTTACAAAAGCAGTATTTTTTCTAAAGATTTATATGTATGGGTGTCTTGTCTATATGAATGTCTGTACCACGTGCATGTCTGGTGCCCAAGGAGGCCAGAAAAGGGTGTCTGGTTCCCCTGGAACTAGACTTACAGATGGTTGTGAGCCATCTTTTGGGTACTGGAAACTGAACCCAGGTCCTCCAATAGAGCAGTCAGTGCTCTTCACTGAGCAATTTCTCCAGTCCCTAAGCAGTATTTTTTTTTTTTTTTAAAGGAATAGTACTGCTGGCCAGGGTGGTGCGTGACTGAGAGGCAACCACTCAGATGGCTGAGTCTGGAGGATCAAAATTCAAAGCGAGTCTGAGTGGACAGTGAGTTCAAGGGCAGACTGGGCTACACAGCAAGACCTTGTTCAAAACAAGTAACAAAGTAACACTGCCAACAAAAGGCAGAACATTAAGGATACCTGATGCCTACCGCCCGGCTTTAAAATATGACTAGTATATAAATCCCCTGTGCAAGTCCCACTGTATGTCTTTGACGTCCTATCATTTCTTCCCCAGTGCGAGATCCTAGACCTGGCACCCACTAGGTAAGCCTCCTTACCCGGGAGGCCACAGCACAGCACAGGCCTGGCATCTTCAGTGCATCAGACCCAGGATACCACGGCTGTCTCCTCTTGGTTGGGTCTGGTATGATAAACGTTCTCATCCTTTTATTTCCCGTCTTACAATTAGATGAAACCCCGCGTCTTTGATGGCAGTGGGAAAGTGCGGTAGCAGAGCAGGCTGTGCACCGTCAGGAGCGCTGACTCCAGGGTCTGCCGTCCCTCAAACACACTGCAGAGGCACGGCACGCCCACTGACACCTGTCTGCTTTAAAATCACTTTCTGGGATTTGTTGTTTGCCTTTAGGAGTTCCGAATCTACATTCATGAGTGAAGCGGGTCTCAGTTATCCACCTTGCACTGTTTATTAAAGTTGTATGTTTCTAAGGCTGACGGGGTTTCTCAGTGAGCTGGAGGGTGTTATACAGATGGTTCCTGGCTTATGATACGCTTTGAACTTGTTTCACTTTAAATGATATAAAAATGATTCATTCAGCAGGAACTGTTTACTGGATTTGGATCTTACCACAGGTAAATGCAGCAGAATCTTCTCATGGTCTGGGCAGCTGTGAGTGGGAGGCAGCTTCCAGATCACCAGAGAAATCCACCCACACTCCACAGTCAGTGTATAGTTTAGCTTTGATGCTTGGTATGCTGGGCATGTTAAATATATTCTGGCCAACGTAGACTAGGCAGGCTCACGTATAACCTCATCAAATGATGAGGACAGCTGTTCGCACTCATGTTTTCTAGGGGGAAGACTTTTGAGGGGGGTAGATGGGTAAGTATTTAAGACGGGTTTTCTCTGTGTAGCTCTGCCTGTCCTGGAGATGTAGATCAGGCTAGCCGTGAACTTAGAGATCTGCCTGAGTGATGGGATTAAATGGGTCAGCGGTGAAGAGCACTGACTGCTCTTCCAGAAGTCCTGAGTTCAATTCCCAGCACCCACATGGTGGCTCACAACCATCTGTAATGAGATCTGATGCCCTCTTCTGCTGTGTCTGAAGACAGCAACAGTGTACTTATTTTTTAATAATAAATAAATCTTAAAAAGAATGTATTCTCAGAGTCGAGGTCTGAGCAGCTGACAGATATAGGTAGATGATTTTCTGATTTTAAAAAAGAGACAACAACCCCAAGTTGCTTCACCAGAAGTGAAATGGGGGGCATTTACTAAAAACCAAATATATTATAGCTATTTGTAATAAAAAAAAAGGGTAGACAAAAGGTTCTAGCATCTTCATATTTATATACTTCTGAATTACCCTACAAGTTAATTTAACAACATTTGAATATTTTTTTAACCAAAGTAAATAATTATACCTTCAGAATTCCTGTGTTCTCAGTAAGAACTATACAATGCTATGTTCTATAGGCTGACAGGCTAACTGGACTGTAAGAACGAGAAGGGTGGGAGAAGTCACCTCTGTCACACACACACTCTATGTACACTCGACATGCTTCCTAGCAACTTAACAGTTTTGGTTTTTTAATTTTTCCGAACGGAAAGTAAGTGTAAGCATAAAGAAGCGGGCTCTGCGCGCCGCTGCCTACCATGTAAGCCGCCGTCGATGTCAATGTTCTCAGACATCATGGAATTATTTGTGCTGTAGCTCAGACCAAGAACCATCTGCAGGTCTGAGAGGTTCAGGCGTGCAGTCAGTTCGCCACTTTTGTCCCCAACCTGTAACCACAAGCGTTTGCTACGTCAGGGTGATAACAGTTCACCGTGCACTTGTGTATATGCATGCATGCATGCTACATACAAACATACATACATACATAACCAATTTCCACGGTATCTGTGACCATTCCCCTTTCCTATACGAGGGACAGGAAGCCCAGGAGAGGAATCTAAGCCCAAACACCTGCCAGGCATAACAAGTGCCAGTCAGTCCTTGGTTCCAAAGGACTTTTTATTTAAAAACTATGATACTTCTCTACATAGAAACGAGGGCAGGAGGATGCAGTATTCTGGTAGCATCCTATTCCCAAGAGGCTCAGCGCACCGTGCTGTCTCCCTAGATCAAGGCAATACAGTCATCTATCTGTTACACAGCTCGTGACTACTGGGAAAACGCCCTGCCCCGTCACTGAGGTAAATTCTAACAGGACACATGGAGAGTTCTTGTTTCATACCTCTCTTGAAATTTCCAAGTGCTTTTCAGCAAAATGCATTGCTTGGTCGTGATTTCCTAGAGCTGTGTATGCGTTTCCTAAACTCCAGCATGCTCTTCCTTCTCCAATCCTAAAACAGAACTCAAATTAACATGGCGTTATCCAAAGAGGTCCTGAGTTTGAGGCTAGCCTGATCTACATAGTGAGTTTCAGACAGCCAGGGCTACATAGTAAGATTTGTCTCATAACAACAACAACCCCCCCCCCACACACACACACACTCTCATTGCATCATGAAACAACAAATCTCAGGGAGGGGCCGTATATCCTAACCACATATCTTTTACAGCCGTATTGGTAAGCATTCGGTGTAGTTTGAACCCAGGAATGGGGGTGGTAGCAGTTAGCAAAACTCTCTCACCTACATCTACCTCATTTTGAATAACTACACTGAAAAGTTCTTTCTTGTACTGAGGTAAAACTCTAACTTTTCAAGTAAATATTACAGACCAACGTTCCATAGATGTTGTTTCCCTTATAGAGAAAAACAATAAACATAAATAAACACAAACCAAAACAACTGATTTAGTCTTGAACACTCAAAAGGCGGATCCCTCTCATTCACAGGACTTCTAACTTCCATTGAGACCTGGGTCCCACAGGCGACACTCTGCCTGAGCTGAGTGGCAGTACCCCCGACCCCAGCATCGTCTGAGTTCTCCGCACTGCTCACACTGAGCTACACAGGACGGCTTCTGGGAAGCAGCTGAGCGTGTGACCCAGTCACTCAGTCATACTCCAAGTCCTATGCATCCCCACTAACCCTCTACCACAGGCTGGCCCTTGAGGCAGTAACGCGTGGCTGGAGAGAGAGCTCAGCAGTTCAGAGTCCTCTTCCAGAGGACCTGGGTTCAATTCACAGCACACACATGGCCGCTTACTATGGTCTATCACTCCTGTTCTAGTGGATCCAGCACCCTCCTGCAAACATACATGCAGTCGAATCACCAATGTACGTAAAATAAAAATAATTAAAAAAAAAAAAAAAGAGTAACATGCAGTGGAGACTCATCAAACAGGACACTCCTTCTCAGGACCGGGGGGGAGGGGGGGGGAGCCGAACTCCTTAGTGCACCTGCGTTTCCCAGAACCCCGGAGCAGGCTGTGGGACTCACCGATCCTTGAGCTCCTGAGCGATGGCTAAGTGCTTTAGGTGGTAATCGATGGCCTTCTCGTAGTCCTGAAGCAAAGTGTACGTATTCCCGAGACTGTAGCAAGACTGAGCCTCCACCGCTCTGTCTTTAAGCTGCCGAGCCAGCAGCAGTGTCTTCCTGAAACAATGCACATAATGCTCATTTTAAATTTTGGTCCTAAGAATCATCATACTAACATTTTCCATCGCGGTTGCTTTCTGCTGCAACCTGTCTGCTTTCAGTCTGTCTGAGGGGCCAATATATTTTCTGTTACTTCAGAAAAAGTGAAAAGATGTTTTAAAGTAAAAAACAAAAACAAAAACAAAAACAAACAAACAAAAAAAAAAAAACCCCAAAACCTAGGACTTAGACTTTGAGTTCTAGCAATTCACCAAAATAGGAGAGAGCGGAAGCCTGAGTTCGAAGCCCTGAGAGAGCAGCAGTATTCAAATATCAGAAGATCTCCCTGGGCGCTGTCGGTAACTTACATGTGTTCATGTCTTTCCCAGGGAGATGTGTTCATGACTATCAGACATCTGCATATCAGATGTTTACTTTATGATTCATAACAGTATCAAAATTAGTTATAAAGTAGCAGCAAAATGATTTTATGGTTGGGGGGCTCACCACACCATGAAAACTGTATTAAAGGATCGCAGCATTAGGAAGGTAGAGAACCACTCAGTTAATCAATAATCAGCCAATAAATATTAACCGCAGGCAGATATTTAAAGACAGACAGCATCCTTTAATGTCTTAGATGTCGCTGTCTCTTTTCTCTCTATTTGAGGCAGGTCTCACTGAGTACCTCAAACTGGTCTGAGTCGCTCTGCAGATGAGGCTGGCAACAAGTTCAGGGCGGTCCACCTGCTTGTGCCGCTGAGGGCATGGGCCAGACTTTTCTTTTTTAAGATAACGAAAAATAGAGAAAGTTTACTAAGGAAAGGCACTCCTAAGAATGGAGCTGGATTATTGGTCTGGGAAAGGCAAACACCAGAAGCTAGGATTGTTTTGTTGTTGTCTGAACTGCGGCACAGGGGAATCTCAAAAGCTTCAATGCCAATCAACTGCTTTCGGTTCAGTCTGAGTGTTCAAACCCCACATGGCAGAGGAAACCCCGAACGGTCCAGAAGGTGCAGGGCAACAACTGGAAGCAGGTGACCCTGTTGTCACCCTGCTGCTGGGCTAGAGGGAGCCTGACACATAAGCCCAGGCTGGCAATGAACGGCGTCTCCGCTTTGGTGACAGTCAATCCTGGCAGAGGGTAAACCGCTAAGAGGCTGGGGCAGTCGAGAAAAACTCAGTGCTCATCAGTGGACACTAAGGCCTATCTTTTCTGAAAACTTTTATCTTCAGACAAGTTGGCCTCCTGTACAACTCATAATCGAGTGAGATAAAGCATACACCCATTCACACCGTACATGCTAAACAGGCTTATGAATGACCTGAGAACTGTGGAACTTTAAACATAACAAGTCACACAGCTGCCGCTAAACATCAGGTGAGAACCTGCACGTGACAGGGAGTGTCTGCGATTGTAACACTGAGGAGACAGAGACAGGACTGCCAATTCAAGGCCACCAGGTGAGACTCTCAGAAAACAAAATCTGGGGGACAGCGTTTCTTGAGCACTGAGTACCAGGTAAGTACTTAGCACAAGGTGCCGAGTTCTTAACACATCCTTCCACCCAGTTCTCACAACCCCAAAGCCAGGTCCTGATGCTGGCGCGCATTTCAGCTCCAACGCCAATGTGATTTTATGGGATGCATAATTACTCATTTGACATCATCCACAGAAAATATCTGACTAACTTGTAGTATTCGGAAGCGGTTTCAAATTCACCCAGGAATATGTATGCATTCCCGAGGTTGCTGTAAGCTCTTCTCTCAGCCGCTTTATCTCCAAACTCCTTTGCAATCAGGAGACGCTGGAAGAGAAAACTTTTATCAGAGATACAACAAAACTTAAGAGCATCCAGTCACGGCCCCTCCCCTGCTGGAGGAGATGGCCAGGCACTGAGGCCTTCCGGTTACCTGCTCGTGGGCTATGACTGCATCCCTGAAGTTGCCGAGGAGGTAGTGGGTGTTGCCAAGGTTCCCAAAGGCGCGGCCCTGGGCTGCTCGGTCACCTAGAGCAGTTACTAACGACAGGTTTTCCCTTAGTGATGACAAAAGGTGGTGAAAATGAGTTTAGGAACAGCTCTTAGCCCACTTCCAGGCAGTCTGCTCTTTTCACTGCTGAGGACTGAAGGCCAGGGCCTATGTGCGCTAGGCAGGCGCGAGCCACGGAACTCTGATTCCAGCCCTGGAGTTAATTCCACTTCTCAGAAACAAGGAAGCTTTTCTATGATGTGCAATGGCTTAGAGGTCCATTCTGAGGCAGTTGTGAATTATTTATTCTGGAATTATTTATTCGCTAGAACATTCACTGTAGATCTTTACTTCTTTACTGAGAGTCATCAAGAGATGATCTTGAAACCTTATAGCGAAGCAGTTTTATGAAGTTCTACTAATCAAACACTAAATTTACCCCAAATAAATTTAAGCACTGATATTTCTTGATTTTACCACTAGTTTGCACTTTTAAGTTTAAGTTTAAGTGGAACTGCAGATTTCTAGCACTAATAATATTTAAACAACTGTTTCTAATCTTCATGTTAGCCATTTATTTATTTATTTATTTATTTATTTATTTATTTATTTATTTATTTGCAGTATTTGGTTTTGATTTTGTTTAAGATGGGGTCTCAATACGCTGTTCTGGAATTCAGAATGTAGACCAGGCTACTTTCAAACAGGGAGGAAAGGCCTGAGCTACCCTAGCCAGTGGCCCACAGAACCACACTGTCTGTACTCACTCATAGAGATCCACGGCTGCCTGCAGGGCATTTCTCACGTCTTCTGGAAACTCTCCCACATCCTGTGGACCTGGGCAACCAAAGCTTTTCCCTTTGGCATGATATACATTTCCAAGATTGTAGAGCGCTCTTGCTTCTCCCACCTAGAAGGAGATGTCAACAAAGCTTACATTCTGAAGTCAGAGGCCGGGTTTACACTGCTTATTCTATGTACTGACTTAATGTGCTGTCTCCATTTGTGTGCACGATGTGCATGGGCGGTGCATGTGGCGTCCTGCACACGTGGGGCTCAGGGTGCCCCCCTCCAGCTTTCTGCAAGGGTCTGGGGATGAAGTAAGGTCAGCAGGCTTACACAGCAAGGGTCCGTACCCAGTGAGCCATCTCGCCGGTCCCAATACTATGGTCAAGGAAAGGACAGGTCCCCAGTGCCCATCCACAGAAGGTCAAACGTGATTTCACACTCACAAAGAAGGTCCTTTTGCTATTTGCTTTTCATATTAAAAAAAAAAAAAAACAAAACCTTTGTTTTCTCTCTGACTTTTGTGTATGAACATCTTCCTTTGCAGACAGACCATGGAAGTAGTGCTAGAACACAACACTACTTCCAGGAAGCCACTGTCATGTGGCCCGCCATCTCTATACCTTGTCATTAAGTTCTCTGGAGATATCCAGGTGTCGCTGGCAACACACTATCGCTTCATCAAAATTACCAAGCACCTTTAAGGTGTTCCCAAGATTGCCGCTGGCTTTAGCTTCCCCGAGTTGATCTCCAATAGTCCTGGGAGATAAATTTGAAAAACGAATGATGTTAAAACTATTTTTAAAACTTAAGAGACAAAGAGGGAAAAGGTCAGTTTTCCTAGAGGACAAGCAACCCAAGATAAAGCGCATTCATCTTGGAACCTATTTTAAATACAAAATTGAGACAGCTTTCTCTAATTAATTTTCATGCATTTAATTAAACTCTAAGGCTGCTCCATTACCGTTCTGCCTAAAAGTTAGTTTTCAAAAGCAATATCATTAATTAGAACACTTCAAATATACTGTTGGTTTTTTAGGTGACTGGAAGGTTTGTTTTAAGTCCGAGTGAGTTTAGACAGAGGATATAAAAGGCTGGATTACCTTGCCAGGGTTAAGTCATGGTGGTGGTATTCTAACGCTTTGGCATAGTCATGCAAGTAGAAGTACGCGTTGCCCAGTTGGCTGTAAATAGCACTGAGTGTTTTGAGGTCTTCAGTTCCAACTTGAACTGCGGCTTCAAAAAATGACACGCCAGCACGGCAGTCCCCTGATTTACACAGACGCTCTCCTTCCAAGGCCAGCTCAAGGCAAGAAGCTTCCATTCTGCAAAATTATATAGGAAATCACTCTATCAGTGATTTTAACTCCCAATGCTATAATAAATGTGGACTTTGTGGCTTCCCCCGATCAAACCGATGATTAGTTGAATTACAAACAAATTACTGACAAAAGAATAAACTTAATTGTAGCAACAGCTAATGTGCCTACTCAAATTTCTGGGCCTTCAGGTCTCTTCAACTGAGTGGATAAATGTCTTCTATAGTTTGTTCTAACTGGCCTGTGTAGAGTAACCCACTTTACTGGTGAGGCCGCCATCTTTATACCTTGTCATTAAGTAGTAAA
>BDUI01000103.1:212783-254769 GCA_002335545.1 Apodemus speciosus | reverse complement strand
ATGCACTCACTGATAAGTGGATATTAGCCTAGAATCTTGGAACACCAAAGTAACAATCCACATATCAATTGATGTCTGAGAAGAAGGAAGGAGTGGACTATGGTTCTGGAAAGGCCAATGCATCAGTGTAGGGGAATACCAGAACAGGGAAGTGGGAAGGGGTGGATGGGGGAACAAGGTGGAGGGAACAGGGCATATGGGACCTTTGGGGGGCGAGGAGCCAGGAAAAGGGAAATGAAATGTAAATAAAGAATATATCCAATAAAAAAAATTGTAGATGGCACCTGAGGAATGACACTGAAGTTGTCCTCTAGCCTCCACAGGCACACAACACACATGTGCACACACTGAGAGAGGGGGAGGAAAGAAGAGAGGGAGGGAGGGGGAGAGAATATAACCTTTCTTGGCACTGTCTTAACCCAAACCATCAATTTCACAGTATAAATCTCCTATTAAACACCTTAAGACATGGAAGATTTAATAACGAACACCATTACACAGGGGATTTTGAGTGCAGAGACTATAACTCAGTGGCAGAGCACGTGTCTACCATACACAAGGCCATGGGTTCAATTCCCAGTAAGAGAGAGAGACAGAGACCGACTTGAATTCTATTCACTATGCCGCGCACTATGAGCCTCTAGTGTCTGCTTCATTAACACATTTTGAGAATGAATCTACTGTTATATATTCATCTTTTTAAATAATTGTTTATTTAACTTGTCTGTTTTGAAAGTTTATCTAGGAAAGATCACCTCTTAGAAGCTGTCACAACAGCTCATCCACCTATTACCCACAAAAGTCTTGAAATAGATTCCAGTTTTATATTTACAATGCACAAGTTACAAAATATAAAGCAGCTATTCACAAATTCTCCCAGAGAACATTAATAAATTACAGTACAGTCTCTACTGCCATTTTCCCACAAAAGTATACATATCTTTCCACTACCACAAAACTCTGCTTGCAGAACAGACTAAATTTAGTTGGTATATTTTGAGAACTTTGAAATTAAAAACTGAACCGAACAGGAATTAAATGCACATCCAAGCAGACGGACAGCCATGCACTAAGAGAGCGCAGTCTTACCTGTAGCGGACATGAAAGGAATGGTCTTCCCTCATGCTGATCAAGTCTCCCTCCATCCAGTCATATTATAACTGAGAAAATGCGAAATTATTGTGTCCTGGGCCAGGCCAGTCCTTCACAGCGCAGGGCTTTGCAGAGCGCTGTCCGGTTAGTACACTAATGAGTTGGTGTTAATACATCCTAAGCTCCTGCTTCTTCTTTATTAATAATGAAAGGAGGTCAATGTCAGACAGCTTAAAGGTTCAATCGTGTCCCAAATCCTTGCATCTCTGGCCCCTTCAGCAGCACTTCAGCAACATTCTGCAAAAGGAATGAATACAAGAGGCTTTGCTCCAAGTCCCGTTAAGGTTAACCTAAAGAAACTTGAGCTGTACACGATCACACGGCTAAGGCCATGGGCCAGTCAGGCCAGTCACTATGGACAGGACTGTCAACATGGAGGCATGGATGTGACTTTAGGAGGTTTGGTTGAGAAGTTCACTTCACTAGTTGGGAGTATAATCGTCTTATGTAATTATTACTATAATGGGAGTCATGGGAAAAAGCAATGTATCAGATTAATACCTTAAAATAAAATCGTGATACTTTGAGCTTTTAAAAACTGCTATTAACAGATCAAGTGAGGATCCAACAACTGTCTAAATAAGTCAACGAATCTCTGCAAATCTGCTCTTTCAAGGATGATACTCCACTGGTAGTTATATTATATTTGCATTAATTTGCAAGTATATTCTATTTAAATTCTTTAAAACAGTTGCATTAATATTAATTAGATACAAACAGAATTTAGAAAATATGTATATATGAGAAAGAATGAGGCGACAAAAGATTTACTTGACCCAGTATAAGATAGCCTCACCCTCACTGCCGCAGACTCTCCTGGGTCTTCTGACTTCCGCCGCCTTCGAATCCTGTCAGATGACCTCTGGCTGGACTCTGTTTATCATTCTCTTGCTTATCAACTTTACCACAAGGTGTGCTCAGCCCTAACTAAGCAACACATTTCATTTTCTATAGTTTTGTTCAACATTACGTTTCTGAGATTCACTTAAATCATTGTTCCCCATAGCTCTAATTTGCATATTTTTGTCTCCATATCACACTCCATTATATAGCAAGTGTATTTTTAATCTGCTATTGGTGGGCATTTGGATTGCAAACATTTTTATCCCTATTTTTTACTATTATTAAATGAATCACAACAAAGATTGATTATTAATAATCTGATTATTAACTTGGCAGCAGAGTAGATGTTGTTAGGGAGAAAAATAATTAGATGTATACAAGGAAAAAACTCCTACAGAGCAGTGGGCGCAAGAAGGAAGGGAAAGAGAGGCTCTAGCGGATGTAACAGGAGCACCAGAAGGAAAGAGGAGCAGATGAGATCTTGAGGAGCCGAGGAAGAGCCTCCAGACTTCGAGGCACCAATGAGCTGATGGAAACAGCACAAGCCCTGACCAGCTGCAGAGATGCCCCGTGCCCAGACAGACACACCATAGAAACCAGCGTGAGAGGAAATCATAAAAGAAATAAAGATGTAACTGTAGAGCCCCAGACCTTCAGCATTGTGAACAGTCTTTACCCGTGAGACTGCCCATCATTTTACTACATTTGCAAAAGGTGAACGGCTGTTGCTTGTTTTGAGTCCTACTGTGAGGCTGTGTCTTATTTTAAGCAGGCTCTTCATTTCTACCCATCTGTCCAGGTTTTTCTTCACGCTGCCATCTACAATAAAACCCAATTCTTCGTCCACATAGCTTCCTGTGATACGGCTAGAGCACAGCCGGACTGTAAATAATGAACCAGCCCGGCTCTGCAGGGAATGCGTTCCAGCAGCAGGGCAGTAAGGAGAGGCAGGCTCAGCTTTGGGAGCCTGAATGCTCCTTGAGGAAATGAGGTTTTCACGTAAGCAACCAGCCTGGTATGTAAGGAACATACACCATCCTCCTCCCTCTCCTTCTCTCCTCCCACAAAGGAAGCAATAACTTGAAGATGAAAAGACAAGTCACAGCTATTAGGCCAACAACTCTCTTCCTCCCCTCCCCCAATCCCATTGTGTATCTTTCTCCCTTTTAAAAACTCCAGGGAAGGGAATGAGTGTAGCTGCTCTGAACAATAGCTCTAAAGTGCATCTACATTACACAGCTAGCTAAAGGGCAGCCAGACAGCTGTCTATTATTCACTGTGAGGTTCAGCCTGTCATTTATAAAATGAGGTGCAAGGAAAGGTATTTGGATTAGTCTAACTTTAAGTTGTATTTAAATATCTTGTCATCTATGAGATAATAATAAAATCCCAACTTTTACTAATAACTGAAAATGTTAAGTGTTACTTCATACTGTAAAAATGTAAGCTGTTTCCATGTTTAACGAATCAACAAACACATACAGATGAAGCTGTCAAATACCTTACTTGTTGAAGACCTCACATAAAACCTCATCGACAGAATGATTAGTGAACTGATTTGTGTGATTTTTTGTTGTTGTTTTTTGAGTTTTTTGTTTGTTTGTTTGTTTGTTTGTTTTTTCGAGACAGGGTTTCTCTGTGTAGTCCTGGCTGTCCTGGAACTCACTCTGTAGACCAGGCTGGCCTCAAACTCAGAAATCCGCCTGCCTCTGCCTAATGCCCAAGTGCTTCCTGGGATTAAAGGTGTGCGTCACCGCCACCCGGCTTTTTTTTTTTTTTTTTAATCTAGAATCTCATATAGCCCAGGTTAGTCTTAACTCCCTATTTCTATCTAGCCAAGAAACTCCTGATCCTCCTGCCTCCAACTCTAAAGTCCTGAGATTAAATGTATGCCCCCCACAAACGACTCCTAAGGAAACTGTTATGGTTTTAGAACTCTCCTATTCATCCCCCAAGTTCACTCTACATCACTCTCTGCAGCAATTGTGTAGCATGTTATTCTCCCACCCCCTTCAACGCAGGTCCGCCCGTGCTACACAAATGCTCTTATAGCTGACTTTTGTTTTATTCTGTTTGTTTTCAAGACATAGTTTCTTGTGTAGCCCTGGCTGTCCTGGAACTCACTCTGTAGACCAGACTGGCCTTAAACTCACAGAGATCTACCTGCTTCTGCCTCCTGACTGCTGAGATTCAAGACCCTGACATCTTAAAACCACTCACTGAGCAGACAGGCAACTCTTGACTCATGATTCGCTGTTCTAACCACAGCTGTCTACTAGGTGTTTGCTATGTTCTTGCTGCATGGTTAATGGTTCCTATTTAGTACTACATTTGTGCATATGCATATCGACATACTGAGGCACTAGAAGGATGCATCCATATATATATAAACATACACATATAAAACAACACTAGTAACATTCACAAGTTTTTAAACAGTTCGCTAGAATGAGAGATTTTAAGGATAGACACTGCACACGGATGTGAGAACTCGGAAAGAGCAGTGAGAAGCCATCGCCTGCAGGAAGCAGTAATCACCCACAGCACCTCCCAAAACCATGCTCTGAAAACCAAGGTCAGCAGTGGCAGCTTTAGTCTGACCACAAAGAAACAAAGACAATGCAGTATTTCCCCCATACCCCAGAAACAGACAGAAGCACACAGAAAGAAGTGGCACGTACCTCTGTTTCCCATGTAACTCTGATTAGAAACTCACACAGGGAAACTCCCCAGACACAGCTAGTGGACTTCAGCTACTGTCCAAGGTACACAGCCATTGTAGATTAGAGGTCCTGCCCAGGTTTACTCCACTGATGAAAGTTCACAAACCACACGATGGGGGTGGAGAGCAGACAGGACACAGCATCTATGAGTTTATCTAAACGATGTGCTCCTGACTTCAACATAAAGGACAGTAACTTTCAGTCTGCTTCTTTCCTTCAAAGGCCCACACAAATGCAGCTGGCGGGATGGCCCAGTGGTCACCAGCATTCGTCACTCTTACAGAGGACTTGAAGTCCATGCCTAGGCCCCATTCTACTCTCAAGACTCACAACCGTCCATAAGTCCAGTTCCTAGGTATCCGATGCCCTCTTCTGGCTTCTGCAGGCACCAGACATGCCTGCAGTGCACACACATACATGCAAGCCAAGCTCTGATACACATAAAATAAATATTTTTAAAAAATCTATATATACTGGCAACACTTATTAGATAATTTACTTTTCTTACCTCCAAGTCTGGTCATCTAAACTCTGTAAGCTTTTACTTCCTATTAATTGCCTCTAAGGTAAAAATATTCAAATTCTTTAAGTCCCTTTAGTTTTAAACATTTCTATCAATATAAACAGGAAGATGTACAAATAATCAAGAAGGTCCTGCTCTAATAGAATTCAGAGAAGATGCTCTAGTAACACGTACATCATGGTGATCATGGAAGAGATAAAGCAGAATGCCCAAATTGCCCCTTCGAGAATAAACTCGTCCTAGGTAAGCTGGTCGTTTTGTGTCTAATGATGCGTCTGTAAACAGACAAGAACTTAGTAACCAACTCCACCCCACCTTGGTGCTGAGGTCTGAACCTACAACCTCAGGCATGCTAAGCACGTACATGCTCTACCACTGAGCGACAGCCTAAGCTCCCTCTTCAAATTCTATCTCTAGTCGAGCTCTATTTGAAGGATACGTGGAAACAAGTTGGCAAGTAAAAAAAATTAATACCAGCAAAATTGAAGAACAGTGTTCTTACTTAAGGAAGTGGAGTGTGGGTGATGCGTCAGTGGGAAGAGACATCTGCAAGCACATGCATGCTACACGTGCATGCACACACACAGACACTCATTCCTATGAACACACCACACATACACTCACTTCCACACACACTCACTCCCATGCACATACCGCACATGCATAACACACACACACACACACACACACACACACACACACACACACACACGCTAGAGAAATGGCTCAGCACTTATGAGTCTGTATTATTCTTGCAGATGATCCAAGTCTGATTCCCAGCATGCAATGCATGTCAGGGGGCTTACAACAACTTGTCGCTCTGGCTCTAGGAGACATGACGCCTCTGGCTGCACCTGCAGTCACACACAGACACGCACATATATACATGATTAAAGATGAATCTCAAACTCCTAATTTAAAAAAAATTAACACAAAACAAAAGAGTAGGATGCTGATAATGGGGAACCTAAGAAGCATGTTTCCCCGGAAGGCAAAGGGCACGGTATACAAAGCCGAAAGGTAGCAAAGGTATTGTGGTCAGTCAATAAAAAAGCTCAAGTCAACAAAGAAACACAGAGTTCCCCTGTGTGAGTCTCTAACCAGAGTTACATGGGAAACAGAAGTATGTGCCACTTCTTTGTGCTTCTGTCTGTTTCTGGGGAATGGGGTAAATACTGCAAAACTTGACATTAAAACACAGTACTGACGTGAGAAACCAATACCCAAAGAGAGATGGTCAAACCTGAGAACAGCTGTGACCTCGATCGTGTCATCAGAGGAAAATGAAGACAGAGCCCATGAGGCAAGCCAGGGGCAAGGCTGACAGTGAACTGAGCTGACAGAGCTTCCAAGATCAGTGAAACAGTAAGGGTGCCCACAGCAACCACACCTTAGAAGAAAACCATGGGCTGCTTACACGTGCTAAACTTGTAATTCACAAAGTACACATTCGCCAATGATAGCTACAAAATTAGCATCTTAAGCTAGAGATACAAAAAGTGAGAAACAGGTTAAGGTCTGGGAGGACGAAGGTCTGAGATAGATGCTCCTGAATTTATTATATCTTTTATCACTGTGATCCCTTCCACCATGAGGTCCAGGGATCAAACTCAACAGCCTGAATTTCCACACATCCTTAAAGCTAAAAACTGTTAAAGAACTCTCAATCTTCTGTTTTCTTTTTGAAATCTAAATTTAATAAAGTAATTCAATAGCAAAATTAAAAATAAATTCTACCAGGAGTAAAAATAAATCAAATTAATAATACACAGAATTCCTCATTTTTCATCCAACATACTCTGTAAGCCAGTGACATACACTATATGCATAATACAATAAGCTGGCGATTAACTAACTCAAGATATATCATCCATCGATATCTAACTGCTAAGTGAAGTTTTACTGTTAACAGACATAAATGCTGAGTATATAGTACTTGACACAATCCAAGTTAATACAATGAACGTGGTCAGGCACTTCCGCAGGTAGGTCATCCTATTCGTCCTGGGTCTCTACAGGCTATTTACATAGCACCAGCAGAAAATCCAGAAACTTTTTAAAAAGACATCCTAAATTTTAATTAAGTATAATGATATATATTCAGTACTTTTTGAAGGACTATTCATGACAAAAAAAATTTAAAAACAAAACAAAGCAAAAAACCAACCAAACAAACAAAAAACAACAACACCCGAGGTCACAAGAAAGGTTTGCAATCCAAAAATACTAAAAGCAAAAGCTAAGCCCAATTTCTTTTTTTAAAATATTTATTTATTTATTTTATGTATATGAGTACATTGTCGCTGTCTTCAGATACACCAGAAAAGGGCACTGGATCCCATTACAGATGGTTGTGAGCCACCATGTGGTTGCTGGGAATTGAACTCAGGACCTCTGGAAGAGCAGTCAGTGCTCTTAACCTCTGAGCCCCCTAAGCCTAATTTCTAAAACGAAAAAAAAAATACATATTCCTATTTGTAGTCTATTAGTTAGTAAACATGTGTTTGAATTTTACCTTTTTAGAGACCACACAAATTAGACAAACATTATATAAGAGTTCAAAGAAATAAATAATATATAAAATAGTCCTATGACTACTATTATTAGAGGAAAAATATTAGTCAACAATGGTGTGATGGTTTGAATATGCTTGGCCCAGGGAGGTGTGGCCTGGTTGGAGTAGGTGTGGATTTGCTGAAGGACATGTGTCATTGTGGGCATGGCTTTAAGGCCCTCCTAGTCTTCTCCTATTTGCCTTCATAACAAGATGTAGAACTCTTAGTTCCTCCTACCCCATGCCTGCCTGGATGCTGCCATGCTCCCTGCCTTGATAATGGACTGAACCTCTGTACCTGTAAGCCAGCCCCAATTCAATGTTGTCCTTTACAAGACTTGCCTTGGTCATGATGTCAGTTCTCAGCAGTAAGACCCTAACTAGGACAAATGGCAAGTATACAGCTCTAAGAAAAGGTCGATACCAAGCACTTGAAAACAACCCGCGGTCATTCATTATCACAGTAATTCTCTCACCTGTGACATCCCTTTTCGACAGAAGTAGCCCAAAACTATGACATGCTCAATTCCAGAAAGCAAATGTATCTTAAGACTTTACTTATGAGCCATTCTGAGAAGTATGATGAAATGCCCTGTTTCTACCAAGAACGTGAATCATTCCGTGTCCCGTGTATGTATACATATCCATGCTGTATATGTCACCTGCCCTGTTAGTCATTTACCAGTAACTATCCTGATCTGTAGATGTTACAAGTCCTCCTTCAAGTAATTTATTTTATTTAATAATGGCTTCAAACCACAAGAGTAGAGATGACAACAATTTCATTACAGTATATTGCTTCAGTTGCTTTATTTACATATTTTATGTATTTACTTTTATGTGCGTTGGTGTTTTGCCTGCATGTATGTTTATGTGAGTGTCAGATCTTGCAGTTACAGACAGCTGTGAGCTGCCATGTGGATGCTGGGATTTGAACCTGGGTTCTCTCAGTGCCCTTAACCACTGAGACATCTTTCCAGCCCCTCAATGCTTTATTTTCTTATTAGCCATTGTTAACGTCTTAGTCTAATTTCTAAGCTGATTGTCATACGCATGTTCATATAGGAAACAACTGCTTAGGAGCTACTCAAGGTCTCAAGATTGTAGGTCTTCAGGGCTCAGCCATCAACATTAATCAGTCAATACATGTGCATGACAATTTAAGAGCTGAACAGTGAAACTGAAAAGAACTGGCCCTTCCTCAGTAAACAGCACTAGATCAGTTCTCTTAAAAAGGCAGCACCAGCTTCAAACATTTTAAAGCAAAAATGAATCCTAATTGAAAAACCTTACATCCAACCAAAGAAGGAAGGGCTCTAGGAAGTGAGCATAGGCTTTCTTATAAATACACACACACACAAACACACACACACACAAACACACACACACACACACACACACACAATCTGATATATAAAACAAATTAATCACATTCTATGGAAGGAAATGTTTCTACTCAGTTTAATCTCAGGAGGTTATATGATAACCCTAATTTAAAAAGGACAAAAATCCCAAACCCTCTGTGGAAACAAGGAAATGTGTACTGCAGGCACTCCGAGGGATGGTAGAACGTATTAGGCAAAGAGAGCAAGGCGTTCTATTTAAGGGAAGCCACTGAAGCAAAGCGGAGAGGTGGGGTGTGCAGACTGCTCCCGGGAAGGAAGCACACTGGTCAGGAGGGCAAGAGAACAGGACCAAACTGTGAGGCTTGCACTGTCTGGCTGAGGCACTTTTTGGCTCTGTGTGTGTGTGTGTGTGTGTGTGTGTGTGTGTGTGTGTGTGTGTGTGTGTTGCAATGGGAACCTTGTAGGGTTATTTTTTTTTTCCAACAAAGAATAAAGTTACATATCAGGATGAGAAACAGGCAGTATCACATAGGGCAGGATGAGGAGACTAATGTGAAAAACACTGCAAAAACTCAAACCTGACTAAGGAGCCTCCTCTCTGGCCACTCAGAACACCAGGACATTATTCTGTGCATCACAGATGTCCAACCACCTTCCTCTGATTGCTTGCCCGAGACAAAGCCTGAGAATTAGGCTGGGGTGTAGCTCAGCAGTGTAGGGGCAGGTGAGGGCAAGAACTGGGGTTCAACCACCTGGACTGCAAAAGATAAAACGGACCTCTGTAAAAGTGCGATTGCAAGAGTTTATAACACATTTCTGTTTACCAGTGGAGAAGGCTATATTTATATTCTTGCAGATTTAAAAAATTTGTTTTGCTCTATGTTTTTAGAAAGGTTAAAAGATATGGAAAATGTTATTGGATTTGGAACCCAAAAAAGGCAAAACCATCATTGGAAGGGCAGAGACACCCCCCCCCCCCAAGCTCCATAACAAGCCACCGACTGTATGTGGTTTTAAGCTGAATAATGTGCCATAAACAGGATTCAGAGACACGTGGCGATTTAACGCAGTAGAGCTGCTGCTCTGAGACCAGGCAACAAGCAGTTCCAATCCCATCAGTAATTAATTACACAGCCTTAAAAACAAATGCCCATGGTTGGGGGGGGGGTAGTTTTTTGGTGTGTTTGTCTTTTTAGGTAAATCTTGGAGTATTTTATGGATAAGAAAGGTGAAGGCTGAAAATGTGGTTTGTTTTTGCTTAGCATACACCTGCCCTGGATTTGACCCTAAGCATGGATGGTGCATACCTGTAATCACAGCACTGGGAAGGTGGAGAAAGGAGGACCAAAGAGTTCAAGGCCAAATTGAGCTATCTGCGACCCTGTGTCAAAACTACAGTGTGGGGGGTGGGCGTGGGGGGGGGGTGGGAGTCAGCCAGCAAGCCAGCCATTTCACACCCGGTGGAATTTGTGCACCTCTGTAATCCCAGCTACTGGACTGAGACAGGAGGATTCCAAGTTCCAGGTCAGCCCTAAAAAGTTAGCAACACTAGGTCTCAAATAAATGAATGGAATTACCTCAGTGAGAGAACTCTTGTTTACTGTTCCCATGGCTCAGGGTTCAAAACCAAGTACAGAGGCAGTAAGGCCACACTACATTCCATTACTTTTGTAATCAGCCTACTATTAAACCTCAGGTCTACATTAAAATATACTTGTAATACTGTATATCTGACATACTGAAAATTCAGTCAAACTACTCTTCTGTGGGACATGCTTCCACAATACCCGACAATCTCTGAGTTCATAACCAGTCCAGTCATTGAATTATAAGTTAGAAATAGTTTGCAAGAGAGGCCTATGAATGCCTAGAACTGGCCCGGCATCCCTGAGCTCCCCGCCCCCCCGCCGCCCCTCTCCCCCCCCCCACCCCCCTGCCCAGCCCAGCATCCCCTCAGTCAAATGACAGCGACCTTCGCTTTTGTACGTCTGCATAACGAATGGCTGCTCTAGCATGTAGAAACTCTAGGCAAAAGTGCTCTTTACCAGAAGCTATCACGATGGTTACTAACAAGCCGGAAAATCTTCAGTTTAGCCTTCCAAAGGGGTAGTCTGAAAATTCTGTTCCGCTGGTGACAAAAACTTGCAACACAAACCACACAGCATTCAAATCAACACAAGGCACCGCGAGGAAAGTCAAGAACTCACCTCTTCTAATTCTACAGGGAGTTTAAATTATGCATTAAGGAAAATAAAAATTTCCATCATTACTCGTTTCAACAGAGTTCAAATGATACTAGTTAAAGGTACCTAATACAAGGAAATAATGTTTTCCACTTTTCATTTCAAGTTCACAGCTTTCGGGGTAAAGTCTCAACTTTTAACGCTTGTTTTAAAACTGGTTACAACGATCTATCAGTTTCGCCTGCCAGTAGAAAATCGACGTCTGGGCTCCGAAAAGTTCAGGAGTTTAAATGTGATTTGACAAAACTGTCTGGTTTGGAAACCCGGGCCCGCGGCGTGCTGGGATCCGAATCCACTGGGATTCGGCTTTGTATCCACGGTCTGTTACGCTCGGCAGACGCGCGAAGTCGCTGCATCCCAGCAAGTATTTTCACTGTCTGCAGAATCGCGGTCCCCAGTCCCCCCTCACTTAGAGGACAACACCTAAGCGGCGCCGGTGCAAAGCCCCCCGCGGAGCTCCGGGGTCCCGGGGTCACCTGAGCCCGTCGAGCCTCGGAGGTCCGCAGCCCCGGCCCCACGCCCCTCTGGGTCACCCCCTCAGGCTCCGCTCACCTCCCTCCGGCCGACGACTCCTGAGAACAAGGAGCCGCTGCAGGGATGGGCGCCTCGGGCCGCAGACTAGAGACCGCGGCGCTTCCCCAAGGCGGGTCCCCGCGGCGACGCCGAGCCAAGCAGGGACACCGCGGGAGGCTGGCGCGCGCCCCCGGCGCCCGCCCCCGGCAGGTCACGTGGGCCAGAGCTTCGGACTCCCCCTGGCCTCTCCGAGGGTCTCACCGTCAGCAAGGTTCCCTCAGCGTCCTGGCTCCTCTGCGCCTGCGCCTAGCTCTAGGCTCTCCCATTCAAACTGACAACGCCCCGCGTCTTTTGGACCGACCAATGGCACCGGTGGGGCGGGGCTAGGCGGGTGGAGGGCGGAGCTAGACGAGCCAGGGCTTCCTCCTTTTGAAGATCTGCGGGTTTACTTCTCGAACTGTAGCGCTTAATTCTCCTATGCTACAGATACGTTCTCTCCGCCACCAGCTAGAAGCGTATTGTCCTCGAATTTCTCCTTCAGATGCCGAAAAGTGGAACAATAAACATCAGAGTTCAAGCTGGATCTAGTTCAGACTTTGAACCCAGGAGCCCCAGTGCAGTGCCTCTTTCCCTGCAGGCTCAGTCCTGCCCTGGGAAAGTCTTCCAAGAGGCAGATGTGAGAAAGAAAGAGGCCTGTGTGAAAGGAACAGAGGGTCCCGTGTGAAAGTCTGAACAAGGAGCCTCTCAGTTCTTGAGGCTGTGTCACAATTCTGGCGTTTCCAGCTGTTGGGAAAGCAAACTTCTTCTGACTGCAGAATCGCTGGTTCCCAGGAAAAGCAGAGTTGGCGAGTTTAATCAGCTTTGGCAGCTTACATTCCCATTCTATTCATACCTTCATGTCAAGTTCACCAAAAAAATAGATCTTAGCTTGTTCATAAAATATTCAAACTAGAGTCTGCTGTGAAGCTGATGATGTTGGTTACATTATATATAGTCACTGGTTATTTCTTCACTGGGATGAAATTTTAATGTTTTACAGGGTCGGGCACCTGTTAGAGAAATCTGGTTTCAGGATCTCTGGTGATGGCCGTGACCACTATGTGAGTGTCATGGAAAACTGTTCAGAGATAGTGTGAGCACCAGCTAGACCTGGGTTTGTGTTTCAGCTCCGGGCCTCTTCTGACTGACTGACCCTGAAGAAGTTCGGCGTCTGTCCTTTGTAGCCTTAGCTTCCTCACCTGTAAAACATAGATAATGAGCCCTCCTCTACTAAGGTCTGTCATGATGCTTCAGGAGGTAAAGTTTATGAAATGGTTAACACAGCCGCTGACACATCGAAGCTGTTCAATAAGTGATACCCTTATTGTTATTATCAGCAAGCACCCTTAATACCAGGTTTATAAAAAGCTGAATTAGCTGGTTGTACTATTTCAGAGGTAGATATTATAATTCTTCCATACTCATAAATTCTTTGTGGGTATTGATACAGTAAACCACAATAAAAGTATTTTAAATTCAGCATAGCCAAAGTGAATCAATTCTTTCCTGTACCCTTTCTCTTTGATCATAGATTTGACTTTCTATCCCTTCTATCAACTATGTACATCTTCCTAATCACGTCAATTGAACTGTCTTGTAAATCATCTTTCCAAATGCTTGTGTACATGAGACTGTGCCATTCTTTCTACTTGAAGATATTTAATGGTCAAAAAATGAAAACAAAAACAAAATAACAGGAGCTGGTTATTGTCTCAAACACTTTTTTGTTTGTTTGTTTGTTTCGAGACAGGGTTTCTCTGTATAGCTCTGGCTGTCCTGGAACTCACTCTGTAGACCAGGCTGGCCTCGAACTCAGAAATCCCCCTGCCTCTGCCTTCCAGAGTGTTGGGATTACGGGCGTGCACCACCACCGTCGGCAGTCTCAAACACTTTTAATCCCAGATCTTGGGAGGCACAAGCAAGTGGCTCCCTGTGTGTTTGAGGCCGTCTTGGTTTATACAGTGAGTTCCAGGACAGCCAAAGCTACATAGTGAGACTCTACCTTTAAAAAAAAGAATATATATTTATATACACCTACTTTTAATAAGTGTAGTTGACAGTATTATATATGTAATATATATCCCACATAGACTTTGAAACTGAAATATGACATAGAATATTTAATATATTTAAAGAAATAAAAGCATGAAAGTATAATGAATCAAGGACTACAAAAACTCAAAACTATATATATACATACATATATGTATATACACACATATTTATGATAGCTTATACAAATATCCTCAGAGGACAAAGGGCAGCAGAATCTAGCTCACATGGACTTTGAAATGCAATATGACATACATAATAAAATAAGAATGGTTAATATATTTAAAGAGACAAAAGCATGAATCAAAAACTGGGGAAAAGAAAGACAAGAACAGGAAGGTTTAAAAAAGAATCAAGAATCCAATGAAGGGCTGGAGAGATGGCTCAGCGGTTAAGAGCAATGACTGCTCTTCCGAAGTCCTGAGTTCAAATCCCAGCAACTGCATGGTGGCTCACAGCCATCCGTGATGAGATCCGATGCCTCTTCTGAAGTGTCTGAAGACAGCTACAGTGTGCTCACATATAGTAAATAAATAAATCTTTGGGCTGTAGCAGTGGGGCCGGAGAGAGCAATCATCTGTAATGAGATCTGATGTCCTGGAGTGTATGAAGACAGCTACACTGTACTTATATAATAATAATAAATCTATTTTTAAAAAAAAGAATCCAATGAAACTTCTAGTATGATAGGGAAGCAACTGAAATTTTAAGTTCAGTGCACAGGTTTGACAAACTACGAGGTGAAAAGTGGGGCACGAGGCGCAACTCAGGAAACATTGTCCAATAAAAGCGAAATGTGGGAAAGAGAATGAGATGCCCCGCACATTTCCTGTCACCACCTGAGACCATGAGGCTGGAGAGGCAGCTCAGCGCTACCTGGTGGCTGCACACCCATCCAGAACCACAGTTCCAGGGCATCTGATGTCTTCTTCTGACTTCCTTGGGCACCAGGTATGTGGTACCCCAGGCCTGTGGTACACCAGGAAAAACACTCACAGAATGATCTAAAAAAAAAAGTTTGATTCTAACATAAAGGCTGGGAACACAGTCAGTGGCACAGTGCCTGTCGGGCACATGTTAATCTCCAGCACCATAAAGTAAAATAAAATAAAATAAAATAAAATAAAATAAAATAAAAATGGTAGGGCACAGTGGTGCATGCTTTTAGTGCCAGCACTTTTCTTCTCCTTATTATCAGAGGAATTTTGTCACAGTAACAGAAAGCGAAGGAATACTGAAGTGTATCCACTTGGCTAGTAAATGACATAGCCAATCTGTCTCAAGGCTATGCTTTCGACATCTGTCTTTACTATCTCTTACTAATTCAAAAAGAATAGGCATATGTTAATGACTGGTTAAATTAGCACTACAACTAAATTTAGTATTTAAATTAATATTAAATACTTAGTATTTAAAGAACTGCTAGGGAATTGGTGATCTAATACCAATAAAGGCAACGACCCAAGAGAAAAGCACAGGACAGGACCGGCCCTTTGCAATGGAAACCCCAGTGGCTACAGCAGGTCTCCACAGGCACGTCAGCGTCTCAGCTTTTAAATAATGCAAACAGAATGGCTGGCACGATCTGGAGGCTGCCAGTCAGCAGATGAGGCCAGGTGCTTTTGGCTCACGTGGTGCCTTATTGCTCAGAGGACCACTTAGCGGGGTAAGTTGCAGAGAAGAGACGCAGGAGTCTCCTATGACTACCCCAAGTCCAACTTTTAAAGAGTTGGCTCACTGTTCTTACTCAGATGTTCTCCTCTGAAGATGATTCCTCAGTTTTATGATGCTATTATCAGTCTTAATTATGGGATTGCAAATGTGCCCAGAGGTTCCATTGGACACAGTATCCTAGCAACCTAAATTATCATAAGGAATTCTTTCTACTCTTAGTGGTTACACTCCACCTCAAATATTTGCCACGGATGCTTACCAGACATTGGCCTTTGAACCAGCATGACCCCTGTAGAACCTGCATCTTACAGATATAAAGACCTAAGAAAGCTTCCTCCCCGCCCCCCCCCCCCTCTTGCTCTGGCCCCTGCTTGTTCTGGCCCACAGGTTCTTTATTTGTTTTCTCATTACGGATGGTTGTGAGCCACCATGTGGTTGCTGGGATTTAAACTTATGACCTCCGGAAGAGCAGTTGGTGCTCTTAACCGCTAAGTCATCCAACTAGCCCCAAGAAAGTTTTTTGTTTTGTTTTGTTTTGTCTTTGTTTTTACAAGGTCTTGCTGTGGTTACTCTGGCTAGGTTGGTGATATATAGCATGTGGTGACTTTAAAATTTATCAAAATCCTCATGTCTCAGCCCTGGTGGAAGTCACTATCAAGATAGATCTCACTTCTCAAGAAGCCAGGTCTAGTCGCCCTATAGATAGTCTTGGCCTCCAAATTGATGAGTTCTGTATCTTGCAGATTCAACGATTGTGTATTGAAATATCATTCATATCTAGGCTTGTAATTACTTCACAAAAAATATCGTGCAGTAACTGCTCATGGACAATGGGGTGGCTTGAATGAGAGTGCCCCCCATATGCTCATAGATTTGAACACTTGGTCCCCAGTTAGTGGAAATGTTTGGGAAGGATGTAGGAGGTGTGGCCTTGTTAGAGGAGGTGTGTCACTGAAGGTAAGCGTTGAGGTCTCAGAATCCCATGCCATTCCCAATTAGTGTTCTCTCTCTCTCCCCCTTCCCGCTCCCCCCTCCTCTCCCCTTCTCATCTTTTCCCTACACAGAGATGTGGAAGTCTGTCTCATGGTGGTTGTCTCAATGTGTAAGCTCGCAGCCCCTGCTTCAGCACCATGCCTGCCTCCTGCCATGCTCCCCCACCGCAGGTAGACTCATCCTCTGCAACCGTGAGCCCCATGTAATGCTTTCATCTATAAACCACCTTGGTCCCGGTGTCTTCACAGCAGTAGAAAAGTAAGTCAGGCCATTGGTGATATGTTTTTGAAGAAGGTGTTGAAGCTTTAGTTTCATTTCTGTGGCTGTGACAAAATACTCAGACGAAAAGCAACTTAGGGGAGAGGGGGGTTAACTCACAATTCTGGTTTACAGCTCTGTCACTTTGAGGAAGTCAGTGCACAAATTTGAAGGAACTAGTCACATCACACCCACTGCCAAGAGCAGAGAGAAATGGACACATAACCCTATATTGCTCGGCTAGCTCTGCCTGCTCTCACACAGCACAGGACCCAAACCAAGGGAGTTCTACCACCCGCCTTCAGGCTGCTTCTTCCCAGTCAATTGAGGCAGTCAAGACAGTCCCCCACAGATGTGCCCACAGACCACGCTGATCTACACAATCCCTGATTGAGACTCTCTCCACAAACAGTTCTATGTTATATCAAGCTGATAATTAAAACTGATTATCACAGTTAATTACTATCTTAGGTAGGGTTTACTATTGCTGTGAAGAGACACAATGACCACAGCAACTCTTATAAATGAAAACATTTAATTGGGGCAGGCTTACAGTTTCAGAGGTTTAGTTCATTATAATTATGGCGGGTTATAAACATGGTTGTGGGCAAGCAGACATGGTGCTAGAATAGGATCAGAGAGTTCTACATCTGAATTTGCAGGCACCAAAAGGAGACTGTGTACCACACTGGGCTTGAGCCTAGGAGACCTCAGAGTCCACCTCCACAGTGACACACTTCCTCCAACAAGGCCACATATCCTAATAGTGCCCCTCCCTAGGGGCCTAGCATTCAAACACATGAAGTCTATGGGGGCCACACCTACTCAATCCACCACAAGTACAATAACCTAGAAGCGATTCAGACTATACAGGAAGAGTGTGAGGGTTACATGCAAATACTACATCATTTTATGTAAGGAACTTAAGGTAGATTTTGGCATCCCTGGAGGTCCTAAAATCAATCCCCCCATGGTCACTGAGAACATGCCAATGTTCATAGTTGGGATTATGAAGACAATATTGGCTCTCTTAAAAAATATTTGGACAATAATAACACATAAGTATCCAGAACTCTGTTCATTGCCTCCACTCAAAACTTGTTCGCCTGCCACCACCTAACTCCTGGCTTTGCTTGAGTAGGTTTTGTCAAACCATCTAGAAATCTTATAGATGTCCTCTTTCTCCCATACCTTTTCAGTCCAGGTTGTTTTTGTTTTTGTTTTTGTTTTTAAGTATCCACTATTACATACATGCATTTGAGCAAGAAAAGGAAAGAAAGAAGGAAAAACTATTTATTGAGCACCCACACTTGTTAGACAGTGAAGAAGCTACTTTGTCTACTTATCTAACCAATGGCCATACAAACCTGTCTCCCAATTCTGTGGAAGATGAAAAACCAGTTTAGATCCCCTAGACAACTTACCAAGGTCCTCAGTAAGGCAGAACTAAGAATCCAACTCTAGATTTTATTGTTGCTTTGTTTTTTTTTTTTTAATTATTACATGTATTTATCCATTGGGATGCAGCGTATATGGGGAGGTCAGAGGGCGATTTGCAGGAGTCACTTCTTCCCTCTACCTTTTGTGTCCTGGGGCTCAAACTCAGATCTGAAAGCTTGGCAGCAAGCGTCTCTACCCACGGAGCTGCCTCTCAAGCCCTGTTCTGTCTGGTTTTAGGCAGAGTTTTGTGTATCTCTTGGACTCAACCTGTAGCTGCCACTGATCCTTCTCCTCCCTCCGCAGTGCTCCCAAGTGTGCACTACGATGTACTGGGCATGAGGGTACAACCCAGGGCTGAAGTGGACACTTAGGGAATCTTTGGGAAGTCAATTGTGTTAGATCTCGTGAAGGAGTGCCTTCCTGAAGCAGACACAGGTAAAAGGCGGTTTCCCTAAGGCAGACTTGTGAAGGAACATCTCACTGATGCAGACACAGGCGAAAGGATGTTCTTCTAAAGCAAGCACATGGAGGGACACGTGACGAAGGATTCTTCACTAACGACATGCATTATTGAGCTCCTTCTGTCGGGACTCTATAGAGAGCAACGCACCGAAACCTTCGGGTGGTGTGCTGGTGGCTTCTTGCTGCTTCTGTGGACTCAGGCTGATTGGCAAAGTGATGTCAGCTGAGACAGACTCACGCAGAGTTTTGCTAAGACAGACTTATGTGCTGAGGCAAGACCTGTGGAGGACACCTGATGCTTGGAGGGAGTATAAACAGGACTCAGCAGCCCGCGAGAGGGGCTTGCTTCTCAGTCTCCTGTCTTTGTTAATCTTCCCTTTGTTGACTGAGGGACAGCCGAGAACTTCTCCTGGTATCCCTGGCTATTCCTGTTAGGTTGTGCCACCACTGCTGGTTTGTGTTTGCTCTCCTGACTCTACCAAACTGGACTACTGGTATACCCATGAAATGTTTGCGAGTTGATCAAACTGCCACTGCTGACCTGTGAACCGAACTGCTGATTTCCTGACAACACAGATAAGATTTGCTCCAAAGAACAATTTCTAAACAGGTCCACGTCCTCGTATCCTTTCTTTTCCACTACCTCTATTGGGTGGAGGACTAGAAGGGACGTCAAAGCATTTAAAAGTCACTATTAAGAGTAGGGCTTGGAAAAACTGAAACTAAACAGGGTTTCATGCATGCTAAACCACCATTCTGCCAATGGAGCGTCACCCGCATTGCCCCATGCATTCCTTGAACTGGTGCTTTTCCAGTCTCCTCAAGCACACGACTGGGTCTTCTCCACACCCCTTCCTCCTGCTTCTCTCCTCTCAGCCCTCACTCTCCTTGCTTCTCTTCCCCTCTGATATTTTATGGTATGATAAATGTCAGGACACAGATAGCAAGTGTTTTGAAGGCTTGCAGCAGAGGACCATGCCCTAGTGCAGGGATGAGAGAAGGTTCTAGAATGAGTGAGAGGCTAAGAAGGAATAAGAAGGAAGGAAAGTGGGGTAGACACCTCACAGAGAGGATGAACGGTGTGAAGGAAAGACCCCCCAGTGGGCAGGAGACAGTGTATTTGAGGAAGGGCAGCCAGGGGTCTAAGAAAGCGTAAGCTTGAGAATCAGCTCCTTTGGGAAGAAGATTCTGGACATGATCGCCTGTGGTACCCATACCAACCAGAACTGCCCAGGAAGAGAGTAATCCTGATCTTTCCACAGAAAGCATGTTCTATCGCTATTAACTTTTTTATGATAACCTCACTGGCATTTTGGATGAGCTGTTCATTGTACAGGACCATTCTGTGTCTTGCTTCTAACCCAGTCTCCAGCTGTTAAATGCCAGCCTTTAGACACCTCTGGATTTGACCTGCCGAAATTTCTTCTGAGCACCAGTTGCTCTGGTTGCTGTAGGAGGATGACTGCCATTAAGTTTCTAAGCAGTTCTGTCCCTTCATCCAGTGACCTTTTAACTTTCCTTACCAGATCTCTTTTGAGTACAGACACATTGATGGCTCCAGCATTTAATAATCCCAATTCTATAAAATAAACGTCTGCTACAGGCCCAGGTGGGCAGTACATGACAGGGATGGAAGCAAGACTGTCGGTGGGTGTGGTCAGAGGGATGGTGGGCGGAGTCGGCAGCCTCGGGTCGCAGAGAGGCTCCTTCCTATTGGAAGCTAGGGAGCTTTGTCTGTGTAGGAGATTAAACTCAACTCTTCATTCTTCTTCTTCCTCCCTTCCCTTTCTCCCTCTTGATCCATTCACTACTGCCCATAGGTTCTTTATTTGTTTTCTCATTATAGATGGTTGTGAGCCACCATGTGGTTGCTGGGGTTTTAATCATGACCTCTGGAAGAGCAGTTGATGCTCTTAAGCACTGAGCCATCTCACCAGCCCTCTTTGTTCTTCTTGAAACACCAACATCCGAATGAGGTATTTGAGCTTTATAGATCAGGTTACTCTGGTTTTCTCCCTGGTTTTCATTTATGACGTTCCTGTGTGCCTTGGAGGATAGGGATTAGTTTGTTTGATGGGCATTAAATTTAGGGCATCACACTTACAAGGCAAATACTCTACCACCGAGGTACAACTACAGCTCCCTCCACACTTTTTTTTTTTTTTGAGAGACAGTATCTCATGAAGCTCAGACTGGCCGTAAACAAACCATGTAGCTCAGGATAACCTTAAACTCATCTTGTCTCTACCTCCCAAGTGCCCGGATTACAGGCATGCCCAATTTATGTGAAAATGGGGATTGAATCCAGGACTTTGTGAGGGTGGAGGCTTATTTTATTCATGTGTATATGTCAGGGGGCTGGGAGTATGTTCATGTGAATGAAGTTTCTCTTAGACACCAGAGGCATCAGCTCTCCCTGGAGTTAGAGAGATGGGTTGTTGAGAATGACCTGGTATTGCCACTAAGACCCGAACGCAGAGCCTCTTCAAGAGCGATACAAAACCTCTTAAATGTCATCTATCTTCAGCCCAGAATCCAGGGCTTCCTGTGTGCTGGACAAGCCTGCTACCAACTGAACTACACCTCAGGCCCACATGGTCTTGATTTTAAACAGCTTTCTGGAGCTGGGATAGCCAGCATCCAAGCAATGCACAGCTGAAGGCACAACGTGACAAATCCCAGTGTACATGTGCACTGTGAGGGAAGTTCTTATAGAGACGAACCAATGAAAACCATCTCCACACCAATTTATCTATCTATGGCCTCGAAAATTTCCTCCTGCCTTTTGGAAACCCCTCCAACCTCCACTCCAGTCCTAGGCAACTGTGCATCTACTTCCTGTAGTTACTAACTTGTTTTCTCTGGAATTTTATATAAATAGAATGTGGTATATAGCCTTTTTTAAACATTAAAAATTCAAGTAGCATAATTAAAATTCATCATGTATTTGCATATATTAATAGCTTTAATTAAAAACTGATTCTAATTTTTGCTTTTGAGGTCTGCCCTTCTACTTAACAAACCCTAGTGATTCCATGAGTGGCAAATCCCCTTATCAGAAAGGGCTCTGGAGGTAAAAGTGCCCTCTGGAGACACAAAGGATGCTGTTTGGCGAAGACTGATCTTCTTCTAGATCCCAAGAGGGCACTGCAGTGAGTGAAATGGTTCTTCAAGATATCCCTGTGCTAATCCCCCACCCTCTAAATCTGTTACCCCCCCCTTATCAAAGGGGATTGTGCAGACATGAGTAAGGACTCCAGAAAGAAATTATTTGGGGGGGGGCGTTATCTGCATAGGTCCAAGATAACCCCGGGGATCCCGATAAGTGATAGAGGGACTCGGGAATGTCAGAGGCAGGGGAACTGAAGATACTGTGATGTTGTTGAAGATGGAAAATGGGGTCAGGGTCACGGAATACATTGTCCCTAGAGGCTAGAAAGGGCAAGGGAATGGCAGACAGACTTCTCTGTAGCCCCCAGAAGGAATGTAGCAATGCCTGTGTTTTGATTTCCTGATCAGTGACTCTAATGTCAGACTTCTAGCTTCAAGTACTGAAAGATAAACAAATTTGTTCTTTACTGTGTCACTAAGTTTGTAATAATTTTATTTAAGATGTGTGGAAGGTTATTATCTTGTATTAAGTTCTTGTCTTAGGCCTCAAGTATTCATACTAGGTGCCAGGTATTCAAGATGAGCTCAGAAGCCAGCAGAGGGGCTTGAAGACACCAATCGAAAGGGGTCCAGTCAACCCGAGTGGGCAGCGTGTAGCCCTGAGACCAGTGGCTTCTTTACCCTTCGTTTCTCCTCTCCAGTCTTTTCTGTCTGGAAAGCCTGCTGCTCCACTCCAGCCCAGAGGAGAAGCTTCCTATTCTGAAGTCCTAGGTGCCAAGAAGAGCTAATTAGATTACTTGTTCTGTCCCTGTGACAAAATGCCTGCTAAAAACAGCGTTAGAAAGATGAAAAGTGGGGTTTTAGCTCCCAGTTTCAGGGTACAGTTCATCGAGGAGGGCTGCGCATCAAGGTGAGACCACGGAGCAGCAGGTCACACTGCATCCATGGTCAGGAAGCAGAGGAAGAGGAACACTGGTCCCAAGCTTTTTAACCTAGTCTGGGATCCGACACCATGGAACGGTACGACCCACATTCAGGATGAGTCTTTCTACCCCATGAAAACTTTCTTGAAGTGTCCTCCCTCTCAGACATACCCAGAGGCTTGTCTCCTTGGCCATTCTAAGTCTAGACAAGTTGACAACTGAGAGAACTATCACTAACATTTTTAAAACATTACATTTTGTTTAGCAATGTGTTACAGTAACAATAGGAAACTAATAAATAACGAATTTGGGGGAAGGGACAGCAAAAAAGCATAACTGTGATTCTTTCTGTTTCATCTTCCTTGAGACGCATGGTAGAAAAAGAGGGAAGCCAGGGGGCTCCTGGAGGGCTGTGGGAGATGTTGAGATGGGACCTGCAAAATGGTCCTAGGGCTCCAACAGATTTTCCCTTCCCAGCAAACATTTGATTTCAGGGCATTAAGGGCTCTTGCATGTGACATAATTTTACCTAAATGTTTTGCTCTCTCTTGAAGAGCCCATGAATGTAAAAGGTAATGCCATTAACTCTCTCCTGGTGTAGATTTGTGATGTGGCTGGATGCCGCTGAAAGCAGGTTTTAGGTACGGAGCGCTGTTATGCTCTGAGCAGATAATTGTTTCTGGTACAAAATCATCCAGCGTTATACTCTTTCTACCTCTTAAGTGATGGCATTGCTTGAGAGAGGAAATAAATACTTTACCTAGGAGTTAACTAGGAGTTAATAGTTAATGCCTATTAAGTCTACACATGCCTATTTTAAAAAGCTAAATGAGGATTGTTTACCTTAAGCACGGGCATTGTGTCCACTTCCAGTATAAAATACAAAAGTTGGCATCTCAGCACCAGCTGAGCCGATAGTTACTTCATCAGTCATGGGAGTTTCTAATATCTTCTAAATGAGCTATGTAGTTTTGTTTATTTACAAGGGTTAGGGGAGAAATGATACCTGACCTTTTTCTGCTTTATAACTTTGTAATACTTTATATACTTTACAACAGGGTTTCATTTCAAATCTTTAGCTCTTAAAATGATAGACTGAAAAAAGTTAAACTTTTGAGATACTAAGATTTCTATATAATAACTATATTTCTTTTGACAATGGTGGGGATTAAATTTGGGGTCCCTGGGACACTAGACAAGTGCTCTACTACTGAGCTCCCCAGCTTGTTTAATATTTTTTTTTACAGTTTAATTAATTTTAATTAATTTTTTGTGGGTGCCCTATGCCACAGCATCTGTATGAAGGTCAGAAAACAGCTTGAGGGCAGGGGAAGTCTGTTCTGTCCTTCCACCATCTGGATCCTGGGAATCAAGCTCAGGTTGCCAGGCTGGGTGGCCAGTGCCTTTCCCTGGGCTGTCCTCCTGGCTTCGGTCAGTGTTGTTTTAAAGCTAGTGTTTATGAGACTTATGGCAAGCACTGCTCTAAATTGTACGCATGTGTTAAATCTAAAATAGACACAGCCCAACCCCAACGTGCTGCATTTATTCGTTTATAATGTTCCCAATATGTAGCTGGGTTAGGATGGCTCATGCTGGGGTAAGGGTGGAGAATTCATAAGGCCCAGGACTTTGTTTCTGTAGGAATGGGTGGCTTCCATTCCTAGGTGTGACCGATAGTACGTGAAGTAAGTACATTTTCTTCTTTTATTCTTAGAGGAATTGTGAGGAGCAGAGGAAATCCCAAGTAAATATGTATAATTGACAAATACTGCAATGCCTCGACAGGCTCAGGGAATTGGTAAAGTCTTCCTCCATCAGGCTCAGGGAATTGGTAAAGCATGACCCAGGTCAGGCTCAGGGAATTGGTAAAGCCTTCCCTGGGGTCTGTGTGCAAATGTTGACAGAGTGCCTAGAGAGCATGGACCGCAGCTTCCTCCTCCAGATGTTACAGCCTGAGACTCTCCACTACAGAGATTGCCAGGACTAGCTAACCCTCCTCTGGTGCTCTGTGCACATGATTGCGTTCCTGGTTGCTATGCAGTAGGTACCACTCCGTCAGAGCAAGCACACTCCACCCGATTCCAGCTTTTCTGTACAAGTGTCTGTCCTTCGTTCCTGTGTCACCCCAGTCTGGTTTCCAGGACCAAGCTATGCAGGACTCAGTCAGCTGTCTCCACGATTTTACAAAGCAAGAGGGTAAGAATCAGAGAACTTCCGCCAAATTGTAAAACTAGAAAGTCCTAATGCTTGTCAGTGGTGGCACATGCTTTTAATCCCCAAACTTGGGAAGCAGAGACAGGAGGATCTCTGAGTCTGAGGCCAGCTTGAGAGCAAGAGTGAGTTCCAGGACAGCCAGGGGCTGCACTGAAAAAAAAAGAAAAGAAGGAATAAAGGAAGGAAAGAAGGAAGGAAGAAAGGAAAAAAGAAAGGAGGAAGGAAGGAAGGAAGGAAGGAAGCAAGCAAGCATTAATAGCACGAAGGGGCGGGTCTGATGCTAAGGTCCTGTTCCTCAGTTGGTTGTTGAGCTGTCACTAGCCATGGGCCAATTGCTGGGTGGAAGGTACAGGCAGACTTCCAGGTCCCTGAAGTAGAAGGGAGCTGCAAAGCAGGAGAGGAACATTTTGCCATGCTTCTGATGGAGAAGGGTTGAAGAGCCATGTAAGATCTAAAAACAGCCTGGCCACACATGCCACTCCTACAGGCAGGTGGTCAGGGGAGTTTAGCAGGGCCCTCGTTGGCACTAGGCACTAAAGTTTAGGGCAGATGGGAGGTGCAGAGCTAAGAGCTGTAATAAGGGCACACTTTTCCAGGCAGGAGATAATAGCACCCAGCAATTGTGCCAAGAAGGCAAGTTGACAAGGAACAACTCTGTGTGTGTGTGTGTGTGTGTGTGTGTGTGTGTGTGTGTGTGTGTGTGTTACCTGTGGATTCAAGGTAAGTTGGGGCTGGTAGCATGGCCACTTCCCAGAGCTAAGGTGGGGTAGAAAAAAGCTACATGCAACAATAGCAGAATTCAGATGCTTGTCTGGATGTCCCCAGAACCCGTCTTCCTTGAGCAGTGTTCTTGGCAATTGTGACGTCTTGAGTAAGGAAGTGTCAATCTCCCCACCCCACACCATCCCAGAGACAGGGTTTCTGTATAGTCCTGGCTGTCCTAGAATTCTCTCTGTAGACCAGGCTGGCCTCGAACTCAGAAATCTGCCTGCCAYTGCCTCTGCCTCTGCCTCCCAAGTGCTGGGATTAAAGGCATGTGCCACCACTGCCCAGCAAGAGTCGATCTTATTTAAGCTGATACATACACTAGCTGAAGTCAAGACATTACCAGGCTCCTTTGACTCCTGCGAGCAAGGCAGTGCAGCCTCTCAGGAGGGAGGTCTCCTCTCCCAGGTACAGGAGTAGAAGCTGTGAATAAAGAGCCAAGATACCCTTCTATGGCTCCTCTGGATGACAGGCATGCATGTGTTAAACAGTCACCTGGTCAGGTCAAGCTAGGTCAGGAAAGGATGAAGACAATGCATGTGCTGCACCCACTTTAAGACTTCAGAGTGGCCGGGCGGTGGTGGCGCACGCCTGTAATCCCAGCACTTGGGAGGCAGAGGCAGGCGGATTTCTGAGTTCGAGGCCAGCCTGGTCTACAGAGTGAGTTCCAGGACAGCCAGGGCTACACAGAGAAACCCTGTCTCAAAAAAAAAAAAAAAAAAAAAAAAAAAAGACTTCAGAGTGGCTGTCCATTTCCTAGTACCGTGTAAAGGATCCTTTCCTTTTCTTTTCATTTCATTCCTTCTTTCTTCTTTCTTTCTTTTTTTTCTTTCTTCTCTCTTCTTACACCTTTGCCTCTGCCTCTTCTTTTTCTTTTTCTAGAGGGCCTCAAGCTGTCCAGAAAAGCAGATTCACTTTCATTCAGACTCCATGTGCATGAAGATACAGCTTTAGGGCTGGAGAACTGGCTCAGGGGTCAAGAGCATTGGCTGATCTTCCAGTGGACCAAGTTCAACTCCCAGCACTCAAGTCAGGTGGGTTACAACTGCTTGTAACTCCCGTTCCAGCGAACCTGATGCCTTCTTCTGGCTTCCAAGGGCACTTCATGGAAGCACATATTCAGGGATATACACTCAGGCACACACACACACACACACACACACACACACACACACACAGAGACAACACCACCACCAATAAATTTTTTTATAGAAAATATACAGGGGCTGAAGAGATGGCTTAGTGGTTAATAGCATTGACTTCTCTTCCAGAGGACCGTTGTTTGGTCTCCAGTATCCACATGGTGGCTCACAATCATCTGTAACTTCAGTTCCAAGGGATCCTTGTTCTGACCTCCACAGGCACCAGACATACTTAAGGCACACAGACACAAATGTAGAAAAAAACGCCCCATACACATTTGTTGCTACTTTGTTTCCAGCCCAATTCTCGGGTAAAAGAAATCTCAACTCAATCAGTTAACAAAACAAGCTACAAGCCTAGATTGGGCAGATCTCCCACTCCACTACTCTATTTCCATCTTTATTATCCCATACAACTTGTGGTTTCTCCAGGCCATGAGCTTCTCTCCCTGCCGCCTCTCCATTGATCTCCCGTAGCTCCTCCCCTTCCTGTCCCCCCTTCTTCCCCTAGACTCTCAGCTCCTCCCACTTCCTCCTGCCCAATCATTGGCTCAAGCCTTTATTTGAAAAGTTAAGGTGGGGAGAAGGTTCACAAGGCAACTCCTCATCTGCAGCCCCTCTGAGGAGTGGAGTTAATACAAGCCCAGGGCTAGCCACAACACACATTAAATAAAGCAATAATGAAAATTTAAAAAAATAAGTTTCAGGCTGGGTCTAGTGGGACACACCTTTATTCCCAGCACTCAGGAGGCAGAGGCAGAGGCAGAGGCAGAGGCAGAGGCAGAGGCAGAGGCAGGCAGATCTCTGTTTGAGGCTAGCTCAGTCTACTTAGGAAGTTCCAGGGCAGCCAGGGTTACATAGTGAGACCCTGTTTTGAAAACAAAGCAAAGATACAGCTTCAGTAGGTTACTGAGACTTCTCTTTCATCTGGGAGGTATCCTGTGTCTGAAAAGTCCTCTCATTCCCTTTTCTGTTTTCGTGCTAGTGCAGGGCTGGAGATGTGGCTCAGCTGGTACTGTGCTGACCTAGTGTGCACAAAGTCCTAGGTTTGATTCCGAGTGCCCGCAATCCCAGCACTCTGAGGCTGGAAGCAGGAAGATCAAAAAGTTCAAGGCAGCCTCTGCTACATAGGGAGTTTGATGATCACCTAGGACATGTGAAACCCTATCTAAAACAATTTATATTTGTAATTTTAAAAAGTAAAACTTAGTTGAGAACACATGTATTCAGCACCCAACAAAGGCGAGCATACAGATAATCTTTTCCTAGGGTTGTGTGCTGTGCGGTTTCCCTTTCTGTTACTCTACATCTTTTGCCCTTTGAGGTCATTTGCATATTGATTTGCACGATCAACTAGAACATAGAAAATACAATAGTAGAAAATAGTGGGAGATGTGGCCAAGGAGGTGTGGTCGAGGAGGTGTGGCCGAGGAGGTGTGGCCGAGGAGGTGTGGCCAAGGAGGCTGGTTCATTTCCCCTTTTCTCTCATGCTCTCCCAGCACATTGTGTCTGCCTGTTGACTTTCTCTTCAAATTATTTCATATGTATTGGATACAGACAGTTATTTAGATTTTCCCTAAAATATTTCATATGTACTGGACACAGACACTTGTTTAGTTTTCATATGTATTAGACACATGTTTGATTTCTCCCCTCATCATTTCATGTATATTAAACACATCTGCTTCTTTAAGCCTCACTATCATCCTATCAACCTGCCTGGTACTCAAAGCTCTTTCCCACATGCAGATCTTGTCACTTGTCACCTCAGCCCAGAACACCCTGCTTCTTTGCATAGCTGTCTTTGGGTCTGTCAGCTCTCTCAGGCTCCGGCCTGAAATGCTCGCCTGCCAGGAACTCTTTCCTGTCTTTCCTCTCTTTCTAACATTGTTTCTCTCAGTAGTCTTTTTCTAACCTGTTCCACACAGCATTTATCAGCATTCACAGTAATATATAATACCCCCACAAAAAATCACATGTCATAATGGATATTTGTAAACTGATTATAGTATTAGGTACACAGCGATATGGTGAGAGATCTGGGCTTGTGTGTTTGCTTGTTAAGATAGGGTCCAATGTGTCCCGGGCTGACCCTGAAGTCACTCTCTATATAGCCCAGGATAATCTTGAACTCCTGATCCTCTTGCCTTCATCCCTTGAATGCTGACACTACAGGTTCATGCCTCCTTGCTTATTTCATGCTGGGGATCAAACCCAGGAGCTTCGTGCGTGTTGGGTAAGCACCTCACCAACATCCCTAGCACATTTGTGCTGACTGAGTAAATGCCATGATTTTTTATTGTTTTCAGATGGGATTTTACCATGTAGCCCCGACTGGCCTGGAACGTGCTACGTAGATCAGGCTAGTTTCCTACTCGTGATCCCCAACCCCACCCTTGCTTCCTAAGTGCCAGCACTGTAGTCCTTTGTCTGTCTTTTGGGCCTTTCACGTGACTCAGCAGGTAAAGATGCATCAAGCCTGCAATACGTCTCAGAGACCAAGTCCCCAGATCCAGGCAGGAAGTGCCTTTATCTGCTGAACCGTCTTACTGGCTCAGGAGTTATTAGCATAATATTTTCTCAAAATATATAAGGGTGGTTAAAATCTTATTATGAAGGCCAGGGAGATGGACCACTCAGTAAATCACTTGCTTTGCAAATGAGAAGACTTAAATTCAGATACCCAGAACCCATATAAAAAGCCAAATACAGTGGCCCACGCCTCAGATCCCAGGGGTGGCAAGATGTTCTGGGCCAGCGACAGACTGTCTCAAACAAATGGAAGGTGCCTGGGGACCTGTACTGGAGTTTGTCCTATAATTTTCAACACATGCACCTGCATCCCACACATGTGCCCTCGCTGGATGTACACCTCATACACACGCAAGTTTATCATGAGAATCATTTTCAGAAAATCAACTGCTTTCCAAAGGTTCCCTAGGCCTTGCTAATGTCCGTGTGGTGTAGATTGGACTGTCTATGGTGACAACAGGCTTAGATGGGTGGGAAAATTAGATTTAAAAAGAAAAAAGCCAGTGAAGGGAAGGTGTTTTCCAAATGCTGGTTTGCTCAAGTTCAGAGATAGTCTCTCRGACAAATAATCTGTAACAGCTGGCCACTACATTCGCGCTCACTCCTGGAAGAACGGTGGCCCTCGGCCTGACTATAAATAATACATCCATCTGGCTCTCAAGGGAGGATTGGGTTGATCTGTTGCTCCACTGCAGTTTCCCTGTCACCCCACAATGACAAGATGAGTCTGGGCCACTACACAGAATGAGCTATGGTTACAGTTATAGACAGTGCATTTGTGGGCAGCCCGCAGGGCTGAGATCCAGTTAGCTGATAGGATTACCAGCCCGGAATCTAATGCAGCCCTCACAGAGGTCTGCATCACATTACCTTTGCAAATATTTTAACCTAGAAGCAATATAGGCTGGATACAAAAAAAAAAAAAAAAAAAAAAATCCCTGAATATCTGACCCTTCGGTGTGGCTTAGGACTTATTTTGAGCTAGCTGTCATGGTTTTTTTTTTTTCCTCCTCTTGGATAAATAGAAATCCACAGCTAGAAATAGAGGCAGAGAACATAAAGATTAGGAGTGAAACCAAGTGTTTTCTGACTGCTCTTAAAAACAAAGAGCTTCGATTGCATCAGAAGTTCCCTGTGAGTTTTCAGTGTGACCTCCTTCTTAGAGGGGCGCAGAAGGAGTGGCACACCACAACTTTAAAGGGTTATTTCTGTTCCGTCGTTCGATTGCAACCAACTTTCCAGTGATTGAAAGAAATAAAACATGATTTCCAGTTAATGGCTGGCTCATTTGCATTGCAAGACTCTTCACCATGCGATGTCGGAACCCCAAGATGCAGGTGAGTTTCCCTTGTTTCACCTCTTGGTGGTGACTGTCCCATTGCTCCAGTGAGGACAGAGCAGCGTGTGAATTTGTGCAGAACAAAGCTGTTATGGAACAGGTCCTCAAGGCTCTCGACTCCTTACCAATCACGCTCTGAAGGGCAGAATAGGGAGGAGCAGGGAGGGATGGCTCCGTCACCGCTTCAGACGCTTCGGTCTCAGTATTGCTTCAGTCAGCACAGTTGATCTCAGAAGTGTGGGTTCAGGATCATGAGGGGGATGGAGGTGCCTGAGCTAACAGGTACCCGATGGGGTGTGGAGTACAGAGATGAGGGTGAGTAGAAGTTATCCTGGCTCTCACTTCTACAGCTGGGTCACGGGCATCTTCCCATCCACCTGGCTCACAGAACATGGAATGAACAGTACTGAGGTCAAAAGATGGCCATGGGACTGGACCTGGTGGTGCAGGGCCATATTTCTAGCCATTAGGGAGACTGAACAAGAGGATCACAAGCTCAGAGTTGTTGTGAGCTGCAAAATGAGCTCCAGGCCAGCTGGGCAACTTCCTGAGACCCTGTCTCCAGTAATAAAATGAGGGTTGGGGTTGAGCTTTACCAGTAAAGTGCTAAGTATACATGAAACCCCAGATTCCACCCCCAGCATAAATTTGTCGTGATGAGGCACACCTGTAATCCCACAACTCAGGAAGTGGAGACATGCTGTACCGGCTAGTTTTATGTCAACTTGATAAAAGCTAGGGTCATTTTGGAAGAAGGAGCCTCATCTGAGAGAATGCTCCCACTAGGTTGTCCTAGATGCGTTAAGAAAGCAAGCTGAACAAGCCATGAGGAGCAGGCCAGCAAGCAGAATTCCTCTGTGGCCTCTGTAGTTTTGCTTCCAGACTCCTGCCTTGAGTTCCTTCCCCAACTTCTCCTGGTGTTGGAGTGTGATCTGAGAATTGTAATACAAAATAAGGGCTATCATCCCCAAGTTGTTCTGGGTCTTGATGTTTTAGCACAGCAATAGAAACAGAAAATGGTACCAGGAGTGGGGTATTGCTGACAGACATAACCATGTTTTGGTAAGGATTATAGAAGGACTTTGGAACTTTGGGCTAGAAAAACCATGGGATGCTCCAAGAGCTTAATGAGCTATTGTGGGAGCTTAGAAGACAAAGCTGAAGGCAATCCACTTGTCAGAGGTCTAGCTTTCCAAGTTACAGAGGGAAATAAGACCCTAACAGACATGTTTTAGTGGTATTTTGAACTAAGAATCTGTGGTTCTAGTGAGCTGCAGCAGAAGAGTTGGCTTTGGCTAAAAAAGGCTTGAACCACCAACCTGAATCTTTGCTTTGCTGGGACAGTTGATGCTGGTCAGTTGGAGCTGAGAAATTAGTGGTGATTAATGACTGGACCAACATCACTGAGGATGATAAACCTGGGAGTGATTTACTCAGAGTCACCACACTGAAGCTGTGGTCCAGAGGAGGCCAAGACTGCATCTCATGCTGGCAGCCAGACTTGGCAATGTGTAAGTATCACTCGGGGACAGCGGCTTTGAAGGTATGAAGGGGTCATGGAGGACAACTGAGGCAGGGTCAGAGTTCCTGAAGAGAGCCCAGGAGAGGGTACTGGTTAAGGTGCAGCTAGTTGCAGCAGAGTCCCAGCCCAGAAGGCCGCGAGTGGATCCCAGACAGCACCTGTTTATACCCTTGAACTTGGTTTTGTTTTGATTGTGACTATGCTGTGATTATTTTGTCTTGCATAAGAAACTATTTAACTAGTGAGGCAGTGGTGACACAGGCTTTTAATCCCAGCACTAGGGAGGCAAAGGTAGGCAAATCTCTGAGTTTTGAGGCTASCTTCGTCTATAGAATGAGTTCTAAGACAGCCAGGGCTGCACAGAGAAACCCTGTAGGGAGGGAAAAAGGAAAGGAGGAGGAGGAAGAAGAGGAGGAGGAGGAAGAAGACTAGAAGAAAACTAACCAATTTTTTTTAATTATAGGAGCTCATAGTTAGGAATTTGGAATTCTTAGAAGAATTGGATTCTTTTGGAACCTTGACATTTTAGAGAGGTTTGAACTTTGAAAAATACTTTAGATGTTTTAAAATACTGAACTTCTAGAGTGTTTGAATGTTTAAGAACCATGGGATATTTTAAGTTTGGGATGTATTTTATAGTGTGCTATTGGTTGGTAGGACATCTTGGGACAAAGAAAGGTTGTGGTTTAACAGTGAGACTTTTGTGTGTTACACTAACAAGGTGTCAACTGAGCTGCCCACGCAACACAAGCTGGAGTCATTTTGGAAGAGGGAGCCTCGGTTTTAAAAGGGCACCCCCAGATTGACCCGTGGGCAAGCCTGTGGCATATTTTCTTGATGAATGATAAGAGAGTCTAGATCACTATACGTAGTGCCACCCCAGGCCTGGTGGTCCTGGGGCAATAAAAAAAGAAGCAGTCATGAGGAGAAAGTCAGTAAGCCGTGTTCCTCCATGTCTCTGTTTCAATCCCTGCTCCAGTTCCTGCCCTGCCCTCCCTCAGTGGTGGAGTGTGACCTCAGAGCTGTAAGGCGAGATAAACCCCTCCTTCAGCAAGTTGTTTTGGTCATGATGTTTTACCATAATAATATAAACTCTAACAAAGAAAGGGAGAATGAGAAGTTCAAGGCCATTCTCAGCTCTGAAGGCTGGGGTGTAGCTTAGTGGTAGGTGGGATGTATGCCTAACTTGTCTAACATTCATGAAGCCCTTGCTTCAATCCCCAGGTACTACAAAACAAACAAAACGACAGGTGACCCAGTGGTGAAAACAGCCCTCCCATGATGTGAAGTTGTGCATCATTAAGCCCACCTAGTAAACAGAAGAAACAAGGCTGACCAACGTTTGCCCTTGCACTAAGTGCTCCCTCCTCACAAACTGAATAGGTCTTTAATTGATTCCTCAGAATCCAGCTACTCCTGCATCACCTCTTCCACGCGCAATGTCTTAGGACAGGACTTCAGCATCCTGCTCAGATTTTATGGTGTTGTCAACCACACTGGGAAGAGCTGTTGGCATGGCGGGCATTTGCGCCCCTCTGCTTCAGGCTGGCTGGGCTCTGAGGCCCCTCTGTTCTGCAGGGTGACTATGAGCTGCAGCTGAGCACACAATGCCCTGGTCACCTGCCGGGACTGCTGTGGCACCAAAAGTTCTGTTGGGTTCTGATCAGAATCTCTCAGAAGACACCTTCAGATTCCAAGACTGAGCTGGGTGTTATCAGGAAGATGTTCCAGTCCTTTCCAGCCACCTGTAAGGGCTCACTGTGACGCTAAAGCAAAGGATATAGGGTGACTTTTTTTCTAGAAAAAAGCCTCACCATGTTTGGATGTATACACGGGGGAAACTAATAATTTTGAGGCTGGTTTTTTCTTTTTCTTTTTCTCTTTTCTTTATGTAATAAGAGAATTCCTTGGGCTTATTTTTGTGAGATCTTCTCTTTGTTTGCTTGCTTTCTTTCTTTCCTTTCCTTTCCTTTTATTTTTTTTTTTTTTTTTTTTTTTTTTTTTTTTTTTTTTTTTTTTTTTTTTTTTTGCTTTCTTTTCGAGACAGGGTTTCTCTGTATAGCCCTGGCTATCCTGGAACTCACTCTATAGACCAGGCTGGCTTCGAACTCAGAAATCCACCTGCCTCTGCCTCCCAAGTGCTGGGATTAAAGGTGTGGGCCACCACCGCCCAGCTTCTCTTTGCTTTCGACAAAAGTTTGTGTGTGTGTGCGTGTGTGTGTGTGTGTGTGTGTGTGTGTGTGTGTGTGAGACCTGTGTGACTGTGGTTGTGTTGTACCATATCATGTGTGTAGCGGTCAGAGGACAACTTTCAGGTTTTTTTCTCTCCTTCGTGTGGTTCTCGAGGGTTGAACGTGGGGCTTCTTGGCGAGCACCTTTATCTACTGAGCCATCTCATCATCCCTTATCTTTCTTGTTTGTCATCTATCATCTACCTGCCTGCCTATCTATCTATCTATCTATCTATCTATCTATCTATCTATCTATCTATCTATCCATCATCTATTTCTATCTATCTAGAGAGTCTATGTATCCCTGGCTGGCCTGGAATTCACTATATAGAACAATCTGGCCTCACAGAGATGTGCCTTCCTCTGCCCCTCTGCCTCTCCAACTCTCCACCTTTCTGCCCCTGGCCCCACCCCCTGCCCCTGCTAGGATTAAAGGTGCACACCACCACACTTGGAGATTTTTATTTTTGAACGTGTGCTCACTCCTTGTCACATGCCTCACATGCCTCATGTCCTGCCAGCCTCTAGAAGCCAGTGAGCTGGGCACGCTCATGCCCACTTGTTCAGAAGAGAATCAGACTCATAAAAATTAGATAAAAACCCCATGCAGAGACACAAGCCTGTAGGTGAAGCTACTCGGGAGGATGAAACAGAAGGACCACTTAAACCCAAGAGTTTGAGGCCAGTTGGATATAGTGATTTCTTATCATAGAACAAAAACAGAAAAGGGAGAGGAGGAGGAGGAAGACGAGGACTGACTGTAGATGCCACACGGCCAATGAGCAGAGCGGAAGTGTAGGAACCAAATCCAGAGTGGACTCCAGCCTTCTCACTGTGTCTTCGTCTCTCCAGGGAAACTTGTCTTCCTACCGCTTCAGCTTGGTGGGAATAACCCAGAACTCTGCTCACACAGACACACCTTCCCACTCTGTAGTAGGCATCCATCTCTATAAATGACTTAAAGCAATCCTGTGGTGAGTTTCTCTTCTTCCCCTCTCCAGGGCAGTTTTTAAAGTCTGGCTTCTGTAACCCTGGCGTGCAACTATGAACGAAGGGTTTTGTTTGATGTCTTCCAGATGCCTTAAGTTTGTGATTCTCTTTCTTTGGGGAGCTTTTCTCATCTTTTTTCTTTGTCAAACATGTTATTTTAGCCTTTGAGGTTAACTGATAAATCCCAAGTTCTTAGACATAAAAATTTGGATGAAGAAGGACCTCAAAGATCTGTTCTCCTAACCCCGTCACCAGATGGGCTGGGCCAGCCCACGGCTGTGTTCACCCTGAGTTAGTAGAGCTTAGAGTGTGGCTGATGTTCTTGGGGCGCAATAGCCTTGGTCATTGTACCTAAAAGCCAGGATGCTTTTATTACCTCTAAGGTGCTGTTCCCTAACTAAGAGTGTCTTCTAAATGGGGGCTGTGGCTTTTTGTTAGCAAAACAGGATTTGAACCCAGTGGCAACCAGCTGTGCCCTGACCATTTTCAGAAGTATCCCCAAGACACTTGACTGCCACCACGGTGTCTTCTGGGCTGGGGCAGCTGCTAGGGACTTGCTGAGGCAAAGCCTCACTGGGCAACCTCCTTCCTGGGTCCTAGTAGAAGAGGGATGTCTGGCTGAAGCCTAGAGCCAGAAGACCTCCCCTGGCTCTATTTCTGTCAGTCCTTCTATGACGGTGGCTCTCAACCTTCCTAATGCTGCGACCTTTAATACAGTTTCCCATGTTGTGGTGACGCCAACCATCAAATTATTTTTGTCGCCACTTCGTAACTGTAGTTTTGCTACTGTTAGGAATCGTACTGTAAATATCTGATCTGCAGTCCCCAAGGGGTTGCCATCCACAGGCTGAGAAGCCCTGTTCTACGCTCTTTAAGAAATTTAAGAGGAAACCACTAAGTGATTGCGTAGGGGAAGGAACACAGATACAGGAGAGGCGGGATAAGCCAGGCACAGAAAGACAGAGTGCTTGATCTCATTCATATGTACAACCTAGACAGGCTAATCTGAGACCAGGCGATGGCTCAGTCCCCTGCTGCATGGTATTGAGAGCTTGTCTTCAGTGCCCAACAGGCATGCAAAGAGCCAGACGTGCTCTACTATACCTGTAGTACCACTGCTGAGGAGACAGAGACAGGGGGATCCTTGGGGCTTATTGGCCAGCCTGTCTAGTCAAATTGTAAATACCAGGTTTGGTGAGAGACCCTGTCTCAAAAAACAAGATTGAGAGTAAGGAAGACACCCAGTGTTGACCTTTGACCTTTACGTGCATATGTACATGCACACAGGTACAAGCATACCCACACACAAACGTATACTCATGCAATCAGCAGACAGACAGACAGACAGACAGACACACACACACACACACACACACACACACACACACACACACGGCTGATCCTATTGATGCAAAGAGCAAAACAATAGTTAGCAGAATTGTTACAGGGACAGGGAGGACCCGGTCAATGGCTAGAAAGTTAGGTTAGGAAGAATGCATCCTGATATTACTGATATTCTGTTGCACAATTGAGGTACTTAACTGTGATAAATATTTCAAAATAGCTAAAAGAGAAGATTTTTAATATCATACTACAAAAACCAATCCATGTTCTAGATGATAAATAAGCTACTCTTAGGCCCAGTGTGGGAACAGAACACCTTTAATCACACCATTTGGGAGGCAGGAGCAGGCAGGTCTCTGAGTTTGAGGCCAAGCTATTTAACATAGTGAGTTCCAGGTCAGTCAGAACTACACAGTGAGACCCTGTATTTTTTAATGCCATTATTTTGTATACATATATCAAAACATCACATTGTGTGCCACAGATATCTATAATCACTATGTGTCAATTCGAAAATAAAATACAGCTTTACAAAAGGCAACAGGATGGAGAATTTGCATGGCCATGTCTGAGCTGAGCTAGCCTGCAGCGTCACGTGACTCAGGGATGCCAGGAAGACGTATAAGGAAAAATCCCACATTTGATCTTCACTGAAAAGGCTGAGACGTGATGAGAACAAATGCCAAACAGTATGGCTCTCTCTTGTGGGAGATAAAGATATGGTCATTAAGAACAGGCCACACCTCCTCAGAACTTAATGGGTAAAAATTATAACCCTTCCATCATTCTTTTTCTCAATAGTATTTAGGATGAGTTATTCTTCGGCTGAGCTTTCTGCTTTTAGGTTTGCAAACTGACTCACTCTAAATGAAAAACATCTGTTTTTGTTCCTCCAAAGAAGCCAGATTAAGCATAGCTCTCTGGGTGATTCCGATATATTTACTAATGAAGCTGTTTTCTCTTCTTACAGCATAGAACACACAGTGCAGACATTCAATGAAAACCCGACATCGCCAAGGCCAGGCAGCAGAGTACCACAGACATCAGCCCACACCACCATGGACGAAGCCGACTTTTCAGAAGATACGACTTATAAACAACAGGAGGATTTGCCTTACGATGGAGACTTCTCCCAGATGAAGCTGTGCACTTCTTACAACTTTATCTTAACAAATGACATGTTTCCCGTCCCTGTGGAAGCTGTTATGTCAGGAGACCTTCAGGAAGTGGCTGCCCACCGCGAGGTGTACCAGGACACAGCTCTGCCCGAGACTTGGGATAAGATGACTGAACATGTCGTCAGCAATGGGCATGATAAAGATAAGCCATGCGCCTCGGCTTCTCCTGGTCCAGCCAATAAAGAAGATACAAAGTCCCACATCTCAGATAGTTTACTCCATCATCGCTCCGGAGAGCAACTCTTCAGGGGTCAAGGCGCTGGCTATGAAACGCTCCTCGGGACCTCTAATGCCGAAAGTCTTGATGACTCAGTTACTCTTACAAATATCATTTCATGTTATGCAAAAAATTACTACCCCAAAGAACAAACCCCAGAATTCAGTGGCCAGCCCAGTCCCCAAAATGGTTCAGCAAATAGCAGCAAGCCTTGCTGCTCCACAAGCACAGAAGGAGAAATCATCTCTCCCTTAGRAACCGCAGTGACTGCTGGGAAGAGCAGCCATCAGGAAGATCCAAGCTTTCTAACCAGAACTAAAGGTCCCGGAGATAAATATAAAAGCTGCGTAGGGCGGACACCCCAGAGACAGCTGCCTGACAAAGCGAGCTCAGGCCACTGGCTCAGACACGGCCAGGCTCAGGTGCAGTACCAGTTGTTGCCAGATTTTTCTAAGGTTGCCCCCAAAGTGAAAATCTCTAAGAATACTGTAACTGATAAACCACTTACAGTAGCTAATCAAGGCAGCTATTCTCCTAGGTTGAGAAATAAGTCAACAGTTGTACAAGATAATTTAGGAACCGTGTCTAGGTCAAATCGTGTTGAAAAACAACCAGAGCAAAAACGGAAATTTACTGAACCTTCGCAACAAATACAGGTAAACGAGAATGGTCCCTGTCAATACTAACCCAGGGTGGTCATCCCAGGGTGGGCTTGTAGCTAGGGCTTGGGTATGGTTCTGAGGTTTTGGCCCCTGGGTTATCCTGGGCAAGTGAACTCACCACTCAGAAGCTCAGCCATGACCTCATGAAGAGTCAGAGGCTAGATTCAGACAGACACAGAGGAAGATACAACCCCAAAGCCCTCAAAACTTTCCCAGTATCCTTTCTTCTTTGTCTACTATTATTCTAAGTTGTTGTTGGTTTTGGGTTTTTTGTTGGTGGTGGTTTGTTTTCACTTTTGTTTTTTAAGATGGAGTTCCTTTATGTAGTCCAGGCTGACCTGGAACTCAAAATGCACAACCAGGCTGGCTTTGAACCCACGGAGATTCTCTTGCCTCTGCCTCTCAAGAGCTGGGATGAAAGGGACTTGCCACCGTGCCTAGTCTCCAATATATTTCTTAACTTCATCTGGGTTTTTTTTTTTAAATTGTATTTATTTTTATTGAGAGTTCCACACACACATATAATACGATCCACCCGGACTTCCTTTTTCACTTCCTCCTCCATTGCCTCCGCTAACTTCTCTACCAACTCCATCTGCTCTTTTTAATGTTAATTTTTATTATTTTACTTTATGTGGAGAGGCATTTGCTGCACCTGTGTATGTGTACCACATAGATATCCAGTCCCTGCCGAGAGCGTTAGGTCCTCTGGGACTAGAGTTACAGATTACTGTGAGCCATGATGTGGGTGCTGGGAACTGAACCCAGGTCCTCTGGAAGAGCAGCCGGTGCTCTTGACCATTGAGCCATCTCTCCAGCCCTCATCTAGACTTCTAAATTCAGTCCCTCCCCGAGACTCTTCTTTGAGTGCCTGGCTCCTCTCAGTCCCAAGTTCTCCAGATCCTTCCTTCACGGGAAACACCTGTACTTTGTTTGCTTTTTTTTTTTTTTTTTTTAAATCTTGTGTAGCCCAGGTTGGCTTTGAACCTCTGACCTTCCAACTTAACCTCCCAAAATTGGGATTACAGGCATGCACCAGCACATGTGTCTTAGAGAAGCCTAACCTGATCTACCAAAGAATATTCATTTACACAGCTTCCTTTAAATCTCTCTCAGGCCACACAACTCCTCAAATGCACCAGCTCACAGCTTCCACTTACCCTCTGCTACTTCATCACCATCATCATCACCACCACCATCGTCACCATCATCATCTATGCTCTATCCCCACACAGGCCCATCCCCACACAGGCCCACTAACTTCCCTTTCTCCCCACTCTCCCTTCCCATTAGTGTCCCCTTTCCCTAGATCACCCCACTTCCACTTTCTGTGATCTGCACTCATATGACCTTACATATTTGTATAAAATCTGGAATCCACCAATGAGAGAAAACATGTGATAACTGTCTTTCTGAGGGTGAGTTTGCTTCGTGTGATTATCTCTAGTTATATTCATCCTACAAGTGACATAACCTGATCTTTCATCATGGCCAAAAAGTCCATTATATCTGTAATCCATGTTTTCTTTCTTTATTTGTGCTGTTGGACACTGTCTTAGTTAGGGTTTCTATTGCTGTGAAGAGACACCATGACCACGGAAATTCTTATAAAGAGAAGTTTCTTATAAAGTTCTGAAGTTTAGTCCATTCTCCTCATGGTGAGGAGCATGGCGGCAGGCAAGCAGTCAAGGCTGTGGAGGAGAGTTCTACATCTTCATCTGCAGCAGCAGGAAGAGAGTCAGATACACTTCCTCCAACGAGGCCACACCTCCCAATAGTGCCACTCTCTATGTACCCACTGGGGCCATTGAAGCCATCACAGACACCTAGGCTAGATCCATAACTTAGCTATTGTGAACAACATCGCAATACACACTGATGCGCAGGTACCTCTGTGAGCCACTGGCGTGGAGTCTTGGGGATGAAGTTCCAGGTTTGTACAGGAGTTCTATTTTCAGTTCATCTCAGTCTGCTTTGAGTCACAATAGCCTAGGGATATCCATGTCTTCTGCCAGATCTGTAAATTCTGAAGAACCTCTTCAATTTTTTCCATTGCTGCCTCCCAGAGCCTGGCCTTGTGACCCACATAAATCATTCCCTCTGTTATCCATGCCAAAAGAAATAAAACTAAGCTCTTTATACTGCAATTCAAACAGTAAGTTATTGCCCATTTAGGATGATGTTGTTTCATGGCTAGTCTATACTATTTCTCCCTCTTGTATCCCTGTCTTCTCATCTCCACTTAACTTCTCTTCCTGAAGAGGCTCAGGATCTCATTGATTCTTTAAGATTCAATAGTTGCATAAATTCATCTTTTATAAAAATCACAGGAAGATGTTTAATTCTTTGTTACTGAATGGTCTTTCTCTTAAACCTTGTGTGATGGTCACACTGGGTAGAATATCACTGTCTTGAGTGTTTCTGTTTCTACCCTCATCTATAACCTCCTTCCTGTCCAACTGAACACACTGAGGATTCGAGCAGATACCCAACACTACTCAGTACAGCACACACACATGTGCATGCACAAACACACACATGCACATGCACGGAACCAGCAGTCCACTTGACCTGACTGCACTGTTTTATTTCTTTTTTTTTTCAATATATTCTTTATTTACATTTCAAATGATTTCCCCTTTCCTGGATTCCCCCTTCGAGAAAGTCCCATAAGCCCTCTTCCCTCCCCCTGTTCCCTCATCCTCCCCTTCCCACTTCCCTGTTCTGGTATTTCCCTATGCTACTGCACTGAACCTTTCCAGAACCAGGGGCCACTCCTTCCTTCTTCTTGGACATCATTTGATATGTGGATTGTGTCTTGGGCATTCCAAGCTTCTAGGCTAATATCTGCTTATCAGTGAGTGCATACCATGAGTGTTCTTTTGAGACTGGGTTACCTCACTTAGGATGATGTTCTCCAGCTCCATCCATTTGTCTAAGAATTTCATGAATTCATTGTTTCTAATGGCTGAATAGTACTCCATTGTGTATATATACCACA
>BDUI01000103.1:186233-211863 GCA_002335545.1 Apodemus speciosus | reverse complement strand
CAGATGAATTTGAGAATTGATCTTTCTACCTCTAAGAAGAACTCAGTTGGGATTTTGATGGGGATTGCATTGAATCTGTATATTGCTTTTGGCAAGATGGTCATTTTAACTATATTAATCCTGCCAACCCATGAGCATGGAAGATTTTTCCATTTTCTGAGGTCTTCTTTGATTTCCTTCTTGAGAGACCTGAAGTTCTTGTCATACAGATCTTTCACTTGATTGGTTAGAGTCACACCAAGATACTTTATATTGTTTGCGGCTATTGTGAAGGGTGTCATTTCCCTAATTGTTTTCTGTATTAGAGAAATCTACAGTCCTATTGCATTGGAAAGCCTTGGGGGATCCTCTTTCTTCTCGTAAGAGGGCATTCACACATAGCTAGTCCTTGGTGGCCCATGGTTTTATGGGAACAGAGCAGAGGTCCATTTGTGTCTCCCCAAAAATGCTTGAATTTTTCGAGAAGCTTTTGGTCAGGCTTCCAATCCCCACTCCACCCCCCCCCCCCGAGGCCTATCAGCTTAAATTGGTGAACTGGATCCAATCGGTTTCTTACCATCCTATACTGGAGAAATATATTCATCCTGGCTGGTCAGTTGTCTCTCTAGTGGGTATATGTTTTTCATCCCCATGAGTTGGGAACAGCAAGACCCTAAAAAGGGAATCAATCACTTGGGAGTTCAACCTGTCCGGTTGGCCTGCATCACCACCGTCTCGATACCTTCAGCATCTAATGCATATTGTATTGTTCCGTAAGACTGGCTGTCATGTCTGCATTAAGTAGAGCACCAGCACCAGAACTCTGTTGAGCTGTGCCAAGGTTGACAATAGCCCTTGCTCTCAGGGAGCTTATGTCTAGGAGACATGTTGGATGGAGTCTTCTGCATCTAATGTCAAGCACAGTCATAATGTCAGCTGAGTATCTGCCCCCAATGAGCCCTGATAGCGGCTCTATAAGGTACGCCGTCTGTCATCCACCCCCCCTTACTTCTAAGAAATCTGAGGCTCATAGTGACGAGCAGTCTCCTGTGTTAGCCACTCACAGTGTCACAGTGACACTCAGCCGCAACATGGCAACCACAGCTTGAACCAAAGCACTGTGCTGCACCCTCCCTGACCAGGTCAAAAGGCATTCTGAGCAGCACTGCCACTGCCGAGCCTCCACACCAACGCTGCCTTACTCTTTAATTTTGCAGGTGCAGCCTGCCACACACACCTGCCAAGAACCTCTCACAGGTAGTATCTTAAAACTATTTCTATTCAGAGAAGCATTTTGAAAAGCTTTAAGAAAAAAAAAATCCCAAATTGGGCTGATTGTCATAGATGCCTAGTTGTAACATTTAGTGAAACTGTGGTAAGACGAAAGAAAGTAGCCAAACTTTGCCTTTTTTTCCCCCGTATAGGACTTGAACTTGAGAAAAGTCGCTTGAATTTGACACCAACACCTCAAAAAGATTCTTTCTCAAATTCTTACATATTTCAAAAGATTTCCCAAGGAAAACAGATGTGCCAGAAACTGAAAGAACAGACTGACCAACTGAAGAATAAGGTAATTCTTATTAAGAATGTGTAAAGGGGAAGGGAGGAAGGGAGAGAGACAGACAGACAGAGATAGAGACAGACAGACAGAAGGTCAGAGGACAGCTTGAAGGAGCTAGTTCTCTCTGCTCTAAGGGTACAGGTCGGGGAATCAAACTCAGGGGAGTAAGCTTCACTGGAAGCACCTTTGCTCCCTGAGCCGTCTCATTAGCCCCAAACACGTTTCGAGTTTATCAATAGCATTAGAAACAACCAGCGTCAAACAGGAGAGGCCGTGCTGGGAATGAATTGTCGCTTTTTTTTTTTTTTTTAAACTGCAGGTACAAGAATTTTCCAAAAGAATAAAACAGGACTCCCTCTGCCGTCTGCAAGACATAAGGCTGGTAATGAACTTAATCCAGTTTTTAAATCTTTATTTGGGAATTCGAGTGGGTAAGCGCAGAGCCTTTCCGTAGCCGTGAATAAACAGTCTGCTGCACAGTGTAGGGGAGGAGGCGGAGAAGGAAAACCAAAACCATCTGAGATTATGGAGCTACAGGGCTTAGAATTCTGCTTCTAGATGTATTTATCCTTCTTTTCTTCCCAAGGAAGCTATTTCTTACCTCACTAGTTACTGTATAATAAACCCCAGACCATGGAATGTTCCAGAGAAGAACATGAAAGCCTCTGTAAGTGGTGAATCTGTCCAAAGCAGATGGGCCCTGGCAGATTTCAACTGTAAAAGTCACTGGTATCTGACAACTCAAGACGTCAGGCTCTGGAGATGCTGAACCACGCCGCTCAGCACAGGGCTTTCAGATCCATGACCTTTGCCACACTGTCACACCCTGGCTTGTTATCACAGCCCATTGCATGACTAATTCTTGTCACCAGAACAGCTTCCGCTGTCGTAGGAGAATGGAGCAAGGGGGCAAAGGCTGAAACCTGGCAAAACAAATGAGCTGAAGATGGGGAAGATGGAGTTTWGGCCACTGGGTCAGCACTGGGAACAGCCAGAGGACCTAATGAAGGCTTGGGCAAGGTTCAGGGCAAACGGCTGCAGAAACCCCACACTGTGGGCCAAGCCCAGGACAGAACCCAGTGATTATGTATTCACTCATAGTATCAATTAACCAATCCATCCTTCATTTGCTCATCACATTGATTAACTTCCCTGTTCATTCAGAAAACACTCATCAAGCACTTTTTAATGCCTGGCCCAGACACCGGAGATTTGGAGAAACACCTCCTTTGCAAGCGTCTTTTATTCTACTAGGAACAGAGTGGTGGACAGCTCCTTCATCTGCAGCTTCAGGAGAGCTGAGGCACTGTCTAGCAGGAGCATCCTGTGCCTTTGAGGGGAGACTGAATGACCCCGAGAGTGCCTGCTCGCTTAGGACTACAGGAGAAACAGTGAGCTTGGCAGGAGAGGGAGCAAGACTCTCCCAAAGAGAGACAGCACCACGCAACAGCACAAAGGCTGCATACAACTAGTGTGAGGACCCGACGGCCTTCTAACCCACCAGGCTTAGGGCTCAGGGTGCACATGGAGACCAGAGGAACAGGCAAGGACCAACCGTGTCATGAAAGGAGCTTGGATTTCATCCTGAGTTTGATGGTGGAGCAACAGGAATTGAAGCCAAGGGATAGCAAGCACCACGGGGTGAGACTGAAGGCGAGGACTGACAGGAAGCCAACACTGGGCGAGTTATAAGGGTCTGATGGATGGAGAGGGGGTGATAGGTTTAAAGGAATGAAATCAAGGAAAAGAGGAGGTGTGTGGATAGCTACAGGGTCCTGGTTTGGATAACTGAAGTCGGAAATCAAAGTGGAGGATCCAGTTCAGAAAGGGTGTGGAAAGCAGGAGGAGGCTGGGCGTCGAGGAGAGCAGAGGACGTTGAATTTGAGGTCCCCTTGAGGACCGGCAAAGGAGGAGGTCTAGTTGCAGCAAGTCAGAGCAATGGCCTGACCTTGGGCAGTATTTGGGTCAGAACTGACACTTGGGCAGAGTTGTGGGCTGAAGTTCTGGTGTGGGTGAAATGCCCCCAGGGTAATAAGTACAAAGGGTCAAGGACAGAGTCCCAGGCCACAGGGAGACAGGGGAACCCACAGGGAGACTAAAGTGGAAGGACTCCAAGGGCCAAGCAGAGCTGAAGGAACAGAGCGCTGAAGCCAGGGGAAAGGAAGGGTTTGAGAGGCAAGGAGCATCTCATGCTCAAGGAAGGACAGTGACACATGGGTGGGTTCAGCAGCGAATTATCCCGAGGCCCTTGCCAATCCTGAAAACTAGATCTAGAAGCCAGAGTGCAGGAGCCTAGGAGTAAGTGATTGACAAAAAGAGTGTCCAATGGACAAACGCAGACTTTTAGAGCTCCGCAGAGCAGCACTGGTCCGAGTCGCTGACTTTCAGTCACCATTCAAGAAGCATCTTTCTGATTGTAGGGGCTAGATGGACTTTTAGACTCATAAGTGTCTCCTTAGGGGGTCAGTGTGTGGTCTGAGAGCTGCAGGCCCAAAGCATTCAGTGTTGGAAGAAGAGCTAGACGCAGCTAAAACCAACCTTCTTAGTACAACATGGTGGAAGAACTTCAGTCTTTAAATATATAATCTTAGACATATTGTAGCATGCCCTTCATCTCAGTGCTGTTACAAGATTAAATGAGATAAATCATGTCCTGTCTTCTGAAATATGGTTTGGATATCAAGATCTTTGATCTTTCAGCTGGAGTCTTATTATATAGCTCTGGTTAGCCTAGAACTCATTATGTTGACCAGGCTTTCCTGGAGCTTACAATGATTCTCCTGTCTCTGCCTTCATATGTGGAAGATCATGGGTATGCACCGCCATGCCCATTTCCTCTTTTCCTTACCCTCTTTATTTTGGCCACCTCATCTCCTCTCATGGCTTTCACTGTCATTCTCCTGCCTCCAGCTCCCAGTGGCTGGCCCTCACTTTTTACCTGTGGCCCTCAGTCCCTGGGTTCATCTTCTCTTGGACATCCATGCTCACCGTGAACGCTCCCACAGTGAGAGCTTCTTCATCCCCAGGCCTGACAGAGCAGAGGAAATACAAGGCCTGGGGCCTAAAGGAGCAGCTGCAGCTATAGGAGTAGCTGAGGATGCCTGTGGCTTTTGGTAGAAGGATGTAGCCAATCTGTGATGGCACAAGAAGGGGACAATCAGAGAAATCAGGACTCTTCCCAACTCCCCTCTCCCGCTGCTAACCCCTATTGATGAGAAGCAACTGGAGCCAGAGTAGAAGGCTCCTGATGACGCAGTGGAGGCAGAGCCAGCCTCCTGCAGAGAAAGACAGAGGGTGGCTATAGAGAGAAAATGTTAAACATTCACCAGGTCAGCCATATGTATACCCAATCGACAATAGGTTTCCGAAGTCATGTCTATTCACTTTTAGTATCTTTTTTTAAAAGATGGGGCTGACTTTGAACTCGCAGAGCTCCACCTGTCTCTGCCTCCACAGTGCTGGGATTAAAGCAGGAGGGCACAATGCCTAGTCATTTCTATATGAATAGGAGTTTGCAGTAACAGCAGCTACAATCTAGTGAGTGTGCACAGATAGCACTGACCTAAGACAGCTTGACTTAACAGGTTTTCAACTCTACATGATGCAAATGTGATAGCCACTTGGTAGGTGGCTTAGATTCCGGGTGAGGGACCCAAAGATCCTGACTAAAGCTAAAGCTTCAACTTAAGCAATGGCCTTCATTGTCACAGAAGATACTTGGATTCACCCTCATAGTGAACTCTCATTTTTATAGAATCATACTCTTCTCTCTTCACTCCAAATAATTTTAAAATTCACTCCAGAAGTCCAGGCTAGGCTTATTTTAATTAATTTCCTGGTATGAATTAAAAGATTCCATGGAGTAGGTTTAATATGTGTCAAGTCCAGCTCTTTCCACTCACAGCATTTTAACAGGAAATCTTGGTGCCAAAATATTTTAATGATTCATGTTTGGAAACAGCAGCCTGAGGTATTTTTCCCTGAGGCCTCATTTCAGTTTTTAGAAAAATAAATGAAAGCTGTCTAGCTTAGGTCAATATTGTGCAGTTAGCCAGCAGCAATTAGTTTAAGGTTGTTACTCCCCCCAGGAGGCTTTTTTTCTATATATAAGAGAGTAAGTATATTTGTTTTTCAAGGAATCACTCATTTTGGCAGCCATTTTCAAGACAAGCCTCCGTCCACATTGAGACCAGAGTTATACAATGTTTATTTATATCCTAGCTACAACCACACTGTGTCTGGTATGAATATAAATCAAAAGAGTTTGAACTGCAATTATATCCCATATACGGGAGAAGCGCTCTCACTGGGCTAAGGGAGGGACCAAGTCTTTCCCCACACTTATTTGAAGCCACATCAGGACAAACCAGGGCCCATAGCTCCAGACGAGCTCTCGGTCTCATGTGAGCTAACAGGGCAAGGAGTGGCATCCCGTGAAACTTCAGGGCCTTGCAGAGTTCAGAATCATCGTGAGGATCCACCCAATCGCTAATGGGATGATGTCTCTCTGCAGGGACAAGAAATTGGCAAACTTGTTGAGTAATCACTTGCTTCTTCAACAGATGCGCCTTTATTAAAACCGTATTACCTTTGAAGCCAGATGTGGCGCTGCACACCTGCAGTCTCAGAGCTCAGGCGAGGGAGACGAGGGGATCTGGAGTTCAAACACAGCTTTAGCTATATAGTGAGTTCAAGGTCAGGCTGGGCTACATAAGATCCCATCTCCAAACCAAAACTGAGCAGGTACAGCCGCACACACCTGTCACCCTGCATTTGGGAGATGAAAACAAGAGGGTTAGCAGTCCAAGGTCATCCTCAGCTATCCTGTGAATTCCAGGCCAGCCTGGGCTACATGAGGCATCCTCTCAAGTCAAGAAATGTAAAAATTCATTTAAAAATCAGGAAGTATCTCAGTGACAGTGCACCTAGTAACCCAGCATTCACAAAGCCCTAGCAACACACATAATATGCACCGATACGCACAAATTAATATGCAAAAATAATGTTTGGATTGGATGTGCCTTTGCTCATTAGAATAAATACATTGTGTTTCATTTTTTTACACACTAACAAAAAAATCTGGAGTCAAGATATGCATCTACCTGCATAAATCCCTTTCCCAGAATCCAACCTTGTCTTCTATTTTATAGAAACATCAGACATTCCCCCCAGAATGTATTTCCTATATTCCATGTCCTTTTCCCCTTCAGTTATGATCTATTATCCAGGCATGTCCTTGAGCCCCCTACTTGACACTACCTGGGGGGCTGCTCTCCGTCTCGATGTTACTCCCACTGGGGCTTGCTCCGTTTCTCTTTGGGAGATTTAGGAGGTGCAGCCTTGCTGAAGGGAACACATCACTGGAGGCAGGCCTTGAGAGCTTAGGACTTGTGTCAGCCCCAGTTGGTTCCCTTGTTGTTGTCATTGGTGCTCTGGCCGCCACTCCTGCTGCTTGCCGCCGTGCTGGACGGCATCCCCGTGGAACTGTAAGCCCAAGCAAACCGCTCTTTCTGTAAGTTGTCTTCGTCAGGGTGTTTTATCCCTGCCCCAGAAAAGGGAGTAATTTCCTAGGCAAGCACTCTACCCCTGAAATGTCTCCAGCCCTTCCTTCTTTTTCTTTTTTCTGAAATTATGGTCTCTTCTTGTCTCCATTTTCAATTTAAAAAAAATATGTGCTTGTGTGTGTGTGTGTGTGTGTGTGTGTGTGACTATATGTGAATGTGCGGACATGAGTGTCAGAGCATGCACGCGGAGATCGAAGGACAAGTTTCGGGTGTCGGCTGCCCCTCCTCCTTGGGTGATTCCGTGCTAGGCTGCTTGGTCTGAAGGGTCTGGATGATGCTCCGGTCTCACGGCAGGTGTGCTGGGATTGCAGCTGTGCACACATGCATCTGGCTTTTCACGCGGCGACTCAAGTCGTCAGGCCTGCATGACAAGTACTTTTACCCGTCGAGCCATCTCGTCAGCTCTGACTCCCATTTTCTATTTCCTATTTAAATCAAAGTTATTTAAATGAGTGTTGGGTAAAATATAATCTTATCTAAATATGTACAGATGTTAATAAAAGACTCCGTTAATTAGATTACTTTTAGATTTTTATTTACCCTCTTATAAAGTTTACCTAACAATTATTTCCTCAGAATCCCAGCTTTTAGAACTGTTAGAGTTGGGGCTGGGGTGTGGCTCACTGAGAAACCACTTTGCTGAGGCTCCTTTGGGTTTCATCTTCAATGCAAAACTAGGGACTCAGCAGAAAGACTTAGGGTCGGACTCATGAGGAATGAGCATCTTCCTTAGTAGCTGCCCGGATGGCTCAGCGAGGTATGTGTTGTCAAGCGGATGACCTAAGTTTATATACCCTGGAACCTGCAAATAGAAGGAACCAGCTCCCACAAGTTGTCCTTTGACCTCCACACAAATGCAGTGGCACACTTGGACACAGTCACAGAAACACACACACACACACACACACACACACACACACACACGATGATGATGATGATGATGATGATGAGGAGGAGGAGGAGGAGGAGGAGGAGAAAGCAAACACGAGGGACCTCGCCATCATCAGATGGAGAAGCACTAGGTTGACTGTGCCAGGGTAGAGCAGGGATGTGGGATACAGTGAGTGAGGATTAGTGCCTGGAGCTCTGGCATGAAACTCTAAACAGGATGCTACTCAGGGCAGATGTGCCGATTCCTTCTTGCCATCAATAACACGGCCCAGGTCCTATTGATGGGCTGTTGTCCCTGGTTGGAAGGCTGACTATACAGTCCAGAAGATACCTGTTTGTTTATGTCTACTCAGAGAGGTGGAAGGTGGCATTTTTCAAGCTGGAGATGCTACTTCAAGACATTAAAGGGAAACCCGACACATGCAGTGCACTAGGGCCCCCTCTCGTCCCAGGGGCCGGCAGTCATCCCTGCAGCTTTAGCATCCCCGTCCTCTTCAGCCTCAAATGAGGTAATACAGCAGCCGGCAGCCTAATACGGCACCAGGAGAAAGGCTGTTTACCCGCATGTAGACTCTTAACTCATGGACACGCTGGATTCTGTTTTAATCCTTCTTGGCTTGCCAAAGCCTCATGAGTCATATTGTTTAAAATGGAGCCAGCTTCTCATGATTGGAAGCTATTTCAAGTGTTAATTTTTTTGAGACACTTTATTAGCTTAGGATCCAACGCCGCAGTTCAAAATGACAAACCACTGAGGAGCTGGCTCGGCAGGATGAATGACATCGCCGGTGGATCTTCCCCCCCCCCCCAAAAAAAAGCCACTTCCTCTTTCTGACATTATACTCGCTCTTTAAAAAGTTAGTTTTAGTTATGTGGACGTGTCAAGTACATCCGTGCGCTTGAGTGCAGGTACCCTGGGAGGCCAGAGGCACAGGATCTCCTTGGAGTTAGAGTTCAGATGAGCCATGTCATGTGGGTGCTGCCAATCAAGTCGCACCCAGTTCCTCTGTAAGAGCAGCTCTTAGCTGCTGAGCCACTGCATCCCCTCTTTTAAATTATAAATGGCAAGCTCGGTATCCCGGTGCTTTCCTCTGGGTCCGTTCCTGTATTCTGCCACCCAGTTTTGCGTTTCCTGTTCACGCAAGCTTGAGAATCAACCACAAGTAGATGTCTATGCTTTTTGGTTTTTAGGTTTTAAACCGCACGCCCTTCGTCAGCTGAGCAGCCTTCCAACCCTGTGTCTAATTTTTTTTTTAATGACAGAGTCTTCCTGTGTAGTCCAGGCTGTCCTAGAACTTACCACAAAGACGAGGATATCCTCACACTTGCAGAGTGCATGGGTTGCAGATGTGAGCTACCACACCCAACTGAGCCTTTTGTTTTTCGAGTCTCGATTGTCAGCACGATTCAGATTCAATTAACATTCTGAGAAACTGAGTCATGCAAATAATTGCCTTCAGTTGACTCTTTAGTTTCCTACAGTCTTGAAGACCGGGCCTGAAGCGGAGATTCAAAATCTGAGTGAGGCTTTTATCAGCTAAGGCCAAGATATCACTTAAACATAAATCCTGCATCAAAGTAAGTCTGCTTCCTCCAGGGACCTGCGTCCAGGCAAAGTCTCACTCATTTAAAGCCCAGCTTCAAAGGATTGCCGTCTCTGTGCCGCTAGGACCAAGCAGGATTCCTTGCTCCGTCCTTTGGAGAGGCTTAGCCTGAGTCTGGCTTGTACCCTAATATTTATAGCTTGTATCCTAAATACCAGACACGGACTGGGGACTGCATACCGGAAGCTCATATCTCAGTGCTGCCCAAGATGCCAACTCTGCTGGCATGGCACCCTGCCGGGCCTGAACTTGAGTTGGCTACAGGTTCTCAGCATGATGGCCCACCCGGCCTGAACTTGAGTTAGCTTTAGGGCAGTGGGAGGGAGCCTGAGTAAGCGCAGCCGTTGCCCAACAAGTCTGGATTTGCCTTTGCAACTTTGGTAAGTTCTCAGCAACTGTTATGAAGTGATGACACCCTCAAGTCCAATGTGTGGCCCTGAGAGCAGGTCTACTGATAACGCTACTCGTGAAGTAATAATTTATCCATTCTCACAGCATTTGTTGGTAAATGCTAGGTGCTTTTCTACCGATAGAGGATAGGACAGAAAATCACCTGTCATGGAGATGTGCATGCCTCTGTGAGGAAGAATCACACTCCGCAAATGGGATCAGCATGATTGCAAAAACGATAAAGGGGTAATAATAACTACTTCTGCACGACTCTGAAGCCAGACCACCTCGGTTCAAATATTCGTTCCATCATTTCTCTGCTTTGTGATCTTGGGACAGTTACACAACCTTTCTAAGCCTCGGTTCCTTCCTCTGGAAAATGGGGATGATAATGCTTGCCTGGCAGGGTTATTAGCACATTTAAATGAGCTAATGTATGAAAGGTACTTAAAACAGGGCAGGGATCCGAGGAAGCATATCACTTGGGTGTTGGTTTGTCGTGCCTGGTAAGTAATGGGATGTGACCAAAGCTAAGCATGGGAGGCCAGTGTCCTAAGGGATGAATGGTGGCCAGAGGCATTTAAACTAAGTCCTGAGGCGAGTGAGACCCCAGCTAGGTGAAGAGTCTAGGGCAAGGGACAGGAAGTAAAAGCGCCTTGGAGCGTTTAGGTTCAGACTTCACTGAGTCATTTTCTGTGGCCTAATGGGTCCTTCTGTGTGTTTCTGCAGATGACGAAGGAGCATGCTGGCTGTCTTCCAGGGCCCTGGGGCTCAAGAGGAAGCGAGGTGACAGGGCCCCCAAGGGGAGGACCACAGGAGGCCACCTCCAAGGAGCTCAGCGAGCTGGCCCCGAAGATGTGAGTCCTCCCGATGCCTCCCACCCCTTGGTATCACGCCTGACATAGGATGGGGTCAGGGCGGGGATCTGCCTACATCTGGCCGCACAGCCCAGAGGCAGAGGGCAAGAGTCCCACCCTGCAAAGCGCGACGAAGGGCGAGCAGCTGCAGGCCACTCAGCAAGGCTGTCTCATAGGTGGCTCCTTCTACGGGCGAGGAGCACTGAATTAAATTCCCACAGAACTTCCACCAGCCGGAGAGGGAAATTCAGAATTGTTAACATGCACACTGCCCTTTCTTCCCTTTTATTGAAAACAAACAAACAAACAAACAAACAAACAAGCCCAGCTATTTACCGAAATAGGCCAAGTATGGCTGTAGCTGCCCGAGATTGAACCGACCAAACGGCTGCTTGGCTGCTGTGGTCCTGGGAGAATCACCTGGAAACTTCCTGTTGCGGTGCCTGCCTGCTACTCTGGGGGTGAAAACAGATGGGCCCCAAATCCAAGGCCTGCCTAGTTAGCAGTGTGAGTTTTGGGGCAGCCGGGGCAACTTCACGGACACCTGATTCAAGATGGTTAACAATTGGAAAAGACTCCTAAACCAAGATTGATTGGTTTTCAAGCAATCTTGGTTTAGGAGTGGAGCACCGAGTTAGCATGCAAGGAGGTGCTCAGACCCTCCTCAGATCCCCAAACCCTGTCGGTGAAGGCAGCGGCGGACACTGGGATGGTCAAGACCGCACAACTCACGAGTTCTCCTTTCCCCCTTCCGTCCTTCACACCCTCTTCCTCCCTTTCCATCCCCTTCCTCTTCCTTCCCTCCCTCCACTTTTTTTGTTTTTTGCTTTTGTTTGTTTGTTTGTGTTTTGCTAGGCATTGATCTCCAGGGTCTCAGCATTCTAACTTCAGTTCACCCCCGAGCCCTCCCTCTGCCCGCGGCTCCAGACCTTTTGGGTAACCCGGTGTTAGGGGCGCTGCTGCCGCTGCTGCTGCTGCTGCTGCTGCTACAGCTGTTCCCACACTCTCAGCTCTGGAGAGGGTTGCGGGTACCGGACCTGGTCCAGGGCTTCCCAAGTTCTCTGTATCTCATCTTTTTGAAATGTGGGCCTTGATTCGGGAGGTCTGGTGTGAGCCCATGCCTCCGTGGTTACGGCAAGCTCCCGGGTGGTACCAGTTGTGCTGGTTCCCATCTGGGGACGAGCCTTTGAGTAGCGAAGGTCTAGGGGTTATTTCCCTGTGAATGAACTGGACATTCCTGGATTAAGTACTCTGGGTCTGTATCTTGGTTGGGTGTCGATTGCTGTGGCAACGACTGTGATCAAAAAGCAGGAAGAGGAGGAAATGGTTTGTTTCGCCTCACTGGCTGTGGTCTGTCATTGAGGGAAGTCAGGGCAGGAGCAGATACAGAGACCGCCGCGGAGGAAAGCTGCTTCCCGGCTTGTTCCCCACGGCCTACCCAACCTACCTCCTCTACATATATAACCAAGGACCACCCGCCCAGGGATGGCGCCCTCCCCAGTGGGCCGGGCCCTCCCACATCAATCATCTACMAAGAAAATGCCCCACCAGCTTGCCGACAGGCCTGTCTGACGGAGGCATCTTTTCGGTTTAGAGTCCCTCTTTCCACATGACTGTGATGTGTGTCAAGTTGGCAAAACTCAGCCAGCACTCATTATAGTAGGCAGAAAATAATAACAATACAACGATTGTGTTGATTGGGAGCATGGGTTTGAAAAGACCTTTGGCTGAGGAGGAATAAATACTTTAGAAAGGTGAGGCATACATGGGACAAATGACAAGAAATAAAAGCCAGGTCTCCCAAATTGTTGGAGGAGACCTCCTTCCTGCTACTGTGAATGCAGATTAAATGTTAAGTGCGGGTATGCCTCTGTGAGTGTGGTGGTCACAAAAGAAAAGAGAGAGAAGTGGGAGGGGAAACATATTATTAAATTTATAAATATGAGACCCAGGTGTGGTAGTACCCAACATTTGGGAGGTAGAGGCAGGAGGATCAGGAGATCAAGGCTAGCCTGGGCTACATGAAACAGCCTGTCTCAAAAACCAACAAACAGCCGGGTGGTGACGGCGGCGCACGCCTTTAATTCCAGCACTCTGGGAGGCAGAGGCAGGCGGATTTCTGAGTTCGAGGCCAGCCTGGTCTACAGAGTGAGTTCCAGGACGGCCAGGGCTGTACAGAGAAACCCTGTCTCGGAAAAAAACAAAATCCAAACAAACAAACAAACAAAAAAACAAAAAACAAAACTAACAAACAAATAAATAATGTACTTATTACAGAAATAATCAGAAAACGAGAAAAGTATAGAGAAAAAAAAACCCCAGCCAGGAAGGATAACACATTTCTGAGATCTTGATACTTGGAAAGTAAGGCAGGAGGGTTGCTGTATGTTTGGGTCCAGCCTGGTCTACACAGCAAGTTTTGAGCCAGCTAGGGATATATAGCAAGGGCCTTTCTCAAAAAGAAATTTCCCTGAGGAAAGTCAGGTCTGTAGCGTCCAGTCTCCCAGCCTTTCCCTTCTACACGTGCCCTTCACGCCATGTGACTTCTGTCAGGTAGCGTCGTATTGCTTGCAAGCTTCTGCCCAGGGTTGTCTAGTTTCTTAGAGTCAGCTCTTAGCGTTGTAGGGACCGGATCACAGTGCACGCAGAACCTTCCCACGAAGCAGGTAGCCCCAGTGTGCAGGACTCACTCCTACAGGGGAATGCCGGCTTTCCTACCTCAGACCACCCAACTGTCTTCCCGACCGTGGCTAAGCTGGGAAGTAAAACCTGCTATCTCCCTGTTTGTTTCTCACTGTTTGCGAAGTTGACCAGTGTCCATTTGTTTATTGGCCATTCACACTTTCTCTTGGACACCAACCCTGTACCTACATGTGTAACACCGAGACCTCAGTTACTGTTTTTTTTTTTTTTTTTTAAGGCAGATAGTTAAGAAAATAGGAAGAGCGTGGATGCTGGTGTGGAGATGTTATTCTGTTGAGGGCTCCAGCAAAGAAAGCACAAATGGGGGCAAGAGCGCATGCTCACGAGTCGCACAGCAAAGGGGCAATCACAGCTCAGCAACTTGCCCTCTGTGACCGACCTTGGGACCGTCTCTGTTAATTGTCTTTATCACTAGAGGGGAGGTGGCAGGGCTGGGGTGCAGAGCCACAGAGAAGACTGTATGAGAAGCATCTGGCACACAGTGGGGAATCGAACCCTGTAGCTGTCTCCACAAAGGAAAAAATAGCCATAATCAAGCCCTTCAAAAAGAAAAATGAATGAGCAAATAGGATGTGAACTAAAAAGTTGTAAATAGGAAAGAAAACCAAAAAAAATGACTGTAAGGGAAGCATCCACCTCCTTCGATACTGGAAAAGACGCGAAGCAGCACGGCTTGGCCCCCTCCCCCCCCAACCCGCCCATGTTAAGTGATCCAAAACATTTTCAAGTGATAATTCTTGGTGTGAGAAACACGTGGTCAAGCTGAGCCACCCACGATGTTGGCAGCCGAGTGGAACCCAATCGAGAGACTTGTAGAAAGCAGTCTGGCAAAATGTGTCATCACACAAACACACTCAAAACCTTTGGCCCAGATGTTTCCTCAGGAAGTAATTCAGAATGTGGAAAAACCTACACGGCCAGCAGTGCTTGGGCCAGCGCCGTTTATAATCGTGAAAAGGGACATTTACGGTCTGTTTACGTGAAGGGTAAGACCTCAGCCAAATTACATCGCGGAGGCTTCCGCCCTTTATTTGGGCAGTTGTATGTGTATAAGGTGTTTATGTGTTTCCGGCATTTAAGATACAAGTAGCCCCTAGGTCTTGTATTAATTCACGTATGAATACATTTCTTTGGAAAATAAACAAAAACAAAAATCAGCTTTGTGCTGGAGTAGTGAGTGGTCAGACTGGCTTAGACTGGATAGCTCAGTGGGTAAAAGTGCTAATTGTGTAACCTGGCAACTCAAGTTTGATCCCTGGAACCCATGTAAAAAGAGATGTGGTGGCTTTCCTACAGAGAGATGGGAGGTAGAGACAGGAGAGTGGCCTGGGCAGGCTGGCTAGCCTGGACTACACAGGGCACCCATAAAAGCACGAGACTTGTCTCAGCAAGGTGGGAGGTGGGGAGGGACACTTGCAGTGCACACACACACACACACACACACACACACACACACACACACCTGTAAATACTAGGAATACAGATATCCCAGCCATGCCATGCATTTGGTAGGGCTTTGGGGCTTTAAGCTCAGATCCTCCTGCTTGTACAGGAAGTATTCTTACCCACCGAGCCAATGCCCCAGCCCCAGGAAAGACTTTTGCTCATTGCGGACAGCGGCGCAAGCGAGGGCTAGTCTTCGGCAAGGCCAAGAGTGTCCGAGCTGGGCGATGTTCATCTGAAGATCCTGCTGCAGGCTGAGGCGAACGCTTCCTTAGGGATCCGCTTCTCAGAATCACCTGGGAGACCTCAACGCATGGCTGCTACCCAGCGAGCCCCTCCTAGCAACGCTGGCACAGTAGGCGGGGTGAGGCATGCTCATTCCTTTAAAACCGGCAAGGATATTGAGGCTTTCCACAGTGAAGAACCAGCCATGGCAGATACTCAAGGTGAGGGAACCCAGCCCTGGATCCAGGCCTCAGTAGCTAGCCAGTGGCTTGGTTTGGCTAGCATCCACTCTCACTGGAATTAGAAGCCCACCACTGCCTCCCACCCATCCCAAGAAGCCCCACCCCCCAGGAATGGGCAGCAGAATGCGCAGCGTGGATGGGGTGCCACCATCTTTCATAGGCCTGCCTTCCTCAGGCACTGTGAAGAGTCCACTGGGCCACAAAGCACACGTACTCAGCACGCCGCTCAGACCTGGACGATGACCTGGCCACATCCGGACCAGAGACAATTGCCAGGCAACTCTTACAGACAGGAAGCAGAGCCCAGGGGGGCCCGAGGAAGGAGCCCATGCTTAGCTCTGATGTCTCACTGTGGACAGAACCTCTCCTGGCCTGCTTTATGAAAGGGAAGCCTCTTTCTTCCTTCAAAAAGATTTTGCAACCTGGAGTACAGTTGAGAGAGAATGAACAGGATGAACAGATTTGGGAAGTTGTAGGGATTTTGTTGTTGTTGTTGTTGCAAGGATGAGATGAATCCATGCCACACCAAGTGAGCTGCTACGGAGCTGCAGCCGGAGCTACAGCCCACCCCAGAGGGAGGTCGGCCAGCCTTCCGGTTCAGCAGGAAGGCTGTCTCAAGGCAGCAAGGTGAACAGCAGTAGTCTCTGCTTGCATATGCATTGACATACTCCATATGACTGCTGTGTGCATGCATGTGTGCACGCATGTGCGGGGGGGGGCATACACCACACACACACACACACACACACACACACACACACACACACACACACACACACACACATTCTTACAGTCTTTCCTATTGGGTCTCACCAGAAGCAAGCCCCATTCCTCTTCTCTGGGCAGACCTTTGAATTCCTAAGGAAGAAATCCTCCGGCATTAGCAAGCTGTATGCTATAAAACCCTAAAGAGAAGTCAGCATGGCTTTGAAACACCGGTTGGGACAACAGCTGGCCCCCGTGGGTGGTTTCAGGACATTCGTTTGCAGCTCCTATCACTGAGGAGAGGCACCGCCTCCTAGTGCTTTAGCTCAGCAGCTTTACCTGGAAAGGTCAAGAGTCAAGGAGGGAGGAACTGTTTTGCAACACCCCCCCCCCTCCGTTTAGTACACAACAGCCCCGATAAGAGCATATGGCGAGACCTGGAAGCCTGGAGCTTCCTGTTCGAAAGCCGTCTTCCGTGGGAGTGACCTGTCATGAGTGCTTTGTTAAGTGTCTGCCCGTAGAAGAAGAAACAGCGTGGGTTGGGCTGCAGAGCCCCGTGCATTGCCTGGCATGGCATGGACTAGGGAGAGCTACCAGCCTTGGGCCCACCGCAGCCCTCGGCTCTCTCTTAGACACAGGGCACGCCTGAGCCTTCTCGCCTGGGCAGCCCAGGCTCCAGGTCTTTAGTGGATTGAATTAACTAGCAACCCAGATTTGGAAATGCTTAAAAAAAGATTTGTAGTAGGCCTAATGAAATATTTTGACATTTATAAAAGATGTTGATTGCTGGGCGTGGTGACACACCTTTAATCCTAGGAGAGGCAGGGAGATCTCTGTGAGTTAGAGGCCAGTTTGGTCTACATAGTTCCACGATGAGACTCTGACAAAAAAAAAATTGATTAAGTGTTAAAGTACCAATTGTTTCTTTTCCAAATTCCTAGTTTAAGTCCCCCCCCCACCCCCAGTGAGCCCCTGCCAGGACTAGCGTTCCAGAGAAGGTGGGGGGAATAAAATATAAAATCACACATGTATGTGACTTTGTGACTTCGCTGTGGGAAGTCACTGTATCCACCATGACTTGGGAACTGGAATCATAACCTCCATATTGTCGTGAGGAATTATTCACTGTGCAGTCTTCATCAAAGCCATTTACTGTCATCAGCGGGTTGTATTCTTTATGAAGTTTGTTGATACACTAACTGTAAATTGCCTAAATGTAAATATTCTGATGGGATATATTAACCCACATCCCAACTGCTGTTTCTGATGCAGGCCTTGGGATTGGAGAGTAAATGTTAGCTGCTTTGTCTTGCTGGAAAATGGCCTTTTCCGGCAGAATTGCTCTTGGCTCTTCTGTTTGGCCAGATCTGAGTGCGGAGAGAAGTCTAAAAGCAGCAGAGAAATGTAATCGATGCGCTGGCCCGGACTCACTTGAACCATATCCAAGCTTTCTACTCGGAGAGCAGATGTCCACAGGCCTCAGAGGCAGAGGGTGGAGACAGAAAATGAGGTGTGAGGAAATATATGACTCAGGAGGAGGACATGTTTTTCCAAGAGTAGGAAAGGGCTGGAAAGGGCCTGGCTTCCCAACCCCACTCCCAGAAACACCAAATGACCACCAGTCTTAGGCACAGCTGGAGGGAGGGAAATGTGTTTGCTCAGCAATGCCGCAAGTTCTTCAGCCAGCCGTGGGCAAACCTGTCCCAGCTGTCTCACGACGCCCTAGACTCCGTGCCTTTCCCACTAGAACGTGCACTCTCCTCCAGGGGCTGTTACTGCATCCCGGGGCTGAGCGAGAGAGTTGTTAAGAGCTGTTATTAATTAAAATTCTTTTGGAGGAGTTAAAATCTGTGTGGAGGAAAGCTGAAGCTACCCTGGCCAGAGAAGTCTCCTGATAGTAGGTGTGTCTTTCTGATGCCCCCTGGTGGCCATATGATATTACGAGAACTCCGGCTCCCAGCCATTAACCCTCTGACAAAACCCACTTTGCTGGACGGTTTAGCTTGTACCTAGAGCGATGTGAGTCAGTGCTAAGGTATAGCATGGCTTCTTCCCCAAACAAGAATTGTTCTGAGACAGGTGTGATGGCTTGACCTGAAGTCCCAGTACTGAAGGTTAGAGGCAGGAGAATTGCTGTTACAGGCCAGCTTGGATTAGTGTGAGATCTTGCCTGAAACAATAAAACCAACACACACACACACACACACACACACACACACACACACACACACATACACACACGATTTTGATATAGCATAATGAAGAAAGCACCAATTGTTATATTTCTGTACTGCAAATTCCTTTTAAAATGTGTATTCTTTTTACATTATAAAGTAGTGTGTGTACGTGTGTGTGTGTGTGTGTGTATGTACACGCATGTACTATGCCCCATATGTGGAGGTCAGAGGTCAACTTGTAGATGTCAGTTCTCTACCCACATGATGTAGGTTCTGAGGATCAAATGTAAGCCCTCAGGCTTGGCGGCAAGCAACCATACCCTCTGAACTGTCTCACCAGCCTGGAGAATACCAGAGAAACTTAAGTCGTCAGTTTACCCACACGAGTACTACATTTTTGATACCTTATTTTTTTTTTAAGGAAACAGAAAATGGAGAAAAGGGGCCACAGAAGGACCAACTGTGGGAAGGTTTCCAGTAGCATGCACGAAAAAACACCGCCCCAAGGTTTGCCTCTCGGTAAGTTGGAGGGGTTGGGTGTACACAGTTGTTAGCGATCCCTCTCTGTTGGATCTGCTCACAGTGAGTCCCAGCCTGCCATCTGCCATCGTGATAGCCTGACATTTGACTAGGATGGCGTTTGTTTCCCCTTTTCAAAACATGAGGAACTAGTAATGGGTCGCTTAAGGGGTGGTTAAGTAGAAAGTGCCAAGACGTGCTTCTAGACAATGCCTGGCGCCGCGCTCTGAGCGAGACCCATAACTGCACCTGGTAAGGTAGCAGCCTTGTGGAAGATGCTGGCGACTCATCCCCGTGCATTGCATAGAAGCGAAGAGAGCTGGGGGAAGTGGGGGTGGGAGCAGGCAACCAGGGCATGCGTATGTGGGACTCAGCAACGTTAGTCCGCGATCTTGCCCTGTAGACAGTTTAAAGCTGAGAGGCGTACCCTGGCCAAACCGCTGAGGGTGATAGAGAGGTGACCCAGAGGCTGGCCTGCTCAGGCAGCCCCCGAGCTTGCCAGCATCAGCTCCTCAGAGCAGAGCTGGAGGTGCCTGCCGGAGAGCAGATGCGGCATGCTTCTGCGCATGCTCCCTGTGGCCAGAGCCTTATGGGCGCTCAGCATCCCGTTAGATCCCACTTGGTTCTGAATTGACCGCTCTGGAGATGGTATATTTTCAAATAGGAGCTTTGGAGGACTGGAAAGATGTCTCAGCAGTGATGAATGCCTACTGGCCTTGCAGGGTTCGTTTCCCAGCGCTCAAGTTTGGGAGGCTCACCAGAAATCTAAAGCCCTGTTCTGGTCTCCATGGACGCCTGAGCGTGCATGCACACACGTGCGCGCACACATATACACACACACTAAATCTTCACATAGGCTTCATGGGTTGAACACTTGCAAAACCTGATGCTTATACCAGGAATTTTCAAAGCCCTTTCAAGGAGGGTCTTTCTTTTTCCCATCAGCACTGTGCTGTAGGGACGTAAGGCTAGCGTTGTTACAAGTTGATAGGGATACAGCCTTGGAACCAGTTCCCAGCTACTGTCCCCAGAGGCAGGCATGGGTGCTAAAGCCCGTGACACTACCACTTGGGAGACAGAGGCAGGAGGACCAGGAATTCAAAGGTGACCTCAGCTACACAGAAAGTTTGAGGCCAACCTGGGACACACGAGACCCTGTCTCAAAAACCGAAAAACCAAAGATAGTTACCAAAGCATAAAATGAGGACACGTCTCATTAGCTTTGGGTTTCATTTTTGGGAAAAAAATTATTCTTACTGAAAATATACTTATTTGTTAAGATGAACTCATTACTTTTATTTCTTTTTCAAAGGAAATATCTTGCTATGTTACCTATGCTGTCCCCAAACTCCTGGACTCTCCTGCTTCAGTTAGGCAGTTAGGATGACAGGCAGGTGGCACTGTGCCCACTTTTGTTGCTGCCATTGATGGCGCAGAGGATTGAACTCAGGGCCTCACACATGCTGAGCAGGTGCTCTGCCACTGACCCACACCCAAGCCCTTGTTATTTTGAAATGAAATAATAAAGTATTTGTAATATTCCAATTTAAACTTATTTTAAAAAATTCTCAGAACCATTCATTTAGCCTGAGGAAGATCTGGATACTGATATGCTTCACACTTTACATATCAAGATACTTTTGCAAGTCTATCTGCACCCGGGCCTAAATAGTCTATGGTGATTTCTTACTGGAGACTTTTTGGTTCATGAGACAGGGTCTCATGTAGCCCAGGCTGGCCTCAAACTTTCTGTGTAGCTGGGGTCAGCCTTGAACTCCCGAGCGTCCTGCCTCTGCCTCCCGAGTGGTAGTCGTAGCAACCATGTTTGCGTCTGGGGAGAATTAATTTTTATGCTATATAAAATGATTTACGTTCTTATATATAGTAGATAAAAATCCATATCAAAACATAACAAACACATTTTAAAAAGATGTATTTATTTATTTGAGGCATGTCTCTCTACACAGCCCTGGCTATCCTTGAACTCACTATGTACACCAGGCTGGCCTCAAACTCACAGACATCTGTCTACCTCTGTCTCTCAAGTGCCAAGATTAAAAGCATGCACCACCATGCCTAACTTACTTATTTCTATGTGTTTGAGTGTATGATTGTGGTATATGCACACCACATGCATATCCCGCAGTGGTAGAAGCCAGGAGAGGGCATCAGATCCCCTGCGACTGGAGTAACAGACAGTGGTGAGCGCCCATTTGGATCTGGGGACCAAACACCCTTCTGTGAGAACAGCAAATGCTCTTAGCTTCTCAATTAGCTCTTCATCCCTTTGAGCCTTTGATGTCACTGTAAAGGGCATTGACATAGTATCTTTTCATTATTATAACACCTTTGTAAGATGGGAATTATATTTATTTTACAGGTAAGGAAATGCAACTCAGAGCGAGTTTAACTGGGTCAAAGACTTGGTGTATTAGTTCCCTCCCACTCGATAACAAGGTACCCCAGAACCGAATGACTCAGAATAGTAGTCATCATTACCTGGCAAGTTTCTGTGGCTATTTGGGAGCAAGTGGAGGGTTCAGGCACAGAGTTCCCTGGAGAATGCCTGTCAGGGCTGAGATTGCCTGAAGGTTTCACTAGGGACCAAAGGATCTGGCTCCAGAGAAGGTCATTCACATGGTCTTTGACAGGGAGACTCAGTGGAGCCTCCAACAGGCCATTCTGCTTGTCACTGATATCTGACAGACAGCTTCCTCATGAGCAAGGAGGAGGGAGGAGGAGGGGCAGTAGACTGCCATTGCTGCTTTATTTTGTTAGACACAAACTCATAGTCAACGGTTCAGACCAACACCTTCCTTTGCCCTGTGCCGAGATGGAGCCCGGGGCATCGTGCATGCCAGGCCAAGGTTCTTCTGTCAAACCCTAGCCCTGGTGCCATCTTTCAAAGCGAGTAATGGTTGGGTGCGGTGCTGCACACCTTAATCCCAGCACTCAGAAGGCAGAGGCAGGTGGATCTCTGTGAGTTTGAGGCCAGCCTGGTCTACGGAGTGAGTTTCAGGACATCCAGGGTTATGTAGGGAGAGCCTGCTTCAATAAATAAATAGATGATAGGTAGGTAGGTAGGTAGGTAGGTAGATAGAGAGAAGATATGAAAGAATCAATGTAGATGTTTTCAGCCATCACAGCTAATAAGCGGCAGAGCCGGTTTCAGCCCCAGGTGTTTACAGTCACCCCATCTCTGACTCATGCTTGCGGGCTCCCCTGCCTGGCCTCTAAACACCCTGTCTTCCCTGGCACTGTCACAGCCAGTGTGCCCAGCATCTCGGCTCTCTACTCTCCACACTTCACATGACTGTGCTCAACAAACCTACCCTCTGGGCACCTTTTTAGGTTCTGATGCAGGACTCAGCTTCTCTCCTGATCCTGGCACTGGGCCACAGAGTAACAAATGTGAGGTCTACGGAAGCAAGACTCGGAACTCCCGGAGAGTGTATGAGGAAGACCCACAGAAAGGTGAGACGGCTTGGCTCCAGGAGGGGTCTGTAGAGTCGCCATTGCCAGGCCAGAGGCCGTATCTCCAACCTTTCCCTTTTAGAATTTTATTATAGATATGACACTCCAGGACAAGATGACTCAAATCACAGTGGAGGATATACCTTTGTCCAGTCTCACTTCTTACATGAAAATAAAATCTCTGCATCTTGTAAGTACATCTCCTGTATGACCCAGTCTGTGCCAATAACTGCATTTTCCCGGCCCTCTCTAGACAGCCCCCTGGATCTCCTGCGCTTACTAGACACTTCCAAATTTAGGTCTGCACGGGGGTGGCAAAGAGGCTGAGCAGGGGCCGGGAACTGGCAGATGCTACCGGTGCGGTGGAGACTGACGTTAGAGGTGCGGTAGCGGTCAAGTCAGCCGCAAGCATACACCCCGAACCAACGGATGGCTGACTCCATACTCTCCCGGCTCAGGGTCCAGAGCGCACTCCTCAGGCATGCTGTTGTTAGCTTCCAATGTAAACATTTGCAATCTTTGGGGGGGGGGGGAAGGAAACTCCGCATTTATTTATACAGATGACTAAGGCACAGCGCCTCCCTCCCAAGACATTCCCAAGTGAAAGGGGCTTGGACCCAAGAAATGGACGCGCAAAGCAAATCCGATTAGTACTGAAGAGAAGGCCTTTCCTCCATCCCTCTAGACTTCTTCCTCTCTGAGGCGAGCACGAGGCAGAATGTCTCTTGCTTTTCACAACTGCCCAAAGGACGCCTCTTATGTGACTTAGCCAGGCTCCTCTCCCACCTCCCCAGCGGACGAATCCTCAATTGGACACATTCTCCTGGGAGGAGGCACTGGGGTCCTGCAGAAGGCCCACAGTGGATTTCTTTGCTGTGTTCGTGGTCTTTGGGCCTCTCTTCCTCCTCTACGCCCCCTTCTCTCAACCCCACCCCCATGCCCGACCCCCTTTCTTCTTCCTCTTCTACGGTACCGGGATGGAACCTGGAGCCTTACACGGGTAAGGCAAGTGCTCTGTTACTGACGATATCCCAGCCCTGGCCTTCTAAGACACACATGAGAAAGGCCACAGAATCACTGGCGTGTGATCCTGAACCCCCTTAGGAGACAGAGTGGCTTAGGGCTAGATACACGAGAGGGCTCTCTCCTTCAGTCTCGGAAAAGAACCTTCAGTAAGGGAGCTGAGGGGAGCACCCGCGGGGCGCCTCATCCGAGAGCCAAAGCCATCTGTCTGGTGGCGGTCTGCAGTCGTAGAACTGAATCCCATGGCACCGAGCTCATTTCAAATTTGCATTTCCGTTTCCACTGCCGACTGAGATCGAACTCATTAGCGTCCGTGTTCATGACCCAACACAGAGGGACAGCCTCTGCGGATGACTGTCGTCGTCTGGTGGAAAGGAGCAGAGCCTCTCCCTGAGACACCAGTGACTTAGATCGGAGTGGGAAGGGAGGAGGAAGAGGACCGAGGAAGGGGAAAGGGGGGAGGTCCTTGGTTATTCCTGACGGAAAAGACTCGAGGGAGGCTTTATTGTGGCTCACGGGCTGAAAGGGCACATGGCGGTAGGGGCTGGAGGAGGCTGGTTACATCGTAGTCAGAAAACCGAGCGCTGGCTGGAAGCAGAGTCAGCCTATAGTCCGTAACACCCGCCCTCCAGTGCTCCACTCCACTTCCTCCAGCTAAGTCCTACCTCCACCCAAAGCTGCTCCAGTTCCTAAGCATCCAACCAAGTGTTCAAATGCACGAACACTTGCGGGTCAGGGGTGGGAGCAGCCGTGCATTTCATACACGCTCTGTGACAGTGCAAACCCTATACACTCTGTGACAGACAGTGCAGACCCCCTATACACTGTAATAGACAGCGAACACACACACACACACACACACACACACACACATACACACACACACTTGTCTTTTCCTTTCTTTAGCTGTTTCTTTGGTAACCACCCATATTTCTCTTCATCATTTAGTTTCCCTTCTGGAATTAGTTTCTGTCTCCTAAAATTCTTGCTCCTAAGGTCCATGAAGAGTCTAGAATGCACTTGGGTTTCACCTTTTGGAAGCAGCTTACCAGACAAAGTAGTGACCCGCAGCTAAAAAGAATGCCTGGTCACATAACGAACAGTCAGGGAATATAAATTCCTGGTCTCTTGCCTGCTAATAAATAAATACCTAGAAGTAAATTAATATTTGTATAATATCTATCATTTAATGTATAAAATATAATTTATATAAATATAACATATATAAATATTTATTTCTTATTTTGAGGCAGGGCCTCTCTCTCCAGCCCAGGCTGGCCTTGGGCTTCTGGCAACTCTCCTGCCTCAGTCTTCAGAGCTCTACTTAAGTTTTATGCCAGAGTTTCATGTTAGTCATCATGGTTCACATCTGGGATACTGACAGTCAAGAGCACTGCTGTGAGTTCAAGGCCAGGCTGGGATACAGAGCGAGACTCTCAACGAACGAGAAACAGGGCCACTGAGGTGGCTCAGCTGGTGAAGGTCCTTCTGCCAAGCCTGCCGGTGTGAGTTCAGTGCTGGGGACCCCTGGTAGAGGAGAGAACTGACTCCTGCCAGTGTCCCCTGACCCTCACATGAGCACAGTGGCGTGTGTACGTTGCACATGATCAATCAATAAATGCGATACAAATTTAAAAATAAAGTTGTTTCTTTTCATGTATTCCGAGTTCTTGAAAGAAAATTCTGTTTTCTGTGCTTCTTAGCTCTGTTGCTTACACAGTTGTTAAGTTTTTATGAACTATTTCATTCACACTCCAAAGTTGAGGAAGACATCCCCACCACTTGGAGGTTTCTGCCTTTTTATTTTTGGCAGACTGTCACTCCTGCTGCCCTGGAACTAACTTGCAGTGTGTACCAGGCTGGCCCCCACCTCAAAGATCGGTGAAGGCCATTTGGATACTCTGAATTTAATCACAGCTAACATTTTTCAGCTTGTTTGAAAGCAAAATGGATCTGGTCCTGGAGAGTGAACTCAGAACTCTTTCAAGATGAGCATGATCCCGCGGCAGGGTAAGTATTTTATTAAGAACAAAATCAGAGGCAGGCATGGCAGCACTCGCTCATCTTCTCTAACCTTGGCAGGCCAAGGCTGGAGGCCCACCAAAAGTTGAAGTCTAGACTTGGGCTACATGGTGAGTTTGAAGCCAGTAGGGTGCAGAATAAGACTCTGTCCTAAAAACTACACACACACACACACACACACACACACACACACAGACAGACACACATACACACACGCACACACACACATAGACAGACACGCATACACACAC
>BDUI01000103.1:163958-174112 GCA_002335545.1 Apodemus speciosus | reverse complement strand
TCCAGTTCGTCTAATAATGGCTGTCTACCGACCAAAGGGTCAAGAATCTAGCAGTTGTTCAGTCCGCGAGCTGGATGTGATCTCAGCTGGTCTTCGGTATACACTAGAATCCTGAAGGAGAAGGCTCCAAGGCCAGTGAAGGAATAGGCTCGCCAGTGAGCGCGAGAGCAGGCAGGCGGAGAGCTAGCTTCCTCCCTCCTTGTCCTTATCATAGGCTTCCAGCAGAAGGAGTGGCCCAGATTAAAGGTGGATTTTCCCATCTCCAAAGATCCAGATTAAAAGTGGGTCTTCCCACTTCAAATGATTTAATTATGAAAAAAAAAATCCCCAACAGTTGTACCTAGACGCTTGGGTTTTAATTAATTCCAGATGTACTCAAGTTGACAACCAAGAATAGGCATCAGAGGGCTCATGAAAATTTGTAACGTCCCCCTTAGAATACCAGCAAAGCTTTTGAGTTGCTGTTTAAATATTTTACCGTTGTTATTGTCGTGCCTGTGTTGGTGTCCCCCTTAGAATACCAGCAAAGCTTTTGAGTTGCCGGTTAAATATTTTACCGTTGTTATTGTCGTGCCTGTGTTGGTGCACCTGCTCCCCCCAGGTGCACCTGTAAAGGTCAGAGGACAACTCTGGGGGTTAGCTTCCTGCCTTCCACCATTCCTCGGTTCTGGGAACTGAACTCCGGTCGACAGGCTTGTAAGGCAAGTGTCTCCGCCCTCCGACCCATCTTGCTGGCCCCTGAGCTCTTTTCCTTACAACGACAGAGTGGCAGATTATTGACCTCTGCCCCTCCTGCAACCTCCCAGCGCCATCATCCACCTCCCAACTAGAAGCTTCCCACCCCCCCAGGTGGGCTCAGCATCTCTGAGAAGGCAAGAACGCCTCACTTGAGGTTTTCATACCAACCAAGGCAGCTGCTATTTGTCTAACTCAGAGCATCCATTTCTGGCTTTGGGACTTGGGAATTGGTTCAGGGTACCTAGAGATAATGCAGAGGCCGGCCTGAAGAGAAGTCTGTTTGTGGCTAAGCTTCGTTCAGGCTGAGGCACTGCAAGAAGAGAGCGAAGGCCTGTGGCGGTAGCCCGAGAGAGGAAGGGGAGCATAAACTGTGTGCTGTCAGAATTGATGGGGAGTGTGAGTGGGTGTGACCAGGGCTCAGGAGGCAGAGGCAGACAGAATGAACTGCAGCACGTTGGAGGCCAGCCTGATGCACACAGTAAGTTCCAGGCTAGCCTGAACTCTATAATGAGACTTGTTGAAAGAAGCAGAGTGAGGGTGGGGGGTCATTTATTTTCCCAAGCTCCTATATTGACTTCAATAGAGCAAACCAGAATGAAGCCATTCATGCTAGTGGCTAAGCAGTCAACTGAAGTGTAAAACTGGCCCCTTATTCTTATTTAACTTTTAAAGCAGGAGGTTCAGTCACCACTTAGACAAGGGCTTGCCAACCTGTGTTAGCATGCTAAAGAAATTGCTGCTTTGCCCTGCACCAGGGACAGGACTGAAGGTGCCAACCGGCTTTTTGTCCCTTGCTTTCTTTCTGTCCATAAGGCTCACTTGCTGTACTCTATGCTTTTAATGCTACCCAATTCACGATGGCGCCAAAAGCCAATCAATCATCCAACTCAATACTGGAAAAAATATTCTGATGAAATGTTTTGTGTTAGTTATGTTTTGCAGTGCTATGACCAAACACATAACACACACACACACACACACACACACACACACACACACACACACACACACACAGTGGTAGGAACAAGTCAAGGGAGGGAAGGTTTATTTTGGCTCATGGTTCCGGAGGCTTTCAGAGCATCCCAGCTGGGGAGGTATGGTGGATCAGCTCCTGATGGGGASAGTGTGGCAGAGACTGTTCTCATCATGGTGGCCCAGGAAGCCAAGAGCTAGCACGGCAGGGACCTCAGGCCAGGTATCACCTTCAAAGGCTCACCGCTCTCAGCAGCCACCTTCTGTCAGGTTGGCCCTACCTCTTAAAGGATCCTCAGTGTCTTAGTTAGGCTTTTACTGCTGTGAACAGACACCATGACCAATGCAAGTTTTATAAAGACAACATTTAATTGGGGCTGGCCTACAGGCTCAGGGGTTCAGTCCATTGTCATCAAGGCAGAAGCATGGCAGCATCCAGGCAGGCAGTGCAGGAGGAGCTGAGAGTTCTACATCTTCATCTGAAGGCTGCTAGTGGAAGACTGACTTCTAGGTAACTAGGGTGAGGGTCTTAAGCCCACGCCCACAATGACACACCTACTCCAACAAGACCACACCTCCTAACAGGGTCACTTCCTGGGCCAATCATATATAAACCATCACACTAAGCTTCCCAACATGGCACCAGTAACTAGGGAATGAGTACTTAAGACACGGCCTATGGGAGCGCTTCATGCTGAGACTGCAGCACAGGCAAGGCCCTTAGGAAGTCCTGGGAAAGTGCCAGGCTCTGACTAGAGAGGGGACTTATTGATTCCAGCCTGGGCTGTCTCTCCTCAGTATAACTGCATTAACTGTGACTTGACGATACCCGACATTACCCCATCCCCAAGGTTAGAACTGCACACTTTAGGGTGCTGAAATGGCTAAGAAAGGGCACCTCCTGCCAAGCCTGCCAACCCGAGCCAGAATCCACATGGCAGAGACAGCTGACTCCCACACGAGGTAGTCTGACCTTCCCCAACACTAGCCCCCCTACCTTCCCCCCCAAAAAATAATTAGCTGAAAATGTAAACCTGTTCACTTTGTGCTGTGCTGGAGAGATGGCTCAGCAGTTAGACCGCTCTTCCAGAGGACTGGGTCCAATTTCCAGCACTCACGTGGGAGCTCATAACTGTCTGTGACTCCAGTTCCAGAGCGGCCAACTCTCCTGGCTCCTGTGGGCATAGGGCAAGCATGTGGTGCGCGGCCACACATGCACACAAATACTCATACAAACTAGATAGTTATAATAGAAACGCGTTAATCGAACACTTCTCTGGCTCAGTTTAAACTTCCCTGTGTAACTCTTCAGTTCGCTATCTGTTTGGGGTCCTGCCCCTGAGACCCTGATTCAGTTACCAAGCCTTTCTTTCCCCCAGGCTCTACCTTCTACAAAAGCGCTATCTGCATTTACACAAGGTTGCACGTTTTAAAAAGCACTCATGGATATGGGCTGGAGAGATGGCTCAGCAGTTAAGAGCACTGACTGCTTTTCCAGAGGGTTCAGGTTTGATTTCAGGACCCACAAACTCTCAATAGCATGTTATTCCTGTTCCAGAGGGTCCGACGCCCTCTTCTGGTCTCCACAGGCACTGCACTCATACGGTACACAGGCACTCACAGGCAAAATAACTAAAATATAAACAAACAAATAAATAAATAAATAGTCACGGATTCCTTGAAACAAGTCCATGGAATCCTAGATCCTGCAAACTCATTTTCTTTGATCATTATGCCCATTCACAGAAGCACAGATTATTCAAGAAATAAAGGAATGGGGCAGTGCCATTAAAGACAGTCAAGGCTCCAGAGTGAGACCCTGGCAGAGCACTCACCAAGTTCTGACTTGTTCAGTCTGTAACCTGTGCTCGCCTGTCTCCTAGATCAGGGCTGTTCGTTCTTCTAATTCTGTCCCATTAGCAAACCTGAAAAACCAGCCAGTTGCGTAAAACTGTCTCTGATACTGAGTGCAGGGGCTCGTCCCTGCCTGAGGCTGGGGCTGCTGTGAACGGTCAGCTTCCTTTCAAGAGGGAAGCCACATCATGGCCTTCTTCAGGAAACAAATTCCGTGGGCATCTTTTTTTTTTCTTTAAAGATTTCCCAGCCGGGCAGTGGTGGCGCACGCCTTTAATCCCAGCACTTGGGAGGCAGAGGCAGGAGGATTTCTGAGTTTGAGGCCAGCCTGGTCTACAGAGTGAGTTCCAGGACARCCAGGGCTACACAGAGAAACCCTGTCTTGGAAAACCAAAAAAAAATTTCCCGATCAACTTTGAGTACTCTGCACCCTTGTATATAAATGTATCACATACATGTGGCAGCCACATATGTGGCTGCTGGGAATCGAACCCAGGTCCTCTGGAAGAGCAGTACATGCTCTTAACCTCGGAGCCATCTATCTCTCCAGTCCCATCCTCTATTTTAAAGGGATTTAAGAGAAAGTACTACATGGGCTGAACATGTTATATTTAGGATTATGTATTTATATTCATATACATATAAGCAGTAACGGAAATAGAAACTAGGTCACTGTCACCAGCTATAAGCAAAAAGACAGGGCGTGAGGGCTGTGTCACAGGCAGGAGAAAGCATCAGCACTGGGTGTAGCTGCTACAACTGGCTTCAGTTGTGCAGCTGGAGAGGTGCTCCGCCTCCTTCCTGCCTTCCAAATTTCGACAAAATAAATGCCTATGAATGGCAGCTTTCCACTCCAGAGTCTATAAAATGTCACCTCCAGCTTTTCCTCTCAGTGTTAGGGTGGGAAGGAAGCAAGTCCCAACCATGCCAACTGCCAGGAGACAATATTAGAAATACACATTCATACAGCGACATCCATCCCAGATGGCTGAAATTAACTGCAAAACGTCAAAATGGTATCAAAGGAACTTTGCGAACTTATAATCTTAAGACTGCAATTCGGGAGCCAAAAATAGAAAAGCTGTTTGCATAACCACCGTGATGGCTACTGCTGGTTGTCAACTTGACTACATCTGGAGTCAGTTAAAGCRCAGAAATGGCTAGGCACACCTGTGAGGGATTTGTGCTTAATTAAGTCATTTGAATGGGAAGACCCACTTAGAAGCTGGACCCCTGAGGTGAGAAGACACACTTTCAATCCAGACCATTAGACCCGGGAAGACCCACCCTCATCCGGGCCCTGCCTTCTGATGGAGGCCGCTATAAAGATCATGGAAGGGGCCGGGCGGTGGTGGTGGTGGTGGTGGTGGTGGTGGTGGTGGTGGTGGTGGTGGTGGTGGTGGTGGTGGTGGTGGTGGTGGTGGTGGTGGTGGTGCATTCCTTTAATCCCAGGACTCGGGAAGCAGAGGCAGGCGGATTTCTGAGTTCAAGGCCAGCCTGGTCTACAGAGTGAGTTCCAGGACAGCCAGGGCTACACAGAGAAACCCTGTCTCAGAAAAAAAAAAAAAAAAATAAGATCATGGAAGAAGTTGCCTGTTTGCTTTTGCCCTTTCTAGCAAGTCAATTCCTTCGCTGGCATTAGAGCCTACTATTTCAGGATTCTGACACATACTGAAGACCAGCTGAGACATCCAGCCTTGTGGACTGAACAACTACTGGATTGTTGGACCTTCTGTTTATAAGCAGCCATTGTTGGATTAGCTGGACCACAGCCTTTAAGCCATTCCAATACATTTCTCTGACCTCTCTCTTTCTCTAATACTTCTACCTATCTATATATCTATCTATCTACCTACCTACCTACCTACCTATCTATTGAGAGATAATCCAGTCTGTAAATTGTGTTACCCTCCAGAACCCTGACTCATACGATTATGAAGTAGTGCTGGGACATGGCTCAGTGGTAGAGCACTTGCTGAACACGGGTGAGGCCCTGTGTCCAATCCCTAGCATTGGGAGAAACAACAACGGGATGATATCTACTAACAGTGCAAGCACACACACACACACACACACACACACACACACACACACACACACACGCACGCTGTGCCACTGGTAGCAATTTGCATTATGGAATATATAAGTTGGCAGACGTTCACAACCAGAGAATGCAGCATTACCTGGAAAAATAAAGGTCTGAATGGGAGCAATTCAAAGTTAGACTGCTCTGAGGTCAGGCAGAGATCTGAAATAAAGACTCCTGTTGTGGTTTGAACAGGCATAGCCCTCATAGATCCATGTGTTCAAATGCTTGGCCCACAGGGAATGGCACTATTAGGAGGCGTGGCCTTGTTGGAGTGGGTGTGGTCTTGTTGGAGTGGGTGTGGCCTTGAGTCACTGTAGGGGTGGGCTTTAGGGTCTCCTATGTTCAAGCACCATCCAGTGTGGAATTACAGTCAAGTCCTTCAGATCACGATGTAGAACTCTCGGCTCCTCCAGCACCGTGTCTGCCTGCACGCTGCCATGCTTCCTGCCATGACAATAATGGACTGCACCTCTGAACTGTAAGCCAGCCCCAATTAAATGTTGTCCTTTATAAGAGTTGCCTTGGTCATGGTGTCTCTTCCAAGCAATAGAATCCTTAACTAGAACACCCCCTTCTGTAATGCACGTACCTATAGACCTATCTATATTACCCAACCTCACAGATAATACATTGTTTTTTGAAAGTCATCAGGTATTGTACTCATGAGAATATTACAGGATCTTTTGCTTCATTCTGGTTCCAATTAAGAGTCAAAAGAAAAAAAAGAAAGAAAAAAGAAAAACTCAGAAAAAATTGACAACAATATATTTATTTTCTCATAGAATGTTCATGATTATTTTTGGTTTCTAACTTAAGCAGACATGATCTCAAACATATAAAACTGTGTTCTTTAGAATTATTTTGCAGGTAATATACACAATGAAATCATCATTATTAATAACTGGAATTATTTTATACATAAAACATTATGAATTTCAGTTTTAAGAAACTGCACTTATAAGAAATAATTCTATCATACATACATTTACAGTTTTTACTTTTATAATCTCTTCGTTCAAAATCATTTTGCCCCCAACACTGTATTTCAGCATAAGTATCCAGTGAATAATTAGTATGTATACAGCTGGCTGTAAAAACTATCCATACCTCGTAACAAATTCTGTTCCAAAGGTGAAACCTCCTGATTTGGAAGCCCTTTAATGTCATATCTTGTACAGAGCAGCAAAGGTATTTAAATTATTCAGGATGGCAAATCCAGTAACACATAAACTTCCTTAAGATGTACACTTGAAAATGACATTACTCCATACACTATTTACACCTCTTAAATTACAACAGCAACATCTGCTTTAGCTGAACGTATGGACAAAACCTCTAGACGATAATAAAAAGCTACTCATCCTTAAGAAAGGAAACTTTATCCTTTGATTTATTCAGCATTTTTATATCATCCAACAGCTTTCTGGGTGTTAAAATATGTGTGGAACCTGGTGGAAGAAATTGTAAATTGTTAAAATTAAATCATTTTCTTTGGCTTAAGATCTTGTCCCTTTTATATACAAATATTTGGTGCATTTGACAATTCTTCCAACAGCATGTCTCCAAAATTCACATAAACCCTTGTCACCGGGCATGCTCAGTAACTCTTCAGAAATCCTGCCCATCACGAGTGCTTTGTCTGATTTGTACTATATATTGGTGTCTAGTAGAGAGAAAAATGGGGGATTTTTCTATCCTCCCAACAGAACTGTAGCAGTCGTTACCTGCAAACGGAGAGTCTCTAAGCAGGTCATACAACTCCTGACGCTGTCTGGGTTAGGACGCTACCTATCTGCAGCGGCGTCACTGGGAAACATTCTAATTTACTTTACCAGCTGTGCACATGCATGTACATGTGTGTGCATATGCGTGCCATGGCCCAAGCACGGAGGCCAGAGGCTGGCTTTCAGGAACAGGCTTTTTCCTGCCACTGTGGTTCTGGTAGCGAAGGTTATCAGACTGGCTTGGCAAAGGCTTTTTACCCACTGAGTCCTCTTGCTGGTCCAGACTGGTATTTTAAAGCTCAGGTCCACACAGACCTCACCATTTCAGATCCATATACACAAAAACAAATGCTTCTAAGGTAAAAATATACTAATGTGCCACAAAAGCTTTTTAATGATCGGAGCAAATAAAATCAGAAGATGCAGTTTTAAAGGAGCAAGCTCAAGCTCCTAAAATTGGATTATTTAAGCCGGGTGGTGGTGGCGCATGCCTGTAATCCCAGCACTTGGGAGGCAAAGGCAGGCGGATTTCTGAGTTCGAGGCCAGMCTGGTCTACAGAGTGAGTTCCAGGACAGCCAGGGCTACACAAAGAAACCCTGTCTCGGAAAAAAAAAAAAGGAATATTTAAAAATAAAACTATTAAAATACCAACCAGGAAAAAAAATCCTTCAGGCAATTTTACAAAGCATGTTTTATAATTCTTTTTCCGCATGTAATAATAGTCTTAAATTTTCCCATGCATAATTTTGCCTTAAGCATTAAGAAACAAAAAAGATGAAAGTCTTACCAATAATAACCTCACAGGATTTATGTGCCTGAGAAACTTCATAAGCACAACGCATCTCAGAGTATGTAATTCCTCCGATTACAAAGATAATGAGCCGCGACCCATTTTTCCGGTCCAGCTCTAAGTAGTTGGCTCTGGGTTTCTGTCGAGCACTAGAGAGTGAAACACAAAGCAAGCAGCGGTGAGCACTCCAAAGCCACTGCGTGGCTCGCAGACTCACCTTTGGAGGCAATAGTCCTGATTTTTATGAAATGATCTAACCACAGTACAATTTCACTACAGTTAATTAGGCAAAGGCCGCACATCCCCCTTTCAGACTTCAGTCTGAATAAATCACATACAGTTTTATTTGTGCTGAGACAACAGGAAAGAGATCAAGGCTAGATCTAGGAGATAGATAGATAAAACCTTATTTCTAAAAACTATAATAAAAACCACTCAGCCTAGGCTTAGAATTAGAATTTTTATTTATACGGTAACATTATATTTTAATTTTTAAAGTATTTTTAAATTTTTATTGTGTGTACGGGTGTTTTGCCTACGTGTAAGTCTGTGTACCATGTGTGTGCAGAGCCTGTGGAGGCCAGGGAAGGGTTGGATCCTGTGGGACAGGAGTTACAGATGGTTGTGAGCCGCTGTGTAGGTGCTGGGATGAAGCTGGGTCCTCTGGAAGATCCGTCAGAGCTCCTAACCTCTGAGCCGTCCTTCCAGCCCCCCTTTTTATTTTATATGATGACTTAATGTCCCTGAAAAGTCTATTTGTTGGACTTTTTAGGAAACCTGGGGTGCAGCCTTGTAAGAATGAGATCCCAGAGGACAGAGTCTGACTGGGACAGCCACTGCTGGGGCGCCACACCAGGATGACATGTCTAGATTGAGCAAGGATACCTGCCGTGTGCCTTCGCAAGTCAGAAACTGATCAGGGAAGTCCGGGAAGAGAGGAATCAAAAATCAAATCAAACCAAACCAAACCAAACCAAAACAACAACAACAAACCAACCCAACAAYAAAACCCAAAAAATAACCCTAAAGCTATGCTGTGTAGGCGTTGCTAGGTAACTGCCCAGCTCTTACATGCAGGGGAAACTCAAGAACATGTAGGGAAAGGAAGGGAAGGAAGGCAGAGCCTGCAGAGCTGCAGTGCTACAGTGTGTCTCTGCATCAGCATCCTGGAGAGCTGCGGTGCTACAGTGTGTCCCTGCATCAGAGAGCTGCGGTATTACAGTGTGTCTCTGCATCAGGAGCCTGCAGNCAGCATCCTGGAGAGCTGCGGTGCTACAGTGTGTCCCTGCATCAGAGAGCTGCGGTATTACAGTGTGTCTCTGCATCAGGAGCCTGCAGAGCTGCGGTGCTACAGTGTGTCCCTGCATCAGCAGCCTGCAGAGCTGCGGTGCTACAGTGTATCCTTGCATCACAGAGCTGCAGTGCTACAGTGTGCCCTGCATCCTCAGGTGATCAGGGAAGGGTGGAGGGCATGCCTGACAACCGGCTGACTGCAACTACACAGACACAGGCAGCCACGAAGCCAAGCTGAAGAACTGAGAAACTCCAAAGACCAAAGTGGCCATGCGCAGCAGAGAGAATGCCCACAGTTTAAGTCTACACAAATGGCTACCACAGTGGGCTAGAGAGCTGGCTGAGAGTCAGTACGGCTCTTGCAGAGGGTTTGGTTCATACCTGTGACTCCAACCCCAGGGGACCGAGACATCTCTGGGTTCTGTGGACACCTGCACACACATCATATACTTCCCCAACCTACATATATTGCTAGGGAGGCAGAGGCAGGCAGATCTCTGAGTTCAAAGCTAGCCTGGTCTACAGAGTGAGTTCTAGGACAGCCAGAGCTACACAGAGAAACTGTTTCAAAAAAATGAAAATGAAACAGACTAAGCACCGGACATGGTGGCACATGCCTGTAATCCCAGCACTTGGGAGGCAGAGGCAGGCGGATTTCTGAGTTCGAGGCCAGCTTGGTCTACAGAGTGAGTT
>BDUI01000103.1:131441-152935 GCA_002335545.1 Apodemus speciosus | reverse complement strand
ATATATAATGTGCAAATCATAAAAAAAATGAGGTAATGGTTGCCTAGGACTTTATTTTCTCTATTTCACTGTTAGAATGTCCCCAGATAGACAGTTGACAGTAATTTTCATCTTTTTCACTGTCAACTGTGTTTATAATTTACCTCCGCAGGGACTGCAAGATGGCTGAGTGGGTGAAGCGCTTGCCTGACAGCTTTCCATGAGAATACACGTAAAGATGAGAGAGAAACTAACTCCCAAAAGTTGTGCTTTCACCACACACACACACACACACACACACACACACACACACACACACACGAAATAATAAAATGACCTTTAAAACTCAGATGAGGTCAGCTCCAGCTCCAAGACGCTTTGTCTCTAAAACTAAAGAAAGTGAAGTGCCCTGGCCTCACCTTGAAAGACCCTTACCTTCCCCTCTGTAGCTTTCTTTGTTGATGAAATCTCCTTCATAAGCTTAGGAATTTCCCTGTCAGATTGTCAGAAAAATGTCTAAGTTAGTTCTTTACAAAACTGTTTCAAGGCTATAAAATCTGCTTCGGTAATTTAGTCCCTAAAGTCTACAGAGCGAAGAACAGGCTCACATACTCCAGCACCACCGCGATGTGCCGGTGCCGCACCCGCACCCACAGGTCGTCGTCTTCTTCGAGAACCGCCTCCTTCTCTTTGCCATCTGTTTTGTACCTATGATAAATCAAGGAGAACATTTTTGGATTCTCTACCTCAGAAGGCAGAAGAAACATTTTTCCAAACAACAATTCTGGAAAACAAACTGAAGTACAGATTCAGCCTGCTACCTAAGGGACCAAACCCCAAAGCAGAAAACCCCAAACCTCTCAAATGTTAGGTTTACAGTCTTAGCAGAACATCACCTTGCAAGGCAAAACTTCAGCTTGAGGAGTAAGTATAGTGCACTCGGAAGGCAGCGGTTAGAAGGGCTGGAGTCAAGGTCGTCCTGACAACAGTGTTCAGGGCAGCCTGAGTTACGCCTTGGCGCCCGTCCCAAATAGCGGAAGACTATGAAGACTAAGCGACCGCCACCAGCAACACTGAACGCACAGGAGGTTATGTCTGTAATTGCTTAAGGTGACCGGTACGCTAATAATACAGCTCAACCATCACACATCTGTTAAGAAGAGAGCCGCCACTCCAGCTAGGCTGCTGAAAGTGTTTGGTACAAATTCACAACACCACACACCACCTGCTGCTTTACACCACCCAGCCCTATAATCACACCTCTTGTAAAGAATAGGAAGAAATGAGAAAAGCTAATATGTTTGTAAAAACTGTTATGACAGCTTTAACAAGTTCTGCTGGAGTGCACAGCAATGCAAGAGGTTCACGGAAGCCATGCAATGGGCTTCTTGACTGATTGCCTTCATGTAATTACTTCTCTTTTACTGCATATACTTTCCTTTCATTCCGGAGGGAGGGAAGACTCAGCTGTTCCTGGGAATGTTAATTTCCTGAGGCAATATTAGTAACTACATGGTTTCCTCAGTCCTGAACTATGGACAATGCTTGTAGGTTTTTTTCTGCTATATGAATGCAATAATTTCTATAACCCCAAAATTACAAGCTTCATTTACAAAACAATCTTCCTATGCGGTCTTAGTTAAGATACCTAAAGTTAAAATGGCTGTGTTTAATTACAAAGCTAACCCTTTGTCATGCAGAATACCGATGTGTACTTACATAATACCTTTGCAGTTTAAGTGGCTTATAAGCAAACTAGCAGCACAGGGGCAATACTCCCAGCCCTTGGGAAGCAGAGGCAAGTGGGCATCTGTGAGTTCAAAGCCAGCCTGGTCTACACGATAAAATTCACGCCAGCCAGGGCTTCATAGTGAGGCTCTGGGAGGGAATGTGTGATTTCCAGATTAGCAGGGATGTGAGGCCCACTTCAGTGTGTGAACACAGGGAATACAAACTACAATCGGGGTCGGGGGTGGGCTGGGGGGGCAGAGGTGATGTGAGGCTTAGGGACTACTGCATCCACTTTGCCGTTTTCTCTGAAGAAGTGGAAAGCCATTTAAAGGTTCTGAGAGAAGCGATATGCACCGAAGGAGGTCTGACTGAGATTTTCTCCCGAGTTGGGGAAAGACCGGAAGGGTGGTGGGCATTAGAGATCAGTCACAAGTCTGCAGGAAGACTGAGCTGGAGGTCAGTCTGGGAACATCGTGAGCTCAAGGCTGAGCCTTCTCTCCAGTTAAACAATTAGATATGTCTTTAAAATGTAGGCATGAATATTTACTACTCAACTGAGTGTTTCGAACTTGCTTGTCTATGACTGAAATTTTGGCTTGAGATGAGAGAGGAGCTCCATTTACTGTGGGGAGCACTGGCTGTGCACTCGAAGGTACCAGCAACTCGGTGTGGACACACAAGTCCAAGATGCTCACTGGGCATGTGAGGCTGAAGTCAGGATACACACAACGTGGGAGCCAAGGTAAGACGAACCTTGAGACCAAGTGTGGGTCTGAAGTATGTAAATGGATCCCCAAGCTAAATACCAGAACATCTCAACCCTAAGAAGCAGGCATTAGGAAGGAACATGAGACCAGACCTTTGTATTTAGTAAAACAGAGGTAGAGAAGGCATTTCTGGGCTGACTCAGTGAATTAAAGCTCTCACAACAGAAGGCTGACAGCCTGTTTCTGAGTCTGACCAGAGGGTCCCACGGGGAAGGAACTCACTCCATATGTCTCCCCACGCATGGAGGGGCGCATATACATCTCCACACACACACACACACACACACACACACACACACACACACACTCCACATACATGGAGGGGCACATGTGTACCTGCACACACACACACACACACACACACACTCCACATACATGGAGGGGCACATGTGTACCTGCACGCACACACACACACACACACACACTCCACATACATGGAGGGGCACATGTGTACCTGCACACACACACACACACACACACACACATTCACTCCACATACATGGAAGGGCACATGTATACCTGCACACACACACACACACACACACACACACACGCACACACACATGCACACGCACTCTACAGACATGGAGGGACATGTGTACCTGCATTTGTGCCCCCCCCGCCCCCCCCCCTGTCACACACGCTTAATAAGAAATCATCTCCTATGTAAAAACTGATGGAGTACCAGGCAGTGGTGGCGCACGCCTTTAATCCCAGCACTTGGGAGGCAGAGGCAGGTGGATTTCTGAGTTCGAAGCCAACCTGGTCTACAGAGTGAGTTCCAGGACAGCCAGGACTATACAGAGAAACCCTGTCTCAAAAAAACAAAAACAAAAAACAACAACAAAAAACCTGATGGAGCAGAAAGAGTTTATATTTCCACATCAGTCTTCTTTCTGAACTTTTGTGATTCAGTGAAAGAAGGTAAAACTGTCTTTTAAAACATTGACTCCCTTCCTTACTCTTAAGCAATCAAGTCTTCCTTTGTTTGCCAGCAAACCTGGGAAGAACACACTTTTATACTAGGTAAGTACTGTCCAAAACTTCTATCCAGTCTAGAACCAAATTCTCTATCATTTGATATCAGATTCTTTTCAAAACCTACTGAGCAATACATCACAGAGACCTAAAGGATAACAAGAGTGTGGAAAATACTTCTCAAAATCCCAAATGAACTGCCGAAAACAATTTTTATAATAGAAAAATGTCTCTGCTGATTTCCTAACGTAGATACAAACAATACAAAAGAACTAAAAATAAATGAATAAATAAATAAATAATATAGCAGGATTTAGCTGGAATGCAAGTAAAAACACAATGGAAATATAAAAATTAAGAAAAATTGCAAAGTATCATAATTTTCAAAGTACCTGTTAAATATAACTACTATTAATTAACTAATTAATTAATTAGGTTATTTTGTGGTACAGTGGATTTACTGTAGGGCTTCATATGTGCTAGCAAGTGCTGTACAACTAAGTCTGCCTTTTATTCATTTATTTAAATCTAATTTATATTTTTTTAGTTGGGAGTCTTACTAAATTGCCCAGGCTGGCCTCGAACACATGATCCTTCTGCCTGAGACTCCTAGTAGCTGGAATTATAGGTCTGAACCACTGGGCACAGCTCTACAAATTAGCATAAGCAAAATTTTATAAAGTTAATGTTCATTTTTATTACATGTTCAGGTAGCAGATCTGCCTGCCTTGAAACCTGCTGTGCAGCCCGGCTAGCACCAAACGCCTGACTCTCCTGCTGATGGCTGCTGAAGGCTGAAATTACACATGAGCTGATGCCTCGCTTCAACAAGCAAATCTTGGCCAGAAAAGGACTATTTGGACTTAGAGATCAGGATGTCAAAAAGCACAATGAGTGTGTGTGTGTGTGTGTGTGTGTGTGTGTGTGTAAATCATGCGACACTAAAGCAATTTTTTAAGAAAAGTTGCTCACTTTGGTAATTTGCCCAAGTAATATCCCTATTTAAGGGTCACATAAATAATTTGGGGGTATATGATTTAGGATAAACAAAGTTTAATCATCTTGAATATAACATATATGAAATATAATAATGGGCCTGTAAGTAAAATGTCTGAATTCAATTTGTTTAAATGCACTGTATCATAGGATAGTCGAGGAAGCCAGTCCACTCAAAGCTCTGAAGCAAGCTGCCGGGTAGCTTAGGCCAGGTTAGTCAGGAGTGAGAGAGAGGGAAGGTCTCTGAACAAGCAGGTCCCAGGGCTCCCGGCTCTGCCCCACTGTCAGCCATCACACCGCCTGTCTGCACGCCCCCTAGCCCCACTGTCAGTCATCACACCGCCTGTCTGCACGCCCCCTAGCCCCACTGTCAGCCATCACACCGCCTGTCTGCACGCCCCCAGCAGCCCTTCAGGGTATACTTGCTTGTATGTGTCATTCTCAATTGGTAGTAGATCATATGCCATTGCCTGAAAGGTCAGTTCATGCAGGACAGTGGACACAGGGTCAAAGCCACGGTCAATTATTAAGAGCTGGGACTGAGTTTTACCCTAGAATAACAAGATAAAATTATCTTAAGAAATTTTAGTACCTTTATGTGAACACATTTTTAATATCTTAGAAAATTTAATCCTTTCCCTCAACAAAACACATTAAAACAAAAACACACAATAAAACAAAACCAAGAATTAACTGCCTTAAGAAGATGAAGCTATATGAAAACAAACAAAAATACGAGTGGCATAGTAGGGAAAACAAGACTACACAACTAACATTTTCATAATTGTTGAGAGGCTAAATACAACAATATAAAATTCCCAATTTTTCTTTGAAGAAGTAACATTTGGCTTTCCCTAAGTTCTTTTTCTTTCTTTCCTTGTTTTTGTAGGATAGGGTGTTTACTGTGTATGGGGTCAGGCTGGCTGTGGCTCACAACCACTCTTTGCCTCCCACATGCTGGGCAGATACATACATACAGACAGACAGACAGACACATACTACTATGCCTGGTCAAACTTATCTTCTTGTACATTCAGTTCCACAAACAAAAAGGCTGACATAAATTATGAACACTCGAGTCCTTTGGATTAGACATTTTCTAGCCAAGAAAGACATTTTATTTCAGAGAGGCACTACTTCACGGTTCTTACAGGTCCTTGAGACAGATATTATAGCCATGTGACAAAAGAGGCCATTAAAGCTTAGGATTAAGTAATTCTCCAGGTCACACACAGCTGCTAACTGGCAGAATAGAATTTTTAAACCCAAGCCAGCTCTATTTCAATGCTTGCACTTTGAATTATTATGCTATTTTAAGAGTAGAGATCATATTAACAAAACTAGGATTATAAATAATAATAAAACCCTGTTAACATTAATTCCAAAACAACACGTACCACTCAACAGTGAGTAACTTTGCTGGGAAATTCTATGTCTCATGTTTGAATCATCTGCAGTTCTTTTGGGGTGAAGAGGTGGTGGTAGATCAAACCCAGGGCTCCATGCTAGGCAGAAGCTGTCCTACTAAGCTATCCCAGTCCCTTCTACTTTCAATTTTGAGATAAGCTAGTCTTGAGCTGACTTTGTACCCAGGCAGTCCTTGAACTTGTGATTTTCCCTCCTCAGCCTCCAAAGTAACTGGGATTACAGGTCTGTGGTACCAACTCTGCTTCACACTTCACTCTTAAAAGAATTAATTCTTTAGCTTCTTAGTCAAAGAAGTAAGAGGTAACTAACTAAAACTCAGACATTTCCTATTCATTTACACACAGCAGACAGAGGTAAGTTACAACAGACTTTCAAAATACATTTGAGTTAATTACTGACTCTCCTAATAGTCTGAAACAGTAAGGTACAGTGATAAAGAGAATATTTTGGAATCAAATCAGTTAAGTTCAGCCACATTTGGTTTCTCACTATATGACCTTGGCCAAGATTCTCAACCTCCTACACACTAGTATTTGCTTGGTAAAAATTACACAGAATGACAGAACCTCTCCCTTGCAGGATTGTGTGAAGTTAAATGAATTCCCATGACACACAATATACATGTGTGAGAGTCTGAGGAAACATACAAACAGAAGGGCAGTACTATGTGTATGATACAAAAGCTTCAGGATGGAAAGACCAGGGAGGTGGCCGCTGGCCTGAAGAGTCAGGAAGGACTTCAAAGAGAGGCACGCCTTTACCAAGTGCTCGAATAAAGGAAAGGTGTCAAGCAATTGAAGATGAATAATCTCGCAGGAGAAAGAATGAAAAGGAGAAAGAGGGAGAGAATATTTTGCCTTTTCCCTCTGAAACTGTGCAGGACTAAAGAGATATTTATTATCATTCCTTGACTTAACAAATATTTCTATTCACTGCCCACTATGTTTATTAAGCCAGTCTATTTTCTCACAGAACAGCTTTCACCAGACCTCCAAGTCAAAAGTCACTAACTTTTCAAGTAACTAGCACTACATCTAAATTGACATCTCCTATCCATGCCGTTTAATACTGGATCTTACTTTCTATGTCTCTATCCAGACTCCTGCTACTCCTGCACAAACACCCCTTGTAATGCTCTCATCACTCTTGAAGCTCATGGCCTCGTCCTGCGAGACTTTCAGGACTGGTTCAGGTGAGGTGACCCTAGCCTGCGCTGCCACGATATATTCCATATATCCTTCTCGAGCCGCCTCCTGCACAGCGCTGCCAGTCGGTGGGTCCCCTGGCCACCTCCTCTTCTAAACTAGGACAGTTCCAGCCCTCACACCATTTGTCACCTCCTTCCTCAGGCTCCTCCTTCTCTGGCCACACCTACGTGCTGGCATTCCCCAGGTCCCAACCTTGGTTACTTTTAGAAGACAGAAACAAAGGTTGCTATTTATTACTCTTCCATGTACAAAATAGTTGGATGTTTCCTCACCTAATTCTCATACCACCCAAGCAAGGCACACACTATCCCCACTCATTTCAGAGATGAGAAGCCACTCAAGGTGGCAGACAGTGGCAACCCCAGCATTTATTAAATATTAACCTAGTGCAAGGCGTTATTCTGAAGACTTCATAGACATCAGCTCATTTAATCCTTTCTTTAGCTTAAAAATAGGCATTTTATTTCCACTTTCAGGAGACAAAAATTTAGGTCAAAGTTCTGTAATTTGCCTTAATTAACATAATTATTGGTCAAACGGCAGAGCCAAGGTTCGGACCCACGGCTGACTTCAACGCCTCCAGCCCTCCCCCCCCCCCCCAGGCCACACTGACAAACCACAATCTACTAAGCTTGACACTTGAGGACTCTCAAATCAGAACTTCAGACCCACCGTAGTGGTCCCCAAATCAATACTAGGAAATGAATGAACAGGTTGCTTTTTTTGACTTATAAAAGAAACACAAGCTTTATGTAGTTATTATTTGCCATTTAGAAATTACCTTTATTAGGCCATTTTCATCAATTTTGTAGTAGTCTTCAAGCTTTTTTTCAACCAGCTGTGCAAGCTTACTGGCATTATCTAGAGGTTTGCTAAAAATGGAACAAATGTTTTAATAATTATCTTTCAGGACATACTTTACAATAGTATAAAGTTAAATTCTAGAATAAGACTTAGCAACTTTAAGTTTAGAAAATAAAAAAAATTATAAACATGAAAAATTTAGATATCAAACGCCATGTAATTGGCACTGCCTCAGCACATGCTTCAGACATTTAGCACGAGGAAATAAAATAGGACAAAGAGTCGTTCCCGTAACCCCTCCGTCCATACATTCAGTCCCCTGAGAGTCGCCGAAGGACACCAAAGGCATTCTCAGTTTCATACATATAAACAACATGGAACGGAACATGCTTAGCGCATCTTTCCACGTCCACTGCACATGAAGATAGGAGTCCTGGGCCTGTTCTACACACAGCCAGTCTGCTTTCAATGAAGGTGACAAAGGCAGCTCCTCCAGCGTGGGGCTCCCTCCCGTGGGGACCTGGCTTTTGTCCCACACCGGGCAGCTAACAACTGCCGTGCCCAGTCCTCGTCTGGCCTCTGGGGTAACTGCACACGTGTGAGGCCCACGAGTTTGTCCAGGCACAGACACAAGCAGAAATAAAAGTAAACAACATTTTATAGTAAAAATAAGATGGCAGCATCATGCTTACATGGTAACTTCTGATCAGTGGTATTAGTATGTTTTATAAACCCATAAGACAAATGTTAGAAAATGATTTTCAACTAGCACACTAACATGAAAAAAAGAGGAATGGGCGGGTGGGGGAAGGTCCTCATATGAGGCTTTTAAAAGTGTTTAAGAATCTTTCAGTTTTATATTTTAAAATTAAATATACACTAGTCAGGAGGTGATGGTGCATACCTTTAATCCCAGCATTCTGGGAGGCGGACGGAGGCAGGCAGATCTCTGTGAATTTGAGGCCAGCCTGGGCTACAAAGTGAGTTCAAGACAGCCAGGGCTGAAACCCTGTCAGAAACCCTGTCTCCAAAATAAATAAATAAATAAATAAATAAATAAATAAATAAATAAATAAATAAATAAATAAATAAATAAATAAATAAATAAATAAATAAATAAATAAATAAAATAAAAATATAAAATAAAGGTATACTTACAAAGAGTGATTTTATTTATTTATATATATATATATATATATATATATATATATTTTTTTTTTTTTTTTTTTTTTTTTTTTTTTTTTTGCAGAAAAATGTTTTTAGCCGGGCGTGGTAGCACATGCCTGTAATCCCAGCACTTGGGAGGCAGAGGCAGGCGGATTTCTGAGTTCGAGGCCAGCCTGGTCTACAGAGTGAGTTCCAGGACAGCCAGGACTACACAGAGAAACCCTGTCTCGAAAAACCAAAAAAAAAAAAAAAAAGAAAGAAAGAAAGAAAAGAAAAGAAAAATGTTTTTAGAAAGAAATACTTTTATTTTAGAATTTACCTTAAAAGTTTATACAGCATATTCTTAAAGAACGGGTACAATTTGTGTAGTGGGGTGTGTGTGTGTGTGTGTGTGTGTGTGTGCTCAGTGGTGTGTGCCTGTGGAAGCCAGAGGTCAGCGTTGGGCTTTTCCTCAGTTGCTCTTTATTTTATTTCGTTTTACTTTCCGAGCCAGGGTCTCTCACGGAGGGAGGAGCTCACCCTTCCAGCCTGACTGCTGGTCACTCCCCAGCGCTCCGCAACAGGCCTGGGCACCATGGCAGCCAGGCTTCTGTGACCGCGGGGTCTGAACTCTGACCCTAAGGCTTGCCCAGCAAGTATTTCATCCATGGAGCTATCTCTCAGCCCCAGAATTTTAAAATTTCACTTAAATTTAATTTACTACTACCAATGATTATTATCACCAACAATAAAACAACTAACAAGGAAACATTAATAGTATAGTTATCAATGCTCTTAATAATGATTGAAATCAACAAACTATTAATACTTGATAAATATTAATAAGTAATCGATAACAGAATATTTAAATTCATCGAAAATTTCATTTTTCTAGTGATTGAAACGTGTCTCTAGGCAAACTATTGTCTTATCGAATGGCTGGGCTCACTGGCTTCCCCGAGCACCCCCGCCGTCGACAGTAGAAGGGTAAAGGACACTAGACTCCTGGAGAGCCGGTCCACTCAGCTCAGCCCCACTCCGTACAGACTGTAATTAGCATATTATTTACGTGCTTCCAAACTCCCAAGGTAAAAAGTCTATCCAGGGATATCTGAGTTAAAGAGATTTACTATATTGCTTTAATAAACAAACAGCAGATTTTACTCCTTTTTACATTTTTTTTTTTATTTACTGTGGACACTAGCATGGAGCAGTGTCAAGTACAGAGGTCAGAGGACAGCTTAGGACAACTCATTTTCTTCCTCCACCACATAGGTCTAGTAGCTTAAAATCAAGAGTATCCATCCAGCCCTTGGTAGCAAGCTCCTTTATCTGCTGAGCCATCTTGCTAGCCCCCAACATCAAATTTTAAAATGCGCACATCGAGTGATGAAGTTTACAGTAGAACATAAATTTGCAGTTACATGTTTCACCAATCAACTGGGCAAATGCCAATATTCGGATAAGAACCTGCTCAAGGAAAAGCCAAAGACACACTAGCTACATGTAGCAGTGGAGTGTGGTTGCTCTCTCTCTTAGTGATTTAGAGGCAAACTCCTTTCATTCTAACAACCCCATGAAAAAACTATTATCATCATTCCTATTTCAAAATTAAAAATTCTTAGGACTTACAATTCTAAGACTAGATTAAACAGAGCCAGTAGCAGAGCTAGGATTAAAACCCAAGTGACTGAGAAAAAAAACTATGAAACAAACACAGCCCTATGATCCCATCTACAGCTCGCAATTAGCAAAACTAAGCTGCAAGTCAAAGGTGAGTGGGCAGCAGGTGGTTCTAGGGGGGAAGGGAAGTGGCTGGGAGGATGGGGGCGGGGCTCTGGGAAACTGCGATGCTGCTCTTCACAGGAGGAGCACAGGCTACTGTTCATATGGAATAAACTAACAAACCTTCATAGAATGAATGCACTTTACTACAAGTTGATTTTTAGAAAGAAACAAATAAATAAAGGTATGTGATATAAAAGTTGAAACTTACCTTTTAAAAAAAAAAACTTTCTATAAATAAATGATACCAAATTTAAGCTCTAAAATCCAGTAACAGGCTATTAGCTACGGTATGATCTGAAGTCTGAACCTGAAATCTTCTTTATGCAGGGCGTGGCAACTACACAAGGAAAATCTATTTTGCAAAGTGATAGAAAAAAAAAGCCGAGTCTCAGTGTGTCTCGGCCTTACCATGAGTGGGCAGGGGACACACAAGCCTTACCTTTTATACCTCACTCCAGGGTTTTCATCCAGAGTGGCACACACTGTCACAATCTGCTCGGCCATGGCTTCCATGATGGCTTCTTTCCTGCTGGCATTACTAGGGTCTGGACTGTAACAGTAATAGAATGCATCCGGTACATCAAGGGTATAAACCTAAGTTAGGCCAAAAAAGTTGTACTGTCAATCTAGACACTTGATTCTGAAAATATAATTTAAAAAACGCAGCTACGGATTGAGACATTACAGGACAAACGTTGCAGAAAGCCATTGTCTTTCTCTTCCTCAGATCTCTGCTGTCTCACCTGTGTCCCCTCATCTCTGTCTCACCTGTGTCCCCTCATCTCTCCTGTCTCACCCGTGTCCCCTCATCTCTCCTGCCTCACCCGTGTCCCCTCATCTCTCCTGTCTCACCTGTGTCCCCTCATCTCTGTCTCACCTGTGTCCCCTCATCTCTGTCTCACCTGTGTCCCCTCATCTCTGTCTCACCCATGTCCCCTCATCTCTGTCTCACCTGTGTCCCCTCATCTCTCCTGTCTCACCCGTGTCCCCTCATCTCTCCTGTCTCACCTGTGTCCCCTCATCTCTCCTGTCTCACCCGTGTCCCCTCATCTCTGTCTCACCTGTGTCCCCTCATCTCTCCTCCATCTCACCTGTGTCCCCTCATCTCTCCTGCCTCACCCGTGTCCCCTCATCTCTCCTGCCTCACCCGTGTCCCCTCATCTCTGTCTCACCTGTGTCCCCTCATCTCTCCTGCCTCACCCGTGTCCCCTCATCTCTCCTGCCTCACCCGTGTCCCCTCATCTCTGTCTCACCCGTGTTCCCTCATCTCTCCTGCCTCACCCGTGTCCCCTCATCTCTCCTGCCTCACCCATGTCCCCTCATCTCTGTCTCACCCATGTCCCCTCATCTCTGCCTCACCCGTGTCCCCTCATCTCTCCTGTCTCACCCGTGTCCCCTCATCTCTGTCTCACCTGTGTCCCCTCATCTCTGTTTCACCTGTGTCCCCTCATCTCTGTCTCACCCGTGTCCCCTCATCTCTCCTGTCTCACCCGTGTCCCCTCATCTCTCCTCCATCTCACCAATGTCCCCTCATCTCTCCTCTGTCTCACCTGTGTCCCCTCATCTCTGTCTCACCTGTGTCCCCTCATCTCTCCTCCATCTCACCTGTGTCCCCTCATCTCTACCTCACCTGTGTCCCCTCATCTCTGCCTCACCTGTGTCCCCTCATCTCTCCTCCATCTCACCAATGTCCCCTCATCTCTCCTCTGTCTCACCTGTGTCCCCTCATCTCTCCTGCCTTACCTGTCCCATTCATCTTCCTCTCACCCTCCTCTCCTGTTTAGTCTGCTGCACTCCTTCACGTTTTCTTTCAAGTACAGACTAAGCCTACTGCTTTTTACAACCTGTGCAACAGAGGAAGGTCTCTGAAGTGGGGAGGAGTCAAACTAAAAGCATCTAATACTTGGCACAAAGGACGATACATAATCTTAACCCAGTACAGATAATGCAGAAGCTTCCCAAGGTACATACAAATATCTTGGAGTCACACCCTTAAATTTCTTCCCCAAATCACAAGTCACCATGAAACACACAAGACAACATAAATACAATGAAATCTCATAGATATGGTCACTCACTCAACTAACAAATGCACTTCCTTATGTGCAAAGAACTGGGCTAGTCTAGCAGTACAGTGTTATCTGAGAGATGGACAGGAAGGAATCCAGAGTTCCTTGATACTTCCTCAGTAAACTAAATTTGGAGTTTTCAAAAACAGCGAGAGTAAGCCAGGCTGTGGTGTTACACTCCGCAATCTGGAGGCAGAGGCAGGTGGATCTCTGAGTCTGAGTCTAGCCTGGTCTACAAAGTGAGTTCCAGGATAGCCAGGACTACACAGAGAAACCCTGTCTTGAAGAAAAAAAAAATAGTAAGAGTAATCCCTTATCAATTTAGCTATGGCATTGGGTGTGGGAATGCATAAGTAACAAATATAGATTATATAACAAGTTGTGAATGAGTAACAAATATAGATTATGTAACAAGTTGTGAATGAGTAACAAATATAGATTATGTAACAAGTTGTGAATGAGCGTTCTTGCTTTTCCTTTCACTCAAAGCCATTTACTCCCAGAATATAACCAACTACCAATAGCAGCAGCCCAAACATAGACTGAAGTTCAGCTGTGCCAACCCAGGGTCTCTTACTCTCAAAGGCTCAACTGCTGCATTATTACCAACTGACAAGCACTCTGTGCATGAACTGTCACCTTACAGTCACTACCCCAGTGCAGCAGGAAATGTTGTTACCCTACACCTAAAACATTTCTCAGTATGGCAGCAGTTCTCAACCTGGAGGTCATGACCCCTTGAGGGTCAAATGACCGGTTCACAAGGGTTGCCTAAGACCATCCCCCAGATCAGAGTTTTACAATTCATAACAGTAGCAAAGTTACAGTTATGAAGGGGTAAAGAGCAGCATTTTATGGCTGGAGGTCACCACAACACCAGGAATGTATCGAAAGGTCCCAGCATCAGGAAGGTTGAGAATCACTGCCCTGAGGGGACCTCTCGCCCACCCACTGAAGCCTGGACTGTGGAATGGTGGTAGAGGAGATGGAACATGCATGAAGCTCTCAGAACCACCATGTGTGCGTGTGCACACACGTGCACGGCAGCATGTTAGACAGAGAGGGTAATGACTCAGTGGTGGATGCTTGTCTGGCTTCTTCAAGGCTCTGAATTGGAGTCCCAACATCCACCAAAGACAAACAAATCTCCAAAACAAAAATGACTGACAGGAGCAACAAGAAACAACTGTGTGGTTCCAACCTATTTTCTTCTCCTGGTTACATATCCATGAGGCCCCAGAATATAGAGGATATAAAATGAAACCGCGGCCAATCACAATGACTTCCAAGACTCTACTTCTCCTTAAAGTCTTCAGGATCAGTCCTAAGTGTTCTGCACCAGCTCGTCTGTAACGGTCACCCTGCGGGAGCTGGAGCCCTGCAGTAAACAGACTCAGCCAGCTTCCGGAAAGCCTTGCCTATTACACAGCCCCTCCTTGTGACCCACATTCCCACTGCTCCCACATCTCTCTGCTCCTGCATCTTTGCATTCAGATTATTCTTACCTCCTAGAATGTGCCTCTTAATTGCTGCCATGTCAAATTGTATTCATTTTGCAAATGCTTCCCCAGTCTCCTAGTAAACACTCATTTGTGAGCGACTGTGACAAGTATTCTCAACAAATACACTCTCCTTACTTTATACAGTACTGACCCCAGCTCACTGGAGTATAGCTCTACTATACTATGTTGCTATAGGACACTTTTGGTTTCCCATGTGCTTAGTGTAGTGCGACTAAATTTTAGCTGATACAGTATAAATGAAGATTCTTACTTCATTCTGTCTGTTTATTATATATTGTCTGTTGTCCTGCTATCTCGTATAGGAATTCTATAATCATCTGGCTCACAAATAGGCTCCTGGCAATTCTGCAGATCTACTGTGAAAGGCTTATACAGCCCAGTTCCTGACATTTATAGAACAAGAAATACATTCTCACACTTTAGGCAACTGAAAGTTTAGATCTTCCTGTTGCACTCAGTAAACCTAATTCTAATTTACACAGCTTTGGCTATGCTACGTCTCTTTCACAGTTCTGACACGATAAGGCTGCCTTAATTTAGATGGTCTCCAGCTGCCACAGACTCTCCCTGTGTGGGCCAGGCTGGCCTGACACCTGGGATGGCCTTTGCCTCCCCAGTGCTGGGACTCCAGGCATGCTCCAGCATGCCTTCCCTGAAAAGACGTTATGACTACATTTCAGATAAGCCTCTGTTCCTAGCTTAAAGCACTTAGTAATCTTTCACATGAATTCCCAATACATTTTTATTCTCGCCATAATTATTTTGTACCAATTAAACTTATTAGTCAAAACCAGGTATGGCATTGGACATTACTTAGACAGTACTTAGTAAGTAGAATCGGACACTAGCTCAAAATCATTTTTAAAAGAAAATGCTCATAAGATGTAGATCATGGAAGTGAATTAAGAGAAAAAACTTAGAAAAAAAACATGGAGAGGACCTTAAATAATCCTATTTCACAGACTGGCAGTGAAACTTTCTCAAGGGACTTCTTCACATACACAGACATTTTCTGCCATAAGCCATCAACTCAAGTCATGCTGCTATAAAAGTCCTTCCTGAAAACACAGCAACTACAGGATTTTAATGACGTTTGGGACTAAAACTATACTTGTTTGTTGTGAAGTTGTTCTGGAAATGTTCATAGTATTTACTGCTCATGTCACAGATGACTTTAGGAAGCCGGTTCTCATCTGCACTAAACTTACATATTTGTTGTACGGAAGGATGAATTTTAAGAAAATGTAAATAGATTGTTAAAATTTTATGTTTTGGATTATAGTCTTTGTCACAGACAGCAAAGCTTAAAAGAGGAATCCTTTATCTAGGATCTCCCTATCCCCAATATTGACCTGGTAGTTTGAAAATATCTCTAAATATTCTTCTATAAGATCTTATAGAAGCCGGGCATGGTGGCGCACGCCTGTAATCCCAGCACTTGGGAGGCAGAGGCAGGCGGATTTCTGAGTTCGAGGCCAGCCTGGTCTACAGAGAGAGTTCCAGGACAGCCAGGACTACACAGAGAAACCCTGTCTCGAAAAACCAAAAAAAAAAAAAAAGATCTTATAGAGGAGTGAGAGAGAACAGAGTAGAACAAGCCATCTATTCACTGGCTTATAACTTCGGGTACGTTATTTAACCTCTTAAATTTCCAACCTTTAAAATGGGTACAGAAGCCAGGCATGGTGGGCACTGCATACCTTCAGTCCCAACACGCAGAAGGCAGAGGCAAGTGAGACTCTCTCCGAGCTCCAGGCCCTCCTGGTCTACATAGTAAGTTCCAGGGCAGCCAGGGCTACATAGTGAGACCTTGTCTTAAAACAGAACAGAACAGAAAACAAAACAAACAAAACACRGGAACAGAAGAAGCCACAGCACTACTGAAAAGACGCAATTACTAAATTTACATAAAGCAACCAAGAAAATGACCTAACAGAGTCAATACTCTCCTGGCAGCTACTACGACCATCATTACTATTAAATATGCCAAAGGCAAAACAAATGAGCATCATTTAGCCCCCAATTATGTTATATGATATCAAATATTTATTTTAAAGTTTGTCTATCATAAAGGATTACAAAAGCTAAAAGTCTCTAATTTCATCATCTAACAGTGCTGGAACTCAGCAGACACAGGCTCTGGTGCTAATTGGAAATGTAAGTGCCTCTTGTCATTATTAATGTTCTATTCTGATTTTTGTCCATGTTTCTCCACTTATCACGAGAATGTTTGCTTCTATAAGACTAACCACAAAATTTACCACATATAAATAAATACATAAAATACCCTCAGACCATGCTTCAGTAACAAACTCATAAAACTAATCTAAAAATTCATTATGAAGAAAAATGTTAAAGTAAAACTTGCCGGTACCTGAGACTCCTGTGGAATGAAGGAGATGTTTATCTCCTTACATCTTCTTACGGACTTGGAGCAGGATGCTTTAATCTTGTTGAAGAGACTGTCGGGACAGACTGAGGGAGGAAGCACAAGCCCACGTAAGCTTTACCAATCTTGAACAATCATCCCATCTGCAAGAGCACCTTCTGTACCATGACTGACTGGCTTTGGAAAGCAAACCACTCTGGGTGGGGGTGTCTGGTACAGGGCTTGGGACACATGACGAAGATGGACGGCATCGTTTGTTGTTGTTGTTTTTCTGGGACAGGGCTTCTCTGTGTAGCTCTGGCTGTCCTGGAACTCACTCTGTAGCACAAGCTAGCCTCAAACTGAGAAATCTACCTGCCTCTGCCCCTTGAGTGCTGGGATTAAAGGTGTGCGCCACCGCACTGGGCTTCAGACGTATTAAAATATTACACAACACAACATAGAACATAAACATCTCGGGGCTTTGTTCCTCACTTTTGCTATGAAAATGTGGACCATGGCAAAAATATGATGGATTTTTCTCCCATAAAATATGTGAAACAAAAAGGCTGTATCCTTTGGTACGTTCCCATAGGCTTCTTTCTCATAATACAATAATCCTGAGTTGTAACATTGATTAAAGTTCCAAAGCGTTCACTCACATAAACTAAAAGGCAGGTACTCTAGAGTTGACAGGCTGTTAGACAGTGTAGTAATAACCTCGGAAGGGCACTTACAGTCAGTGAAGTATATATATGCTGCTTTGTATTTTTTCTCAGATTTACTTCCAAAATCTCGCAAGAAACAATCTACAGACTTAAAAGGAAGTGAGATGTTAACACACATTTTATTAAATACTGATTTAAATACGCTGGCTCTGAAGTAACCAAGATTATTTTATTTCAGTAAAATAAGCTTTTACTAACTTTAACTTATAACCTGATTTTTAAATAACCATGTCTCCAGCCAGTGACAGCTATTAAGGCAACATAATCAGGTAACAAGCGAGAAGGTAATATGAATATTCAGATGCTATTACTGGCAATGAGGAGGTCTAGGTCAGCAACAATGGATGACAAGATTTTTGAAGGAATTGAGAAGCCAATGTGCTGGCAGGATTATATGGAAATAAAATTACCAAGGCTTATCACTGAAGAAATGTTAAAAAAGAGTGTGTTTAAGCAAGAAGCTAAAACTGCTAAGACATTACAATAAAAGGCTTAGGGCCTGGTAGCTGTCTGGGGGAAGAATACTGGATAAAACAGCCAGCAGTGTGTGCCTTAATGTGCTAAGTTTAAAAAGAAAGGTAATGAGGGGCTGGACAGACTGCTTAGTGGTTAAGAGAAGACTTGGGCTCAGCTCCCAGCACACACGTGGCTATCCACAACTATCCCCACCCCTAGTGCCGGGGACTTTCTGCCCTCCTCTAGAGGTGCAGGCACCATGAACATGTGTGGTACTCATGCATACATGCAAGCAAAACACACATGCACGTAAAACAAAAATAAATCATTTTATAAGACTTGTTTTATCTACATTCCCATCTCTAAACTTATAGATCAACAGGAGCTATGCAAATCACAAATTCTGTAAAGAAACTACCATTTTGTAGCATTAAATTAAAATATATATTCATTCATTCATTTGATGGGAAAATGAAGACAGCAAGTTAATTACTAATTACTCTCTCTCGTCAGTCACTCATTCAAATTTCCAGGGAGTACCTTTCCTTCCATCAGCTGTTAGAGTAAGCAATCACACCCTGAGCTTTAGGAAGCATTTCAGAAGCTACATGAGTCTCTCCTTGCTGTGCTCCTTTTCTGTTCAGGGCGGAAACTCTTCAAGCAGTTCTTTCCCTAACTGGAAATGTTTTCTTCATTTCCCCAGACTTCCTTTCTCTGGCAGCCTAACCTCCTTAAAGCTGTGGCTGGCTGCTTTATCAGTCACGTGGGACTCAGACCTAACTGTGGGAAGGTCCTAAATACAGCCACTTCTACAAGAGTAGAACGGCAAAAAAGTTTCTCTTCCCAAGGGCACACCACAATGCAAAGTACACACAGCACTACGGGCTCCTGCCCAGCCAGCCTCCCTAAGCTGCGTCTGCTGGTCATCCGGGAGCTGGAGCTGGCGCTGCGCGCAGGCTCTGGGGAGGCCAGTCTCACAGTGCGGTTCTTCACAGGGCAGCCGAAGGTTCCAAGGCCTCACCTGCTCACAGAGGCTCGGCGGCTGGCCGGCGGCTGAATCAAGGTAAGATTCAAACTGACACTGGCTGTGCGCGGACACAGGGCCCCCGTCGGCGCTGCTTTCCCTTCCTCCCTGCTACTTACTGAGCACGTAGCTGAGCATCCTTTGTCACTGACCATCAGAAATGAATCCCCGAGTCACTGGATTCACATAAGCCTTCTTGTTAATGGCCACATGGTCTTTTATACCACTTTTTATCAATTCTCAGAACTTAACTGATTTATCCCTATCATCTTAATTTAACCACTTATTCCTCACTCCAAATATAACATTTTAAAAAGCTACTTGAAAATGGCAAATCCATTTACTTATACTGATAGTCCCATTATCAGTATAAGACTATATGGCAAATTTTGCTTCATTGACCATGGATAGCAAAAATAACTGAGAGAGTTAGAGAGAGAACGTGTGTGTGTGTGTGTGTGTGTGTGTGTATGTGTGTGTGTGTGTGTGCGCGCATGCGTGCGCGCGCGCGCGCGCACACACACATACACATATGAAATCCTTTTGACAATATGCTAGGTGAAAAGTAGTTTGGTTTGGTTTGGTTTGCTTTACTTTTTTTTTCTTTTCTAAGACGGTCTTACTGTTTAGGCCTGGGTGGCCTACAACTTGCTGTGTAGACCAGGTAGCCCCCAAACTCCCAGAGACCTGCCCCCCCCCCCCCCCCCCCCCCCCCCCCCCCCCCCCCGCCCCCCCCCCCGCCTCCTGAGAGCTGGGACTGAGGGCTTGAGCCACGGGCTCTGCTAAACATGGTACTTTTAGGCTGCAATTTTTTCCAGTCTTGAATTTTTTTCTTGAAATGATAAATTATAAAATATAATTAAAAAATGCTGTTCCTAGTAGTCAATATGCAGATATATCTAATAGAGTTAAAGGTGGGAGTAAAAAAACAGCGTTAAAAATGCATTCTCAGAGCCCATGCCTGCAATCCTAGTATTTGGGAGGCTGAACCAGGAGGAGTCTGTGAGTTCAAGTCCAGCCTAGACTATAAAGTCATTTCCAGGCTAGCTTATAACACATTAACACATTATAACACTTTTTAAAAGACTTATCTACATTTCTGTCTCTTCCAAAATTAAGGGCCAATAGGAACTACATGTATCTCAAATGCTGCAAAGAAACCATCATTTTTATTTCATTAAATTCTGCTTTCACATGATAAGAGAACTCTCCCTTATACATTCTTACTGGGAACAGTACAAATAAATTATAAAAACACAGAAAAACTTTTATAGATATGCAGCTAATAGAAAGTCTTCTAATGAGGCATACTAAATATTAATACTCTGAATAAGAAACCGGTTTTTGTTTGTTTTGCAACAAAGGCTGAGGGGCCAGAGAGCTGGTTCAGCAGTTACAAACTGTGCAGCTCCTGCAGAGGCTGCGTTCAGTTCCAAGCACGCACACGGCAGCTCACATCCGCCTGTAACTGCAGATGCATGAGACCCAACGCCCTCTTCCGGCCCCACAGGCACCTGCTCACAGGTGTGCACACACACACAAAAGGAGAGAGAGCAAAAACACTAATCAATTAAGAAAATGTTAAGATCAAGTTCAAAGAGTCTTGCACATGAAAGGCACACACTCTACCACAGCCCAAAAACTCACTCTCAGGACTGGGAATACTCACTTTTGGTGTTGGAGAGATAAAATAAAGAGCTTTCATTTGTCTGACAGGTTCACGATTCCTATAAATATTCTCTATAACTGAGAACAATAACAGAAAGTCATTTGATGGAACCAAAGTTTAAAATATTTTTAAATTAACTTCATTGTATTTTTCATTTATAATAGTAATAATAATAATCACATTTATATACACTGGGCTTACTTTTTTTTCTCATTTGCTAAATTAGTAAGTCCTAAACACACACACACACACACACACACACACACACACACACACACACATATAATCTTCTGAGTCTTTATGTAGAATTATGTGAAAAAGACCACAGAGTCATCACATAGGTATGCTTGCCAGAATATAGCAAAAGCTATCAAAATGTGAGGAAGAAACAAAGAACTACATCATAAAGTAAAGTTATCCCTGGGGTCACTGCGACGGCCCAGCAAGTGAAAGAGCCTACTACTAATCCTGACGCTCTAAGTGTGGCGCTCAGGACCCCATAGGAGAAGGGACGAACCTACTCAAGCAAATACAGACACAGGGACACACACACACAGCAATTCTAGGTGACTACAAGAGACATCAAGAACATTCCAGAGCAGTGTGTTCTCTAAAATGCCTCTTATCTGTTGTCAAGTAAGCTTGGAAAATGATTACTCATGGCTTAATGAATGATTCCTGGGGCCAGTGAAATGACTCAGCCAGTAAAGGCTGGCCAAGCTGATGACCTGAGTCCAGGCCCTAGGACTCCACAGCAGACAGACAGACTGACTTCTGAAGGTTGTTCTGTGACTTTTTTTTTTTTTTTTTTTTTTTTTTTTTTTTTTTTTTT
>BDUI01000103.1:92404-122511 GCA_002335545.1 Apodemus speciosus | reverse complement strand
TTTTATGAGTTATGTGAGCAGAAGTACTACCTAAGTGTACACTTAACATTACACCTAATTAAATTTCTCCTAAAAATAGGACCAAGAAATGGCTTCCTTTTAACATTAAGAGACTGCAAAAATGCCTGCRTCGGCTATTTGAGAAGAAGGGGAAAAGTCATCTTGAATGATTCTCTATTGCCCAGAAAATACCGAAACCATTTAACAACTGGCTCCAACCTACCTTTTGGTCCAGTGCCCTGTATCCTTAGTAACAAATGCCCTGCGCTACCTGTTGTGTGTGTAAGACTTTATATGGGCGTGTGTACACGTGCAAGGAGGCTATGGTCAACACCGAGTGTCTTCCTCCATCACTCTCAGCCTTCGTTTTTTGACAACAGACCAAACAAGGTGATCTCACTGAACAAGCTCATCCATTTGACCGGACTGGCACACTGCCATGCTGACTTCTGTGTGAGTACTGGAGATCCGGACTTAGGTACTCAGGCTGAGAGACAGGCCCCTTAGCTACTGAACCATCGCTTCATCCACTCATTTTCTGTTTAGCGGAGTTTTAAGGTAGCTTCTAATGGCGGCTTCCCTCTTGTGTTTTAGGGCTGAGATGGGTCACCTAATCAGACAAACCTTCCCTGAGTGTCACGGGTGGGAGGATGGGGCTTACTCTTTGTTTTCTTTTGGTTCTATTAGATCCCACTTGAATGCCTGAAGGGCACTGGGAACTCTCCTACAGGAATTCAGGGCTGTACAAATGGGGACTTTTATGAAATGGAGAAAATTTATGAAACAGATTGTAAAATAATTTAAAATAAAAAAAAAAAACAAATCACTACCTATCAGTGGGAGCTGGAAGAACTTACAGCCCTAGGAGGCTAATGAGAGGGCTCAGCTAACATGCCTACCAAGAGGATGACGACCTGAGTTTGGATCCATCAAGCACACTAAAAGTCAGGTCTGGTGGAGCACATCTGAAGCCTCAGTTCTGGAGAGGCAGAAACAAGTGATCCGCAGAGCTAACCAGCCAGTGTGGCCATGGGAGCTCCAGGTTCAGTGAGAGACTTCATCTCATAAGGCAGAGAGACATCTGACATTGACCTCTGGCCTCTGCAAGCATGCACCTGGGCACTAGAATCTGTGCATGCACACGCACATAAATTTAAAAGCTTGTAAGACAAAACAGTGGACCTACTCCTAACTGTAAATGGTGGCTCATGCCTGTAACCTCAGCATTCAGAGGGCAGGGCTACTGCAAATTCTAGGCCAGCCTGGGCTAAAAAGTGAGACTTGTCTGAAAAGAAAACAAACAAAAAAGCAAAGCAAAGCAGACTCCTCTTAGGCAGTAAGAAAGGCAGATTAAACGCTAAAACCCAGGAGGGTGCGTGAAAAGAAGCCAGCCTGTCGGAACTAAGACTTGAAGGCTAAAATTGAGTAGGGAAAATGTCAGGGAAAGGGATCAAAAGACAGAGGAATGGGCCATCAAGATAAGATAGGAAGATAAAATACTGCCGTGGGAATAAACAGTCCTGGCATCGGGAAATCAATATTATACAACGGAGACTGGAGCTAGGTAACAGTCAGTAGTGCATCTGCTGCCTCTGCGGGTCTTCAAGCCAGTTATTAGAAGAGATTGTCCTAGCAGCTATTTGCTGGATGGACTGAAAGAGAGAAAAGAAGAGAGCTCTGGGGTTCGTTACGAGGCTAATGCAATAAATACACTGTGCATAAAATACGACCCTAAATGAAGATTTAGATTGTACAGAAGCCACAGAGAGGTCAATCGTTAACTCTTTCTGTGCTGGGTGTAACTCTTAGGTATAGTTTTTTTAATAGATTATTTGAGAAAAGGTCTCAGAGTTCAGACCGGCTTCAAACTCGATATGTAGCTGAACTGATGCTTGTACCTCCACTTCCAACTGCCGGGATTATAGGCACATGCCACCATGCCTGACCCTTAGGTCTAGATTTAATAGTTCCTGTCAGGTTTCATTTTAATAGCATTATCAGGATAAAAATGGCAAACGACAGAAATCTCTCACTCAAAGGGATATACTCTACTGGTTTCCAGCATGTTCTGCCCTGCAACCATTGAGTGATGGATGCATCACCACAACCGTTTTGAGAACATTAACACTACTCTAAAGGAAGCCTCATTCCTAGGGGCTGGGGGTGTTCACGGCTCAGCTGGGAGACGACGTTCACCCAGCATGCAAAAGGCTCTGAGTCCAACCTGCGGTGTAGTGTATAACCAGGTATGGTGGGATTTACCCAGGATTGTAACACTCAGCAGGTGAAGACAGAAAATCCCAAGTTTAAGGTCATCCTTGGCTACCAAGTTGAGTGTGAGGCCGGCCTACGGTACAGGAGACCCTGTTTCAAAACCAAAACAAAGTGCTGTGTGGTGGCGCGTGCCTTTAATCCCCCGACTCAAGAGGCAGAGGCACCTGCTCTGTGAGTTCAAGGCCAGCCCAGACTACATGGCTCCAAGAAAACCAGGAATACACAGCAAGAACGTGTCTCAAAAACCTAAGACCAAAGCAAAACAACAGTAACAAAAACCAAGAGAGAAACCCTATCCCTTTAATCCCATCTCTCCGACTGGGACACAGGAAGGAGTTCCTGTTTCTCTAGATGTGCTTGTCCTGGATGTTTTTCACATGAATGGTGTCATACCAAGCCCTTGTGACTGGCTTTTTTTTTTCCTTCAGCAAGATACAGTAGCATAAAAATATATGAGCATTGTGCTTACGTTTGCTGAAAAAGAAGACATGACCCTTTGTGCGTGCACTGTTCCTCCACGCATCAGCCTGTGCGAATGTGACCTGTTTTCATTTCTTTAGTTAAGCCATTTCTTCAGCCCCTTAATGTGTGTATGTTTTGTGTAATAAACACTTGGCTACTCTTGTCTTTTGGGTGTATGTTTCTAATTCCTGAGAATATTTTACAACCTTACATCTTTTCCCTTTCGTCCAGCCTGTCTATGTTCTACTCTATTTGGTGAGCCTGCCGTTACTCCACGTTAACATGAAGAGGAAAAAGTCTGTTATCTTCACACAGACAGACCTCTTGCCTAGTTTTCACACTCTTGATACTGGCATCACTAGAGTCACGGTATCTTTTTCTCATAAACCCTGATATAAAGTGCCACTATAACTCAGAAATAATTTCTTCAGCACAATTTGCCACCCATTTTTGTTGAGAGTCAATATAGACAATCTGCCTAAGACAGTTCTCTCCTTACACCACGTGGGTCCCTGGGGATCCAATTAGGGTCCTTGGGCTTGCCAGCAAGCACCTTTACCCACTGAGCCACCTTGCAGGTCCCCAAACTAAATTTTGAAAGGATAATTTTGTATTTCACAAAGTCTATATATCTATTTAGTACCTTCTATATGGTAAACATTTGCCTGTACTGACTTGGATTTTAATTTTATGCAAGGAATTCTTTTAGACAGAATTCTGTTAACTAATTTTTATTCTGTTCCTTGTTCACCAAGTCGGAGTAAGAAACACTAATAAGACGTTCCTCCTTTTCTACCTTTTCTACAACTAGACTATAATTACTTAGAACCCAGAGATGCCAAACAAGGAAGGTCCTTCCGGTTTGTGGCTTTCATTGCTCCTCTAACCTGGCAAGGCTAGGTTTGGTGTACTTTTAATAAAAGTCATGGTTGATGGGGCCGAACACCAGTAACCAACAAGTAGACCAATTGTAACAGAGAAGGAGCAGAGACTATGCAGGGACCGGATACTAGATAAGACTTTTAAGTCTGCTGTTGCTTTCTCAAGAACTTTTTTGTAAAGCAAGTCCTCTTCTCTAGGAACAGTGGCAGAAGGAGCTCTTGAAAAGCTGCGTCTGCACTTTTCACAGGACAAGACACTGAAAAGGATGGGAGTAAAACCCTAGGTGCTAACATGAATATGGGACACCAAGCGACTTCTGAGAACACGGGGACGAGGGCGGGACAGAGTAACACAGAGCTCAGATTGTGCCGGACGGAGAGACGTCCGTGCCTGGTGTGGAGAGGGGGGTGCAATGGTTAGAGCTGTCTCCGGACAACACGGGGTCTGGGGCGGGAAAGCCGGCCCGAGGCAGGTCGCCCGAGGGTGGCGCTTTGCCAAAGAGCCTCACCGGGGTGAGAGTTGGCCAAAGTCGCGGAGAAGGCCGCTTCTGGTCACCCCGCCCATCCCTGGTGCTGGCACGAAACCTGACTCCGGGCAAGCCGGAAGGAGTCAAGCCAGGGACTTGGTTGCAAAGCAACAAGTGCCCGTGCAGCTCCCGGAGAGGCTGCAGGGATGCAGCGGGAAAACAAGACCCGGCACGGCCGACCCTTCCCTGCTTCAGCCCTGACCCCTCCGCACTCACTCCGCCACACGACGCTCTTCAGCCCCCGCTCCGTCACCGGCGGCGCCATCTTTTCCAAGCCTTGAAGCCGCAGCCACCGCCTCCCACTCGCAACCTACTTTGGCCCTGAGAGCTGCGCTCGGGGGAGGGCCCTTCCCCTCGCGGCGGGGAGGCTCCTCCCACTCCGCGGGCCGCGCCCTCCGGTGACGTCACGCGCAGCAACAAGGGCGGGTCCAGCCTGCGCCTGGACTGCGGCTGCGTAGTGTGGACGGCATTCTGTACAATGTCTGGCACCCCCTAGCGGAAGTCTACTATAACCCATACCTCAGTGTCCTATTTGACATCAGAATGCAAATATGTGAACTAATACAATTTATATAATTATGAATTTATCCATTCCGGGTCTTTTTGTATTTTACAGTGACATTTATTTGTGTGTATGTATGCATGTGTGCATGCCAAGGCTAGCAGGTGAAGGTCAAAAGACCTCATCTTCCACAGGTCTTGGGATGGAACCTAAGTTGTCAGGCTCAAGATCCATCCTGCCAGCCCCAATACGGAGACTTTTTGCTTTACAAAATAATGTTTCATTCAGCAAAGCGATTCATACTATACTATTCAGACGCCAGTTCAACAACCAAATGGAAAGTCTCTCCCCTCAACTTCAATTTACTAATTTTTGAAGATCACTGATTATGTATGTTAAGCATAAGGTAACCAACCACCAGTGTGTCCAGAACTGTGCTAGAGTTCCAGAAAAATCTTAAGAAATGAGAGACCCTCTTATTCCTTTGGTTTTTTTTTTTTGTTTTGTTTTGTTTTGCTTGTTTGTTTGTTTGTGGCTTTTTTCGAGACAGGATTTTTCTGTGTAGCCCTGGCTGTCCTGGAAGTCACTCTGTAGACCAGGCTGGCCTCGAACTCAGAAATCTGCCTACCTCTGCCTCCCAAGTGCTGGGATTGATTACAGGCGTGTGCCACCAGCAGACCCTCTTATTCCTAAGAAGAAATTTATAGTTTAAATTATAGAGCACGAATTCTAGTATTGTTAATTCCACGAGGCAAGAGTAAGACCACTACCACGATTTTAGAGCCGTAATTGAAGCAAGCTTTATTTTGTTCAGATGTACCAGATACCTGACAAGTTAGGGGTTAGAGGGAGAAGTGCTGAGAGTCCCTTTTAGGGAGTCCTTTTAAGGAGCAAAATAACAAGCAGCTGCAAAACAGGCTTATAGAAGCAAGACTATGGGACAGTTGGGAAGTCTAGAAAAATCTTAAAGCGACTAAAACCAGTCATCATGAAGTAGTTATTGATAAGGAAAGGTCAAAGTGTTCTCAAAAACAAGTCAGGGTCACAGGGTGGGGCAGGGCAGGTTCCAGGAAACAGAAACTTAAAAACAGACACTCAACTCACAGTAAGTGAGAATTTGTGTTTAACAATACAACAAAATGTCTCCTACCTTCAAAGTGGAGTCAGGCAGGTTCCTCATTCTCCCCTTGACTTTTGTGTCCCTGTCAAATCCTTGATAGGAGACTGTTTTTAACAATGTCGTCAAGTGGCAATGATGTTTGCATTGCTTATCTGACAGGGGGTTCTGGTTGGCAACACTTTGGCGGGTGCAGGGCCCCAGCATGACATATTAGAGGGCCAATGAAGTGGGGAGCCATCTTAGCCATGTGGCCAGTCAACATTTGTTTGAGGGATTTTGTTTCTTTCTCCATCAATACTTGTCAAAAGTATAAGAAGAACCAGAGATATTAAAACAGCACATTTCGGTAAATTGCTGACAACCAAGATTGTGTTTAAGTAACAGGTAAGAGGGACCTTTTCTGACACTGAAAGAGTTTTCTTGTTGACTTTCTGGTGGCAGATGGAGCCAGAGGTTTTACCCTACATTATTAGTTACACACAGGGTTCCTCTGGGTGTGTTAAGTTCAATGGAGGTGATTGATGAGTCTTCCCTTCTGAATCTTATTTTAAGCACACCTGTGATTTCCACTATCAGAACTTTTAAAGAATATTTGATTATGCTGAAGTCTGTACTATTGCTTTGGGATTGGTCAGTTAGAATAGTCTATCCCAAGTGTCCTCCATCCATGGTGGATAAAAGCAATCATTTGGATGGCAAGACAGTATCAGGGTGTTTCCTATAATAAAAGTGCCTTTTATTTCCCCCATCAAGATGCATTTAGATTCTGTTTGCAAAGCTTGAAAATAAGACGGCAAAACTGTTAGCCATAGGACAATGGTGGTACAGATTCCAACAGCAAGGTCACAGTGTTTAAAGTTATGTTAGATGGCCAAACCTTAGAAAGTTTGATTTTTTTAAATGCATTTTTTAAAGATTTATTTATTTTGTGTATACRAGTACACTGTAGCTGTACAGATGGTTGTGAGCCTTCATGTGATTACTGGAAATTGAATTTAGGGCCTCTGCTCACTCTGGTCAACTCCACTCGTCCCAGTCGGCCCCGCTTGCTCCGATTAACCTTGCTCGCTCAGACCCAAAGATTTATTATTATAAGTACACTGAGCTGACTTCAGACATACCAGAAGAGGGCGTCAGATCTCATTACGGATGGTTGTGAGCCACCATGTGGTTGGTGGGATTTGAACTCAGGACCTCTGGAAGAGCGATCAGTGCTCTTAACCACTGGAGCCATCTCTCCAGCCCTGAAGTTTGATTTTTTTTTTAAAGAATTATTTATTTATTTTATGTGTATGAGTACTCTACCTGCATGTACTCCTTCAAGCTAGAAGAGGGCATCAAATCCCATTATAGATGGTTGTGAGCTACCATGTGGATGCTGGGAATTGAACTCAGGACCTCTGGAAGAGCAGCCAGTGCTGTTAACCATTGAGCCATCTATCTCTCCAAAATATTGACCTTTAATAGTCCTTTTTCCATTACATTTTACTTCTAGGCATATGGCTCCTCTTCCACAGGCTCCTCAGGTACCTTCTTGAGGGGTGAGTGATGAATCAGAGAGGAACCTAGCAACCTTAAAAGCAGTAGGCATCTGGAGAATCATGATGTAAGGTCCTTTCCATCTAGGTTCAAGCTGTTGGTTTTGAGATAGTAGACCAATASAGCATCTCTGGGCTGGGCTGGGTTGTCAAGTGGGTGATACCCACCAGGTTAAGCAGCCTGAACCTTAAGGAAAATCTTATTCAAGGTTAGTTGCAATCCTTTTGAGGACTCAAAGATTGGAGTGGAACAATCTGATTATAGATTACAATGCACCCAATGGATCGTATGAGGTAGTTGCCCACAGACTATATTGTATGGGGTGAACTTTTCTTGGTATAAGATACATCAGACTCTGAGATAGGAATAAGGCAAGGTCAGCCCAACTACCACCAATATCAAGTGTATATTTAGTTAAAATCTCCTTTAAAGTTCTACTCACCATCTCTGCCTTTCCTGATTTCTGAAGATGATACATACAGTGAAATTTCTAATTTATGTTATGATTCTTACAGAGCAATTAAGATAGACAACTTGGCTATGAGGGCTTGGCCATTGTCAGACCCCAGAAGTATGGGGAAGCCAAATCTTGGAATAATTTCCATTATTAATTTCTTAGCCAGTTGGTGGTGGTACACACCTTTAATCCCAGCACTCCAAAGGCAGAGGCAGGTAGATCTCTGTGAGTTTGAGGCCAGCCTGGTCTACAGAGCAAGTTCCAGGACAACAAGAAATGCTACACCAAGAAACCCTGTCTCAAAAAGACAAACAAAAAGAAAGGGGGAGCAAGAGAGGGAAGAAAGAAAGAAAGAAAGAAAGAAAGAAAGAAAGAAAGAAAGAAAGAAAGAAAGAAAGAGAGGAAGGAAGAAAGGGAGAAGGAAGGAAGGAAAGAAAGAACAAAGAAAGAAAGAAGATGTTGACAAAGATCAGCAGATATTTGCAGCCATATAATCCTGGCCTGACTTCAGTAAAATCCAATACCCGAAATTCCCCTGGTACATTTTCTTGACTCCACTGTACTGGCAGAAGCATGTCCGTCTTACATTTGCTTGGACACAGGTCAGACATTGATCTGGAATGCTCTGAAGTTTGTCCTAGTGTCCAAGTGTCCAGACATGAGAGGAGATGAGTTCTGAAATCTTCTTAGGAGCGATGCAAAGCTTTAGCCAGTTTCAGCCCAGTACCTTTGACACACAGAATCTTCCATCTGTCAAGGTCCACCATCCTTTGCCGCTCTCCTGAGCCCCCAAGTCAGAATATGTCTTGATCTCTTCTGGATCGTACTCACAAACATCTTCATGGGGCAGAGTCAGGGTCCGGGGACAGCAGACAGTTCCAGAATGGTCTGGAGTTTGGGTTCCCCAATAGCAGCCTCTTTGGTCTTTGATCTGCCTAGTTGTTACCTTGAGTTTGGAAGCTTTTGTCTTTTTAGTGTCCTGGCCAGTGTATTACAGCAAGCTCTGTTGGCAGCCAGATGGCCTCTAGCAACTGGACAATTTCATGTTTATTTTTAGTAGTCTTTTTCTCTGAGGTGAGTAAGCCCCTCCGTTTGCATATCTGTTCATGAACATGAGTCATGACAAAATCATGTCAGCTGTCTGTGTAGATATTCACCTTTTTTCCTTTGGCCCATCTTAAAGCCTATGTTAGAGTGATTATATCTGCTTTCTGGGTAGATGTGCCCCTTGGCAAGGCTTGTGCCTAAATGACCTACCTCCTTCTGGCCTGTGACCACCTCTGTCCCCAGATACCTTCTTGAATGAAGCTGCTGCCATCTGTGTAGAGATCCGAATCTCTGGTGGTGAGTGGAATGTCTGCCAGGTTGGCTCCAGTATCTTGGATGACATCCAACATCTCCAGGTAGTCGCGGGATGGGTCCTCAGGGTTGTCTGTGACCTGGCAGCTGGATGGTGGAATTGATGGCCACAGATTGATCAAAGGTCAGTCTTTCATTATGTAAAAGAAGGGCTTGTGCTGAGTCAAGCCAGCACTTGACATCCACGGGTTGATGGTATTTGTCTTAGACAGCATTTCTATTCCTACACAAGCATTATGACCAAGAAGTAAGTTGGGGAGGAGAGGTTTTATTCAGCTTACACTTCCACATTTCTGTTCATCTCCAAAGGATGTCAGGACAGGAACTCAAGCAGCTCAGGAAGCAGGAGCTGATGTAGAGGCCATGGAGGGATGTTACTGGCTTGCTTCCCCTGGTTTGCTCAGCTTGCTTTCTTATAGAACCCGGTACCACCAGCCAAGGGATGGCACCACCCACAATGGGCCCTCCCACCCTTGATCACTAATTGACAAAATGCCTTACAGCTGGATATCACAGAGGCATTTCCTCGAGGGAGGTTCCTTTCTCTGTGATTAACTCCAGTTTATGTCAAGTTGACACATAAAACCAGCCAGGGTTTCCAGTGTGCAGAGCTGTTACATTTAGAGTCTGCCCCACTGTGAGCTGGTAAGCTTCTTTTGCAAGAATTTCAGTAGCTGTGATGGCTCTTAAACAAGGGAGCCATCTCAAGGCTACAGGATCCGGCCTCTTTGAGATCTAAGCTATTGGCCCTTCCCAGGAACCCAGGATCTAAGTCAGGAGTCCCTTGACAATGCCTTTTCTTTCATGGATGTAAAGATGAAAGAGCTTGGAGACATCAGAGTTAAAGTAGTAGTCTGTACAAGGGTCTATTTTAAGTTCTTAAAGGCCTGTTCATGTTCCTCAGACCATTCCAAAGGGGTGTTGCCCCAGCTATAGCAGAACACAAGGGTATGGCAATATTAGCAAACCCATGTATCCTAAGACAGCAATATCTAACAGCTCTCAGAAACTCCCCAACTTGTTACTTGGTGGTTGAAGCTGGGGTTTGTATTATGGCTGCTACTTGGGCTTAGGACAGCAGTCTTCTCCCTTCTCCCAGTTCATATCCCAAGTAGGTAACTTGGAGCATGAAAATTTGGACTTCCTTTCTAGAAACACTATAGTCTAACAGGGCTAAAGTTTCTAAAAGGCCTTAAGTGGCTCTCAACAGCCCTTCTCATCTTTAACAGCCAATAATAAATCATCCACATATTGAAGCAAGGTTAGCTCAGAGTACTTATTACAGACAAGACTTAAATCCTGGCTGAGTGCTTCATGAAAGATGGTAAGAAAGTTTTTGACCCCTTGAGACTATCTGGTCCAGATTAATTGCTCTGATATCCCTAGTTCAGGGTCGGCCCATTCCAATGCAAAGATAAGATGACTTAATTTTGACAGGGGTATGGAAAAGAATGCACCTTTTAAGTACAATACAATATAAACTTTATGTTCTGGTAGTAACCAACTGAGCAGACTGTAGACATTTATAACAATCAGGTGAATGGTTTCTAACTGCTTATTTACTTCCTTAAGTCTCTCATTGGTGTGTCCTCTCGAGTTCCAGGCTTTTGGATAGGATACAAAGGTTATTGCAGACTGACAGGCAAGGAGCACCTGCTTCAAGGAGGCACCTGATGTGAACCTTAATCTCTTCCTGGCTTCCAATCAGAGCCCCAGATATTAGTAGCATACATTTAGCCAAGCCAGGAAGAATGCCCTGTTTCCAAACTGTAGAAGTTTCCTGGATTAAAAACTCTTCCATTCCCCTTCCAGAGAGAACAATATTGTTGTCTGCAGCTTGTTCAAGGTTCCTGCCCTAGTAAAGGGTAGGGACATTCAACACTAAGGATAAAAGAATGAGTCACAGTTCCTTTTCCTAGATTAGCAGTCTAGTCAGTGGTCCATTTAAATTCTGTAATACCCTGTTTTGCCCTGTATTTCCATTGTCTGGTTGGTTAAGGATCCCAGGGGCTCCCATAATACTGAATACATAACCGCTGTGTCCACCAGAAAATTGACATGATGGCCCTGATAGCAAAGGTTACTAGAGGCTCCTGAGGGCCTAGTTTGAAGGAGACATGGCCTCGCTAATCCTCCATAGTTAAGACTGGCTTGGGTTTTTGGGGTCCTACCTGTTTTCATCATGGCCATTCACTAATCTTTAAATAGGCATATTGGTCCTTTTTGTAAAGGTTTCTTTTTTATTGTGGGGTTAATGCACAGAGTTGAAAGTAGCTGGGGCTTGCAGTGCAGCCACGGTGGTCCACACCATCTTGTTTGCCAAAAGATCTTCTTTGTTGTCTCTGTTGCCAAACACCTTCTGGGCTATTTCTAATAACTCTGACCTATTCTTTCCTAGAAAACATTCCACCTTTTGTATCTTCCTATGTATATCAGGGGCTAACTGAGGCCAGCTTAATATCCTTGAGGTTTGCCAGGTCTTCTGGGTCTATAGGGTGTATAACTGATATGTGTTGAGGAGGTGTCCCAGGAATGCTAAAGGTGATTCATCTGGGCTCTGTTTCACATCTGCTACCTTAGATAGGTTGGGGGGCTTTCAGGCTGCCCATTTCATCCCTTCTAAGAGAACCTAGTGGTACTCGCTGAGTGACCCATCTCCCTCTGTGTTGTAGTCTCGTTTGGGTTGCTGTGATGGTCAATTGCCTTTACCCTCTAGTCATCAATCACTGAGGATATTCTGGTGAGTGTTTCAGCTGCTTTCCTGAGAATCCATTTCCTTTCTTGCTGGAAGAGGGCACAGAGAATATGAGGACAGCCATGCCATGTGGGGAGGTGTACTGGCTGGTTTTGTGTGGCAGCTTGGCACTAGCTGGAGTTATCATAGAGAAAGGAGCCTCCCGTGAGGAAATACCTCCATGAGATCCAGCCGTAAGGCATTTTCTCAATTGGTGATCAAGAGTGGGAGGGCCCAGCCCATTGTGGTGATGCCATCCCTGGACTGGTAGTCCTGGGTTCTATAAGAAAGCAGGCTGAGCAAGCCAGGGGAAGCAAGCCACACCTCTCCATAGCCTCTGCATCAGCTCCTGTTTCCTGACCTGCTTAAGTTCCAGTCCTGACTTCTTTGGTGGTGAACAGCAATGTGGAAGTGTAAGCTGAATAAACCCTTTCTTCCCCAACTTGCTTCTTGGTCATGATGTTTGTGAAGGAATAGAAATCCTGACTAAGACAGGAGGTGGTTGAAAAAGATAGAATCAATTAGAGGGAAAGAAAAATGAACCAGGGTGAAAGGGGGTGTGGCTCTGGTTCTTCCAGGTATAGAGAGCTATAGTGAGTYGAGAAAGGAGCATATAGGTTTTAATTGTCAGGAAACTGCCAAAGGGGAGTAAGGACAAGAGGAAGGTACTGTCCCAGAACCAGGGTGAGAGGCAGGAGAGCCATATGGGTCCCCCTGGTGGGTGGGGAGGGAGGGAAGAGACAGGGAGAGGTAGGGAAGAACTGGGCAGGGTTGGGTTGGTGTAGATGGAGGAGCAGAGTGGAAAAGGGTTGAAGGGGATGGAAGGGCAGAGAGGGGGTGGGGACTGGGGTGGCAAAGGTAGGGGATGAGGGAAGGAGGGGAGGATGGGAGGAGGGGCAAAGGGGAGGAGGATGAGATGGTTATACAGAGGGAGGAGGGATTCTTCCTCCTGTGAGTCCCACAAAACAGGTTTCAGAGGGGGTTCCTGGCTCTCTGCTTCAGGTAAAGGACCCACCTGCCAATGAGCAGGGCTTGGCCACCTTGCCCATTGAAGATCATTCAAATCCGAATGATATGGGTTGGAAGTTGCTTTAGCCTGAGGCAAGATATATCCAACCTAAGCTTGGTAGCCAGGCTTACCTAGGGTGATATTTACCATTGCCCAGGCTATCTGAGAATCAAAAGTACCTTCAGGGGGCCATTCAGTTCTGTAGAATATTTGGAGGCTATTCACGGCGACAGGGTAGTCATAGTCCTCTTGAACTATATGGGGGTAAAGTTTGTCAAAACTCTTTAGAGCACCAGTTAAGCTGTCAGGCTTGCCAGTCTTATCACCCTTCCTGTCTGTTCATTTGATCGCCCCAAGTTCAAGATAAATCAATTAACACAGAAGGGAGAAAGTACAAGGGATGGAGACAGTAAAAACAAAACCGAAAACAAGACATACAAWGAGAAGACAAATGAGACACAAAACCAGACCAGAGACCTCAGGTGGGCAGTGCAACATCTCACTTTTTGCCCTGGAGAGTACTGAGTCTTCTCAGACCCCTTCTCATCCCAGACCAGGAATCCAAAAGAAGCAGATGTCACAGAAATTGCTCTGACTTACCGGGGGAGGTCTCCCTAGATACTCGCTGCTTTTCTCAGCTTCGTAGTTCAGTCTGATAGACTGAGAAACCAAAAGCGTGCCTTGGAGCCTTGGAATGTCTCAAGGTAGACACCTCCTGAGGTGGTCCTCCAATCCTAGATTCTCAGAATGAAGATCTAGCTTAAGAATCTGGGTGGTTGGTCTTATCTCACTGAGGCATCCAGGAAAAGTTAGTCCCAATGATCAAGAATAAGAATATTACCACAATTTCTGAGCCAGATTTGAAGTAAGCTTTACTTATTTGGCTACACCAGAGCACTGGCCAGCAGCTGTCTCCTAGGGTTAGAGACAGAGAACTACTGAGTCCGTTTCTCAGGACCCTCTGAAGGAGTAAATCATGAACGGTTGCAAAGCAGGTTATAGAATCCACACAATGAGACAGTTGGGGAGTACAAAAAGATCTCAACAAGAGAAAGCAGCCATTATCACGTGGTTGCTGATTAAGGAGAGTCAGGGTGCTCTCAAAAACACTTATTTGGTCATGGGTTGGGGCAGGTCAGGTTCCAGGAAACAGAAACTTAAAAACAGAAACTCAACTCAAAGTAATGAAAATTTATATTTAATGATACAACAAAATGGTTTCTGCCTTCAAAATGGTGTCAGTCAGGTTCCTCAGTATCCTATGGCAGTCAAAAGAGGGCTATAAAGGGAATGCTTTAAGGCCAAATGCGGTGACCCAAATCTGCCATCCCAGTACATGGAAGATGAAAACAAGAAGGTCAGGAGTTCAAGATCATCCTTGGCTATATACCTAGTTCCAGGCCAACCTGGGCCAGAGAAACCTTGCCCCACTCCCTTCCCGAAAAAGCGAACGCCTTAGGGATATAATATATATAAATGGCCCAAGAAAACAATAATCTGTTATTCAACAAATTTGTGCGAAAAATGCATGGAGGAGATTATCAATGTTTAAGGCTCCAAATTATTGTTGGAAGCTGATGAACAGGAAATGGTTGGAGTTCAGAAGGCAATCCAGGCAGCAGCCTGCTGGAGGGGGCTGTCTTGGGACCTGAAAGCAAAGCAATCAGCTCAGTTGCTGGCTGAGTCCCTGACATCCACTATTTACACTGTCAGACAGAGGCTTACCTACAGGATTCTGCAAAGAGTCAGTAGTTTCAGAGATTCAAACTCGTGACCCAGTGGAAATGGTTAGTAAGTACTTTTTCCAACAATGTCTAGTGTTGACTGAGTGCTTGGTGTGCACTATGCACCAGAAAGTGAATTATCTCCTTTATCCTCAAGCAAGCCACAGAAATGAGGAAGTTGGATTTGATGCTGTTAATTGCCAAAGGTTCCTGGCATGTGCTGCAGTGGGGGAAATGGTCAGTTTGCTCCGGCACAGGAAACAAAGGCAAACGGACTGGAAAAGACTGACAAGAGGTGCTTTCTTATTGTGGTTTTTGTGGCAATGCAAGTTGGAGCCCTTGCTCCCTTCAAGCTTCCTTTAAAGTGATTCAGTTGCTCACTGTTTTAAACATATGCCATCTTCCCCACTCCCTTTTCAAGTTTAAATCAAGTTCTGCTTAGTGTGTAGTCAGTGGAACCTGACCCACAAGAAAAATCCTAAGGGAGTAAACCTTACTGGAGTTTCTTATCCCTGCGTGTCAAACTAAGACGAAGAAGTGAGGTGGGTGAGATACCGCCACATCACACTCTTCAAAAGGCTAGGTGTCAGGGAGTGACACAAAATGCCCTTCATAATTGCAAGTATGGTCATAGGCTCTGTGGTTATGACACGTGTCCCTAAAGCCTCAGGGACACTGTGGAGTAGTGGATCGATACTTAGCTGCACACATACACAAGTCTACAAGGTGCAAATTTAGAGCCGGGTGCGGTGGCGCACGCCTGTAATCCCAGCACTCTGGGAGGCAGAGGCAGGTGGATCTCTGAGTTCGAGGCCAGCCTGGTCTACAGAGTGAGTTCCAGGACAACCAGGGCTACACAGAGAAACCCTGTCTCGAAAAACAAAAACAAACAAAACAACAACAACAACAACAACAAAAAGGTGCAAATTTAGGCCTGGTTCTTTCTAAGTGTGAATTTAAACCATTGCACCTGTGTGTGATATGTTATCTTTGTGTATTGGGAGGAGCATGCGTGTCAGAGCATGTACATGCAGAAGCCAGAGGCCAATGGCAGGTGCTTTTCTCAGTTACTTTTCCATCTTTATTTTGAGGTGGGGTCTCTTATTAAACTTGGAACTCACTTATTTGGAATAGACAGACTGGTCAGCAAGCCACCTGTCTCCATTGCCTCATGAGAGGCACACACCACCATTCCCAATTCTCACCCAGCTTTTCATTCAGACCCAGGTCCTTATGCTAACTCAGCAAATACCTTACCAACTGAGTTATCTCTGAAGCCCTTGAATGCATGTCTAAAATTGTATAAAAGCCAGCAAGATGACAATCTTTATTGCTGGTTTACAAATGAGAAAAAAGAGGCCGAGGAAAGTTAAGCACATCTTGTAAGATCTCAGGATGAGCTAGGATCCGGAGCTCTCCGGCTCCAAGGCTATAATCCCTCCTTCTCTTGTAGGCTTTCCTTCAGTCCTCCTACGTACTATGTTCCCTGATTTTGCATAATCTCCCTGAGCTGTTTCTTCAGATCTCCTCTAGTTGGCTCTCCGGCACAGATTAAAAAGAGTGTTTGGATTGATTTCTTGAACATGACACATCGGAATGAAGGCAAGAACACATCGACACTAGCCAGAGATGAAAAGATGCACAGGCATAAAACAGTTAAAAGGACGGGGGCAGTGAAATTAGGGCAGGCGTGAGAGGGAAGACTTGAAGCCTCAGGGACCCTGAAGGGCACCGGCTCCAGTCATGTAGCCACAACTCCACCAGTCACTTAGGGGCAGCGCCCCTAAGCCCCGCCTCATGTAGATGAGGCATCTCAGGCCAAGCCAATAGGAATCACTTGCTGTCAGACCCACCCCACCCCAGAACTGCATATAAGATCCTATCCAGAAGGAATCAAGGTGTGTGAGAATTACTCCATCATCTGAGAGCGGCTGTCTCAAGAGCTGTAACACTGCCTGGGAAGAGAATGCTCTCCGGAAGCTTTTGCCACCAGAGGCTCCCCTGAACTCAGCTCTCTCACTAGCCAGCCCTCTGCCAACTCAGCTCGGCGCTGCTGGGCTCGGCACGGCTCTGCTAGGCTCAGCACAACCAGTGCAATGTCTTGGAGCAACAGCAGCTGCTGGGGCAGCGGCACCACAACAGTTGCAGCAGAGAGAGGTGGCATGGCTGAAGCACTTGCCAATCCCAGCTTTTGACCTTTCCCATTTGCTTGAACCCTCCCACCGGGCCAGGCCAGCCATCTCCTCCGATAGCCTCTGGTACACAGACCCACAGTCACCTACTCCAAAATCCCCTAATCTGCTTTAAATCAGGCCTGCAAGCTCACTTGGTTGTCTCTCTAATCTTGTTAATGGGAGACCCCAGCATGCTGGACTTCTGCAGAATAAAACACTCTTTGCATTTACATACTGTTTGAGTCTGGGGTGTTATTTTTCGACAAATCATGGGCCCTTACAAAATGAGTATGCAGAAAGCTGTTAGCAGGGTGTGACCTGTGCATTGCACATATTAAGTAAATGAAGTAAGTATACATTAATTTTCCCCTCACCTACTGTGGACCACATTGGCTTTTGTGGAATTCTGGCCAGTGCATCCTAGCCTTAGACACCCGGCTAAGTGGACCTGGCCATTTTCTTGTGCTGATCTTTGAGAACAGAGATACTGGCCTTCCATTTGGTCTAAGCTACTTGTTTCTTCTAGTCAGCCACAGATCCAATGCTGAGGTGCCGTTCTGAAGGCGCCCTACTGTCAACCGATGCAGCACACAGTCAGTCTCACACGGCGCTGCCCCACATGTGGTTTCATGTCTCTTCCACCAGACTTTCCCAGCAAAACAAGGAAGTCCCCCGAGCACGGTGGGGCTCACAGGGCTTTCTTCACAGGCCCCGGGTCTCCATGGCCTCAGCGTCCCATCACTGAACCCTTACTTCAAGAAAAGGATGCAGCAAGGCAAGCCCATCACGTTTGCTTCAAACTTCTACATGTCAGAATCCTTCGGTGATCATAAAAAAACAACCAACCTGCCTACCATTTCCAGACTTGATTCCAATCTCTAATTAATATGTCTCCAGAATAATGGCTTAGAATCTATGTGAGAAACGGCTGTTCCCTCTGTGGTGTTCAGAAACCAGAGGAGAGCTGAGGGTTGAGACAGGGGGCTGAACACGAGTATAACGATGTACAAAGTGCATGTGAACTTCTCAAAATGAAGCTTATGCTGGTCATTGACAAAAATTAATTAAAATACATAAAATTTGTTTTGTTTTGTTTTGTTTTGTTTATTTGAGACAAGGTTTCTCTGTGTAGCCCTGATTGTCCTGGAATTTGCTTTGTAGACTAGGCTAGCCTCAATCTCAGAGATCCACCTGCTTCTGCCTCCTGAATGCTGGGATCCAAGGTGTGTGTGGCACTACTGCCTAGATTGGTTGTTTGTTTTTGAGACAGGTCTTACTATATAGCTCTGGCTGTCCTGGAACTCATTATCTAGTCCAGGCTGGCCTCGAACTTATAGAGATCCACCTGACTCTGCCTCCTAAGAGCTGGCATTAAAAGTATACACCTCTGCACCCAGCTAAAACCATTTTTTTTTTCGAGATAGGGTCTTAATATCTAGCTTTTGTTGGCCTGGAGCTCCCTAGGTAGACCAGGCTAGCCTTAAACTCACAGTCGCTGAGCGGTGGTGGCGCACGCCTTTAATCCAGGAAAAACCCTGCCTCGAAAAACCAAAAAAAAAAACAAAAAAAAAAAAAAAAAAAAAAAAAAAAAAAAAAAAAAAAAAAAAAAAATTTAAACTCACAGACATCCACCTGCCTTTGCCATCTGAGTGCTAGCATTAAAGGTGTGCGCCATCCTAACTAGCAAAAACATTTTTTTTAAGTGAACAAAACTCAGCCTGCTTCCATTTGTGCTCTCGAAACACTGAACTCCACTTCTAGAACTGGCTTGTCTCTGGGAAAGATCTCTTTATCAAGGGGCTCATGGGACCCTACCCTTTACCTCTGAAGCATTGGCTATCAGTAGCTCCTCTGAGAGGAGGGACACTGTCTTTAGTTGTGTGTCCTCTGCTGAGCCCATCACACCCCACACACAGCCCTGGCAAATCTTTCCGCATCACTAAAAGAAACATCCAGGAACACAAGAGAGATGGGAAGAGAGTGGGGGGAGTGGGCAGGGGTAGGTGAGCACTGGGGAGTAGGTGTTCAGAGTGCAAAGTGTGCATATGTGAAATTGTAAAAATAAATAGCGGCTAGAGAGAGGGTTTGTTGACTGAGTGCATTGGCTGCTCTTGCAGAGGACCGGGTTCCGTTCCCAGCACCTGTATGGCAGCTCACACCACCTGTTACTCCAGTTCCGAGGGATCTTATGTCCTCTTCCGGCCTCCGCAGTCACACGCGGCACACAGACATACATTCTGGCAGCACATTCATCCATGTATAATAAAAAAAAAAATCAATCTTTTAAAAATAGACACTTGATAGCATAAAAAAAATCTCTTTGTCACGTGACACGTTTTGCATGCCTGATTTGTTTGTTGAGACATTTCAGTATGTGCACCAAGCTGGCCTTGAGTTCATGCTCCTCCTGCCTCAGACTCCTGAGTGTTGAGATTACGAGCATGTGCCCTCATCCTTGGAAGGAAGATGGAGGAGAGGAAGCTTGCACTCTTCCTTGCTGGCTTCATGCCTAACTTTCTTACATGTGCACCATTCGGTGCCTGGTGCTCACGGAGGCCAGAAGACAGAGGGAATGGCCCGCCACCACCACCACTACTACCCCAAACCAGAGTTACAGGTGTTTATAAGCATCCATGAGAAGACTCAGAATGGGACTTGGGTCTTCTGCAAGAAGAGCCTGTTCTCTTAACCACCGAGGCATCCTTTCACACACTACAGTCATGCCTTTGAGGACGCGTGACACAAATCTTATTCATATTAGTTGTAAAATTACTTTTCTGGCATTAGATAGACAAACAACATCTGTTCTAGGTACAACAGATTTATGCTATATATCCCTGTTTTCCCTCTCTAATCATGGAAGGGAGCCATTACAATATGTGCGGAGCATAGAGAACAGGCTATGAGATGGATGAGCCCTGCAAGGCTGTGTGTGTGTGTGTGTGTGTGTGTGTGTCGGTGTGCCATGGTCTGAGACTCTTTGCCCTAGGCTGCTGCTCCACCTGACATCTTGGCTCACTCAGAGGGCGTGATGACAGTGATGGCAGTCTTTGCAGCCACAGACCTGCGGTTCTGCTTTCCGGGAGGCTCTGGCAGATGGCCGCTCACGTGGCGCTCTGACTCAGGGAAATCTGCAGGCAGCTAACTCAGCTGCCCCAGGAACTTGTGGCGAAGGCAAAGGCGTTTGTTACCGCACGTTGCCCTGGCAGCAGCTACTCTAGACTCAAGCTTAAACGTCCCAACAAAGGCCTGTCTAGGGGTGAATGCTGTCCTCCCTTGGATGGCTTGGCTGCAGTGGGGGTGCACTTCCATCCCTCCTGCAGAAAAGATGCTTTTGAGAGACTCCTGACCTGGACGGATTAAAGTCTGTGATGGAGCATAACAATGGATGCGGAAACCGGAGCACTTCGGGAGGCTGAGGCAGGTTTGAGACGTCAAGGCCAGCCTGGGCTACATGGGTTTGAGACAGGCAACATTCTGAAGCCTCTGAATGAGTTTCTGTTAAGCATTGCTTTTATGCTTCCCGGCTGGGACAGTGTGCTGACTCAGTCCGGAAACCTTCCCGGCGACTCTCTGGACCGTTCCTCTGCGGAGTCCTCTCCTCTCCACAGCTCATCTTGAACTTCTATGCAGCCGACGACACTCTCGACCTTGTCCTCTCAAAACAGTGCGAGTTGCTCCTTTAAAGCGCAAAGGAGCTTGTCCTATGCTACGGGTATTTTGTGTTCTAATAGCGAGTCTCTACAACTGCTCAGTAACGACACAGGGACTCTGGAAGAGAAGTGGGACGTTTTAAAATGGAAGACAAAATCTTGCTGTGGAATCAGACAGAATGAATTCTCGCTACTCACCTTGTGGGGTGTCTGTTTTTACCTGGGGCTCGCTGTATCGTTCCTCTTCCCTCTGTAAATCACTGAAAGGAAGAGGAAGGGGACACAGAGGCTGCGTCACAAGCTCAGACATTGCTAAAGTGCCGAGAGTCTGTTACTGTCGATATTCAGAATGTTGTTTTTATGACACCTCACAGCAAGCAAGGAGGAAAGTGAGCTACCAAACTGTTCAAAGCCACCGGAAGTTTCTGACCAACCAGAGTGACTAAATCTCTGCTTCACGAAATGAACCCTCCAAGTATTCCTGAGCTCACAGTACTGATTGGATGAGGAATATTTCTTTCACCCTCAGGCCATCTTGCTGTGCCCCCCCAACCCCCCACCCCAGGAACCTCCACGGTTTCATTCATTCAGGCATTTGCACAAGGTAAACATGAACCTTCAACTGCTGAGGATGTCGTGGGGAGGAGAGTCCCCAGAGCTCCACAGGTTGAGCAGGGGACGCTGAAGCTGGCTGGGTTACCACACAGGGCACACGACCCCACACCTATCACTTTCTCCTCCAACCAGGCATCAGGTTTCCAGCAACAAAGGCGCTCCCCCGACTATGAGCCCTGATCCTCTGACCTAAGGCTGCGGGTCAGAACAGAGTTGGCCAGGTGGTGGCGCACCTGGCAGGGGACAGAGGCTCTCCGTGCTAAGGAGGCGAGGTCTGAGTAAACTTAACCTTAGAGACAATCAGCCCCTCCCCATCTCCCTGCCCCACCCTAGCCTGGGCATTGTAGCGTAAAAACCTTTAATCCCAGCACTGCGGAGGTAGAGGCAGACAGATCTCTGTGAGTTCCAGGACAGCCAAGCCTTCACAAAGAGACCCCATCTTAAAAAACAAAACACCCAAGCCAAAGCCACAAGGTTGCTAGGCTCCAGAATTTTTCAGTTACTAGGTCCTTGGCCAAACCCTAAAGGCAACATTTCTAAAAGGTTACCAGATAAATTGGGCCCACACTTTAAAACTAATGTGTTCAACTATTATGTATGTAAAAATACAATTACATTGGAAGTGCACGTGTCTAGAACATAATAGAGAGAGAGAGCTATGGAGATGAAATTGATCCTGAATTCTCACTGTGTCCAATTAATTATATTAATTTAATTTGTGAGAATTAATGTAATGTCATTATGTTTTATGAAGTGACTATTACTTCAGTTTTCAGATGAGGAAAACTAGGCTGAGGAATTTGAATAATTCAGCTACTGGCAAAGAAGAACAGCAGGATTTAAATCCTGTGAGTTTGAGGCCAGCCTGGTCTACAGAATGAGTACCAGGACAGCCAGGGCTACACAGAGAAATATAGTATTAAAAAAAAAAGTCATTTCAGGCAGGCATTACCGTGGAAAAACATTTTTTAATTTCAGCACTTGGGGGGCAGGAGCAGGCAGAGCTCTGAATTCCAGGCCAGCTTGGTCTACATAGTGAGTGCCAGGCTAGACAGAGGTATATAGTGATACCCTGTCCTAAAAACAAAAACAAACAAACAAACAAACAAAAAAAACCCGTCCCAATTCATGGAGCTGACAAGATTTATGCTGGTCCAAAGATCAAGGAAGTCTTCAGCGAACAAAATCCCCAGGGCTCCTTTTAGCAGGTCAAGAGGGGTCCTTGCCAGCCAGGACCCTGATCTGACTAGTCTGGTATGCACAGAAGATAATGATGCAATCTAGAAATTCTTCCTAGACATGCTGATTTCCATGGTACTACAGAGGCTCTCAAATGGCTTACTCAGAGAGGGGGAGGGGCTGAGTCTCTCTAAGGCCGTGCTAGTCAAAGCCTGTTCAGACCTCACCTCATTAGCATGGAAAGCCTCTGCCCTTGCCAAGGCTAAATGTGCCTTTGCCTAGGGGGGAGCTGCACCGCCTGGGGAGAAGCCCTGCTTACTGCAGCAGTTCTCAGCCTTCACTTCGCTTTAAAATCACCAGAGGAGCTTTTAAAAGTCCTGCTGCCCAGCCTTCAACTTAGAACAATTATGCCAGATCTTCAGGGGCCAGAGCCCTAGCATCAGTAAAACTGAAGGTCTCCAAGGAATGTTAGCGTGCAGCCAGGCTGGAACCGGCTTCCACAGTGAGTATGCGAGGAGCGGGAGTAATCAGCTGCCTTCCAAAAAAAAGAAAAAAAAAAAATTGCGTTTTTCTCTGGGACTCTAGAAGACTAAAAAGATTTCAACATCTAATGGAATTCATCTTCGTTTGTGCAATGTGAAGGGGGACAGGGCACTCCTACATCAAAGGAGCATTTGCCATTCTTAGGAATTAGCATTAGCTTTGATCATGATTTCATTAAGTAACTGCAAAACACAGACACACAAAATCTCTCCCATTTCTATGCTTGGGAAAAATGACTTACCCATCCCAAGTGTACTACCAGAGCAGGTAACTGTAAAAACAAAAACAAAAACAAAATCAAGACATAAGCATTAAGAATACACTCCTTGATGTATTTACATATTTATTTATGTATTTATGGTGTGTGTGTGTGTGTGCTGTACTTATTAATGTAGGTGCACATGCACAAGGGTGTAAGTGGAGATCTGAAGATGTCAGGTGTCTTTCTGTGCTCTCCACCTGTACGTTTTGAGATAGTGTCTCCCTGAGCCTAAAGTCCATAGATTTGGCTAGGCTGGTGTGGTAGTTTGAATAGGCATGTCCCCCACAGACTTAGGTGTTTGAATGCTTGGCACTCTTAGGAAGGGGCACTATTAGAGGCCTTGTTGGGCTAGGCGTGGCCTTGTTGGAGGAAGTGTGTCACTGTGGGGGTGGGGGCTTTGAGGTCTCCTATGCCCAAGCTATGCTCAGTGTACAAGACGCAGTCTCCTGCTGCTTTTGGATCAAGATGTAGAACTCTCGGCTCTTCCAGCACCACGTCTGGCTGCACGTCGCCATGCTTCCCGCCATGATGATGATGGACTGAGCCTCTGAAACTGTAAGCCAGCCCCAATGAAATGTTTGGCTTTGTAAGAGTTACCTTGGTCATGGTGTTTCTTCACAGTAATAAAACCCTAACTAGGACAGTTGAGTTGTCTAATAAGCTTCCACTTAACACCTCCCCCACAACTACAAGCACTGGGACTACCAGTGTGTGCTGTCCTGCCTAACTTTTCAATTGTGTCCTGGGGATCCAAATTCATTTCTTTTTAAAAAAAAAAAAAAAAAAAGATTTATTTATTTATCATATGCGAGTACACTGTAGCTCTCTTCAGACACTCTAGAAGAGGGTTTCAGATCTCGTTAGGGATGGTTGTGAGCCACCAAGTGGTTGCTGGAATTTGAACTCAGGACCTACAGAAGAGCAGTCAGTGCTCTTAACCTTTGAGCCATCTCTCCAGCCCCCAAACTCATCTTTAACATCATGTGGCACACACTTGACCCACTGAGCCCTCTTCCCAACCCTATTGATGTATTTCAGATGGAAATATATACATTAAAAAAGTGTGCACAGCAGGGCACACTTGTAATCTGAGCTGCGTAGGAAGCTGAGGCCAGGAAGGGCAATTTAGCAAGGACCTATTTCAAAAGAAAGTTTTAAGAGAAGGTTAGGGTAGGCCTGGGGGTTCTTAGCTTGGATATATAGTGCTTGCCAAGCATGCATAATATCCTGAGTCTAACCTCCAGAAGTGCTAAAAAAAAATCAATAAGTAGAAAGTAGACAAAAGATAAGGAGGAGAAAACTCCAAGAGAAGGCAACGTTGAGGCGGACAAGCACGCGAATGGTTTGGCAACTTGGGACTCCGCCAGGTCTGGGCTGTGCACACAGAGCTTCTTCTAAGGCGCCCTCTGCAGCCTGACTCCTCTGCCTGCTCAGGCCATGCACACACATACGCATCCCTCTCCCAGCAAGGCGCCCAGCAACCTCAGACCCACGTTTGCATCTAGCTCTACACACACCCCACTCTGAACAATGCATAGGTTTCTTCTTGTCCTAACAACAAACACACTTAGTTTCTGTGAAAAAAAAAATCCAAATGTAATGGGGTGGGAAGAATGGAAAGGTCGATCTGGCCTGAACCATTTGGGGGGAATAAGCAGTCAGGTACACTGTCCTCCAAGTGTACTTTCGGGAAGGATCCCTCAGTGACCATTCTGTGCCTAGACATCCTTGGGCCCATATACAATTTAGTGACTTGAAGAAAATGGTTGTAGATAGAGATGAAGGAGCTGTTGAGCCGCAGTTTCCTTATTTATAAATCAGAGACAGTTCATGTCTGCTGAGTCTACATCTGAGGGTCATTTTGAGATTCAGTCAGATATAATTGTGAAGACACTTGTTAAGTTGAGAAATATCCAGTGAGCAAAACATGGTGTTATTGAGTGGCAAGCTGGCCTCCCGGAAGAGTTCATCTGCACCCCAAGAATCTCTTCTCACAAGGCTGGCCAGATTACTTTGTGGGGAAAAATAATCCCCTCAAAACAAAACCAAAAAACAAAAACAAACCGAAAAGAAACAAAGCACGCCACCTGAGGACAGCGGGGCCACCTTACCCAGGAAGAACTGGCATGCTCCATCACCTAGAGCCATCTTGAACTTCTTGTCACCTACATTTAATTAGGAAGTGTGGACTGCTTATCGGCGATGGCTCATGAGTCATTTCTCCTTCTTCCTGTTCACTCACAAAATCCTAGGGCTTTGTTATTGCTTTTCTCTTCTTTCTCTTAGAAGCAAATGAAAAATATATGACTGTGCCTTGGGCAAGGTAGCAGAGGGCGCTGGAACACGGAACAGGAGAATTGCTAATGTCTCCTGCCAGCCCTGGTGAGAGGCTCAGCCTGACAGCCCTGGGTTGTGATCACAATCTGTCTACCCACTCATTTTTTCCAGACTTAATTTATGATTCATAAATTCCTTTTTCTCTGATCTTCAAACTTTTCCTTAGATCTCATTCGAAATCTCTGTAAATAAAAGTTCAAGACCCTTTTTTTTTTTCTTTTAAAGACAGGGTTTCTCTGTGTAACAGAGCCCTGGTTGTTCTGGAACTTGCTTTGTAGAGCACTGTATGGCAAAGTTTAAGTCTTTTGAGGTCCAACAGGGCAGGGTGTTTACTGTCATCTCAAGACTAGGTTTAAAAATTTGTTCCAGCTGGGCAGTGGGACACACCTTTAATCCCAGCACTGGAGGCAGAGACAGATGAGTTGGAGGACAGCCTGGTCTACTGATCAAGTTCCAGGACAGCCAGGACTACATTGAAAAACCTTGTCTCAGGAAAAAAAAATCTGTTTCCAAATCTCCAATCACTTTTAATTCACTTTATTATGTAAATAGTATCTAAAGGGTGAGCGAAAGACGGGGAGAGGAGTAGAGGCCCACATTAAATTACAAAACACAATTCCAAAGAAGCTGGCGTTCCCACAGCTTGTAGACAATTCACACATAGCACACATTTTGTATGTGTGAGAGTGTGTGTGCATAGGTGTGTACCAAGCACTTATGTGGAGGTCCGAGAACAACTTTCAGGAGTCAGTCCTCTCCCGCCACCATGTACTGGTTAGTTTTATGTCAGCTTGACACAAGCCGGACTCATTTGAGAGGAGGGAAGCTCAAGGGAAAAAAAGCCTCTGTAAGACTGGGCTGCAGGCAAGCCTGTGAGCCTGGTCAGTGATCCCTGTGGGAGGGCGCGGCCCATTGTGGGTGGTGCTGGGTTCTATAAAATAGCAGAGCAAGCCAGTGAGTAGCATGCCTCCATGTTTTCTGCATCAGTTGCTGCCTCCTGGCTTCTGCCCCCAACTGAGCTCCTGTTCTGACGTCCCTCCGTAATGGAAGCAGACGCAAATACACCCTTTCCCTTCACGCATTGCTTTGGGTCACAGTGTTAAATCACAGCAACAGAAACCTTACCTAATGTGGCTTCTAGGGGTTGAACTCAGGTCCTCAAGTTTGCCGGGCAAGCACTTTTTAGACTCGCTATCCCGGTTAGTTTTTGTTGTCAACTTGACACAGTCTAAATCATCTGGGAAGGAGAAACCTCCACTGAGGATTTTTCTTCAGCAGACTGGCCTGGGGCCATGTCTGTGAGAACTTGTCTTTTTGACAGTTGTAGAAGGGTCCAGTCCGCTGTGGGTAGAACAGCCCTTAGGCAGGGAGCTCTGGGCTGTATGAGAAAGGTAGCTGGATCTGAGCCTGGGAGCTAGCCAGTAATCAGCCTCATCCCGTATTTCCCGCCTCTGAGCCTGCTCAAGTTCCTGCTCCGATTTCCTTTGACRATGGACTGTGTGTGTGTGACCTATAAGCCAAGCAAACCCTTCCTCCCCTAAGTGGCTTTTGTTCATGGTGTTTATCACAGTAACAGAAAGCAAACCGGAGTGCCCACTAAACCACCTTACCGGCCCAAGCATTAGTTTTAATCTTCCTCTTGTGGTTTTCTTTTGGGCGCTGGGGCCTCGTGCGTGCTGTGTCAGGTGCTGTACCACTGGGCTACATTCAGCTCCAAGGTTGGTTTTAAACTAAGGGCCCTAACTTGCTTTACCTGAATATATTTTTTTCGGGCAGAAAGTAAGCTTCAGTCCTGTTTCATCAACTGGTGAGACCATCACGGTGTATACATCTCCACAGGGGATGTTGGTGATGTCACAGAAACTTAGCCCTGCGTGTGGGGCACATGTAAAGATGCCTTTGGAGCCATGGAGGTCGGTGCTATAGTTGGCCGAGCCCCTTGAGGCTTGCCAGTAGACCCGGATGCCATTAGGGCCAAGTCTATATAATTTGACCCCCAGTGGGCAGCAGGCACCTACAGGGGAAAAAAGTACAGGATTATTTATCCCACTATCATACAAGCATGGCCATATTTACAGTTACTACAGAGGAGAAAGATCACAAGCAGAATCTTCTGCGTATGGAATGATTGATCCCTGGTTAGCACAGAGCAAGGTTTGAAGCGAAGCAAGTGTTCTTCCCGTGCTGAGCCACCCGATCAGAAATCCATGTGTGGGTGGGGTGGGGTATGGGGTTTTTAATATAGAACACTGGTGAATCAAAGGTCTGCAGTTAGCAGAGAGACGCCGCACTGCTTATGACTCAAACTGTGAGTCAAACGCTCACGATTCCACCCAAGTCACAGCACAATGCCCTGATTTTATTTGACTTTAGGGGCACTAAGTTTAAATATAACTTATTGTGCTCGCCATTAGCTGGAAAAGAAGCGGCCATGGTGAGCCAAGTAGCTCACCGGGGAAGCAGCCACTTCTCCGACGGGCTGGCCGTGCCTCATCTGTGCTCAGTGGTTAGGTTCACTTTGATCCTGTCTTCCAAACATTTTGAGTAGGCCACATATTAGGTACTAATCAGGATGCCAGATGGTGGGATGTGTGTTAGCTAAAATAAAGATCATATTGTATAATCTTTTAAACTATGAAAGATAATCAGACTCACTTGGTTTGTGCATGTTCTCTCTCTCTCTCTCTCTCTCTCTCTCTCTCTCTCTCTCTCTCTCCCCCTACTGTGTATGGTGTGTGTGTGTGTGTGTGTGTGTGTGTGTGTGTGTGTGTGTGTATTTTTGCTTGGGATGGGCTATTATTATATATCCCAGGCTAGTCCTTAAATTTATCTTCTTGCTTAGTCTCAAGTGCTGGGATTCTGCAACTATACCATCATGCCCGCTGTGATTGATTGATTAACTGGTTGGTTATTTGAGAGGCAGTTTGAGACAGGGTCCGACTCCCTATATAGCTCAGACAGGCTTTGAAATCTCTGCTATCTGGTGAACCTTTTTGTCTCAGTTTTCTGAGTGCTGGGATGCCAGGCAGGAGCCTGGTGTGGTTGGTTGACGCTGTCAACTTGATCAGATCTAGAAACATCCACGAGACAAGCCTACAGGCAAGCCTGTGGCAGATTATCTAAAGTTACCTTCTGGAAAAGTCTGCAATGGAATATCTAGATTATGTTAAATGGGAAAAAAAGACCTCCCTAAAAGTGGACGGTAGCCTTCCTTCAGATGGGGGTCCTGGGCTGCCGGCAAGCACTCGGCTATTGGGGTCCTGAGTTCAGACAATGTGTCCCGCTCCCTCCTGCCACCGTGGTTTCCTCACCATGAACGGAAACCAACCCTTCTTGACATTTTTAAAAGTAATTTCTTTGTTTATTGATTTATTTTTAACTCTGTGTGCGTGTGCGTGTGCGTGTGTGTGTGTGTGTGTGTGTGTGTGTGGCTGGAAGAGGGCATACTCTTGGAGTTATGTCAGGAGCTGCCTGACATGGGTGCTGGGAACTGAAATCAGGTCCTCTGGAGGAACGGTGATGATCTTCCTGTTGGGCCAGTCACTTGGCTCCTTAAGTTTGTTGCTGTTGGTGGTGGTGGTGGTAGTGGTGTTTTTGTGGATGTTGTTTGTTTTGTTTTGGTGTTAGGGTTTGGATTTTTCTAAACAAGGTTTTTGCATGTAGGTCTGGCCGTCCTGAAACTCATCCTATACACCAGGCTGGCCTTGAACTCAGAGATCTGCCTTCCTTTGCCTCCTGAGAGTTGGGACTAAAGACGTGCACCGCTTTTTCTTTGATATTTTGTCAAAGCCACAAGAAAAGTACCTAATATACCTGGATTAATTTATTCTTTTTACTGATCAAAAACAATTGTTTTGTTTTGAGACGGGGTCTCCTTTAGCACAGTAGCACGAGATGACCTTAATTTCCTGACCATCCTGCCTATATCCCCCAAGGAGAGCTTATAGTCATGACCCACCTTGCCTGGACTGATTTAATTTATTCTTTTTTAAAAATTGTTTTATCCAGGAGATGGTGGCTCACACCTTTAATCCTAGCACTGGGAGGCAGAGGCAGGCTGATCGCTGAGTTCAAGCCTGGTCTACAGAGTGAGATCCAGGACAGCCAGGGCTACACAGAGAAACCCTGTCTCAAAAAACAAAACAAAAAGAGAAGCCATTTCTAATATAGCTTCCCAGGAAAATCATTCTCAGCTATCTCCAAGATGCCAAAATTATATTTTAACCCTGCTGCCCCAGACCCAGGAAGAGGCGGCTAATAACCACCAAGCAATCTCTCCTCCATCGTGGAGGCAGCCCCTGGATTTTTTTCAAAACAGTCTTCCAAGCAGCTGCCTCAGCAGGTCAGAATTAGGTAAGAGGAAGCCTTGCTGGCCCTGCTCCGCTGCTCTGCCTGCTGTTTCTTCCCCTGTGGTTCCGGAATGGCTTAGCATTTGTGGAGAGCCATGGCATGAAGAGTTGTTTGCTCTGTCTGACCTGCTGAAGAGAGGAACTCTATGAGGAGCTGCAGTGGTGAGAGAGAGAGAGAGAGAGAGAGAGAGAGAGAGAGAGAGAGAGAGAGAGAGAGGGCGCACTGTGGGTTCAGTACAGGTCTCTCTGTCATAGAAAACCATCCCTTCAGAAAACATAACCCAAGCCGGGTGTGGTGGTGCACGCCTGTAATCCCAGCACTTGGGAGGCAGAGGCAGGCGGATTTCTGAGTTCGAGGCCAGCCTGGTCTACAGAGAGAGAGAGAGAGAGAGAGAGAGAGAGAGAGA
>BDUI01000103.1:71539-82131 GCA_002335545.1 Apodemus speciosus | reverse complement strand
TTTCTCTGTGTAGCCCTGGTTGTACTGGAACTCACTTTGTAGACCAGGCTGGTCTTGAACTCAGAAATCCACCTGCCTTTGCCTCCCAAGTGCTGGGATTAAAGGCGTGTGCCACCCCCCCCCCACCCCCCAGCTTCTTTTCTGTTTTTGAGACAAGTTCTTGCTATATATTCTTGACTGACTTAGTGCTCAGTATGTAGCCCAGGCTGGCCTCAACCTCATGGCAATCCTCCTGCTTCATCCTCCTAAATGTTATTATTATCAATGTGTGCCCAGCTTACAGTAGGCTGTGCCCAGCTGAGAGGCCCAGCCCGTTCTAGGACCTTGGTGGGGATTTCTGTTCCCTTGTGGCGCCATTCTGATCGTCAGCCCTGCAGGACTTTCCTTTTTCTCACGTACCCGTCTTCAGGGTCTGCGCGGAGGAGGACTTGCTGGACCCAGCGTCGTTACTTGCTGAGACGGAAATCAGGTACTCTGTCCCGCACTGCAAGGAACTGATGCTACAGGAGCTGAGAGCCGTGCTGCAGCTGCGCTGGGAAGAGTCACTCGCCGCCACCGCCGTGTAGTTGAATGCTCCTTCTGTCGGGGTCCACGAAACAGATGCCTTTAGGGCCCCGCTGTCGAAGAAGACTTGAATGTTGGCGGGGGCACGAGGACCTATGTTTTTGAGAAACAAGAACCCATGTAAGAGTTGGCGTAGCAATACTGAGGCAATCAGGAGATAAGAGCCCACAGAAGCTGGCTAAGACTAAGTTGTTCAAAGCATAAAATAGGACTTAGCGTGTCTGGGGATTACTCTACACATTCATCTGTAGCTAAGCCACCTCTGTTGTATCGTTTAATCTTTTTCTTGTCATTTTGGAAAAATGGATATATGAGCAGTTTAACGCATAACTGACACTTAAAGGCATCCTTTGGATGTGTGAATACACTACCTAAGAAGTAGTGAAGAGTAACGTTGGGGGAGGGGATTCCAGCACTTGGGATGCTGCCGTGGAAGAAACATTGGAGGTTCACAGCTGACCTGTACTACCCAGTGAGTCCCTATGTCGAAAAGATCAAGCAACCGAACAAACAGGAATAAGACGAGCATATTCATGTGAAAGGATCGTATGAATGTGTTGTCACATAGTAGGTCAAATGTTTGATCATGTTGCTCCATGAGGTTAAATGTATCATTTCTTGGACTGGGAATGCAGCTGGGTAGTAAAGTCCTTGCCAAGGCAGGGGAGCAAAAAGCTCAGCCCTGCCTCCCCAACACCCCTGCACTTCTATTTTTGACCTCTGGTGACTTTTACTTTGTACAGATTTTAGCTCACAATAGTCATCTAGTTTCTAGATAAGCAACCGTCCCGTTCTAAATCAAAGGCTAGGGAAGACTGAGGTCTGAGCCCACGCCTGAAGGCAGTCTTCTCGTGTCTCCAGGGACTTCCCCTCATTCCTTTAAACATGCCTTGATGTCTTCATGGTCAGACCATTTCTAAACCTGGAGAACTGAACCAGTAGATAGCTCACTGGGTAATGGCACTTACTGCCAAGACCAATGACCCGAGTTCAGAAGCCACATGATGAGAGAGGGCTGGGCTTGGCGAACTGTCCCCTGACCTTTGCAAGTGTGCCATAGCATAGAAACACTCAGGGTTTCTACACTGGTGTAGAAAACATAGAAAATTGCTTTTTAAAAAAACTAGAGGATGCTTTCACCTCTTATCCCGGGACTAAGGAGGCAGATGCAGGGGATCTCTGAATTCGAGGCCACCCTCGTCTACAGAGCAAGTTCCAGGACAACTAAGGCTACACGGGAAAACCCCTGTCTCCAACCAACCAACAGACAACAACAAACTGGAGGACGTGGCTTACGAGCAGAAGAAGTTGGTCTCATTTCTCCTCAGGGATCTGCAATGACATTTTAGTGGGCCTAGAAAACGGCGAGGACAGCTTCCATAGAGAGCATCCTCCACACAGATCTTAGGCACAGCGAAGGCTCTGTCTGAGGAGACCGTTTCATGGACGCCTGACTCATCTTGTTTGAGGAAGGCACCTGTTGTGTTTCCCTTACAGGCCATCTTGACAGGTCCTTTCCCTCACCACATGGTCTGCTTGTCCCCAAAGGACCTGCCTTGAGATAGTGCGGGACCAAGGCTGGCAGGGGTTGCCTGCAGTGTCTCAAGACAATCAACGGAGCCAGGCAGTAGTGGTATATGCCTTTAATCTCAGCACTCAAGGAGGCAGAGGCAGGAAAATCCCTGAGTTCAAGGCCAGCCTGGTCTACACAGCTACTTCTAAGATAGGGTTACACAGAGAAAATGTCTTGAAAAATCAAAACAAAACAAACCAAAAAAGACAATCAACTTTCCGACCAAAGCGTAGGAGACTTAGGGGGGAAGAGCTAGAATATCAGGAGCCTGTCAGAGCTGGGCTGTGTGCTCCGGAGTGCGGAAGTGCCTAGCACCTCAGAAAGTGACCTTATTTGGAATAGGGTCATGGGTCATAGAAGTTATTTAAAATAAGGTCATTTAGGATGGGACATAATCCAACATGATAGATGTCCTTATAAAGAAATTCAGACGTGCATATAGGGGAATCGCCAGGTAGACATGAAGATGGGCGCACACAGGCCAGGCGGACACATCTGAACACATCTTTCAAGCAACTCTGCCAGGGCCGCCATTTTAGACTTAGATTCTACAACCTTGGAACAACAAATTTCCGTTCCTTAAGCTATCCCATCTGTGGTATTTTCTTTTTCTTTTTTTGGTTTTTCGAGACGGGGTTTCTCTGTATAGCCCTGGCTGTCCTGGAACTCACTCTGTAGACCAGGCTGGTCTCGAACTCAGAAATCCGCCTGCCTCTGCCTCCCAAGTGCTGGGATCAAAGGCGTGCGCCACCACCGCCTGGCATGTGGTATTTTCTTACAGCAGCCCTAGAAAACAGACACAAAGATTATATCCAAACTGTATAAAACCTAAAGAAATGGAGCAAGGTGTGGCGGTGCTTGGCGGATGGAGGCACGGGAAGATCAAGGGTCAAGGCCAGCCTGACCTGCAGACAGAGTTCCAAGGGAGTCGGGAACTCTGTCTCAAATAAAATTAAAGGAAACAAAACAACAAAAAACCAAACCAAACCAAACCAAAAACCATGGAGAAACACATGAAAGGGAAAGAAGAAAGCAGGTGGTAACATCTGTTTCACCTTTGCCCTCAGTCTCTGAGATCATCTCAGAAAAGAGAGTAGAGGGAAGAGAGCGAAGACACAGGCAGGGAGATGAAACTGAGTCTTCTGGATATGTCAAGATGGCCGATGAGTGAACTCAGGCAGCTATGGCTCCTACCCAAGGCCGGCATAGGACTGAGCTGGGCAGCATTCCAGCATGGAGGGACAAAGACCTTCAATAGCCTTTTCTACCAAGGAGCTGTTGATAGCTGATGGCTCCTGGAGGAGGGAGAGGCAATTGATTGAAGGGTGGGGCCCTGGTGGGTTAGCCAAAATGCCAACAGCCCTGCACCCAAGGGTATCTGCTTATGTAAATTGGCCTTGATGGATTATGTTTGGGGGAGGGGTGGCTGAAGGCTCCCTGACTGAGAGCACTTGCTGCTCTTGCAGAAGACAGGGAAGGGAGTACTGATTCCCGGCATCTACGTGGTGGCTCTCAGGCGTCTATAACTTCAGTTCCAGAGGGTCTGATACTCTCTTCTGGCCTCCTTGGGCAACAAGCGTGCACATAGTGTACAAACATACATGCAGGGGGAAAACCTATATACATTTAAAAAAAGAGAGAACGTGAAGTTGGGGGGTGAGGAGGTGGGTCTGGGAGGAGTTATGGGGAGCATTGGGGGTGAATATCCGAGTGTATAAAATTCCCCAAAAACTAATGAAAATATTATTCAGAAAGAAAGCTGGAGGTTCTCGTGCTCCGATGTAGAAGCCCCTTCCTGTGGACGCTCTACCCACCACCGTCCTAGCAAAGCTCTCTGTTACCCCTAACTGTAATGGCGGAGTTAAGCGGCTTTGGACGGGGTCCATTTTTTGGGTCCAGGAATTGCCTTGTCTCATTTTTTACTACTAGCAGCTAAATGTTTGTACGAGGGTAAGGTAGGGGAAAGAGAAAGGGCGAGGGAAGAGAGGAGAGGGGGCAGGGAACGGGGAGAGGGGGACTGGCTGGGCTAGCGCAGAAATGCTACCAAAGGGCCCGGGAAGGCGGGGCACAGATACCCTGACTCACCAAGCCAATCATGACTCACCTTCGGGCAGCGTGCCATCCTTTCCCCTATTGAGTATTAGACAAGGCAAACCCTCTTTTCTCTCGCATTTCTGCCTGGCTCACACACAGTAAGATTTCCATTCCAAACTTAGAGAAAGTTGAAGAAACTATTTTCTTCCTACATTTCCTGGGTCCTCCCCTACGAGATAAAACAGCTAATCTGGTTAAGTTGGCGAAAGCCTAGCATTAATTACCCTTGCACACCCACACACACACACACCTGCCACCGACACCCACACACCTTTGCTCCCTGATTCTTCAGACTCACGCTAACAGTTGAGGGTTTAGACTTCCGGTTTTCCGTGCCTAGGAACACCCGCCTCCTCCCCAAGGCCCCGCCCCCGCCTCCCCACCCCCCACTACGAGTGCCCCATTTTCCTAGGGTGGAGTAGTGGGAGAACACACTCTCGCTGAGCTGTCCACAGGTAGAGAAGGGACGGTGGGCAGCCCCACGGCAGCTTCGGGCTCAAACTCAAGTGTCCGGGAAATGGATCTGAAACACAGACTCTCACATCACGCAGAGCAGCATCAGGAACTCTTTCTATGGCTCTATCCCTAGAACAATGCTGGCTTCAGGTTGGCACACGCGCACTAAATGTCTGTTGAATTAATAAATTCCTGTTTTCCTCCTTTTTTTKGGGGGGGKGGGGGTTAGACTGTTGACTTGAACCTGGAGGAGGGGAGAGAGTGTTTTAGTGGACCTAGCAAGAGCCGGAAGGGAAGGGACGAGGAAGGATTGGTTATGCTAATAAGAACCCTTTCCCTCTGTGATCTGGAATGTGCTTGCTGCAGCGGACTTGGCTCCGAGAGGGGGAAGTGCTGTGCTCCGCACCACTCAGAGAGTATTTGAACTGCTGCCGAGGAATAGGCCCTATAAATAACTTCATAATAAATTCAAACAGCCGTTGCCCGCTGCTCGGTGCGCATCATTCGGCATTGCTGTCCTCGGCCGCGGAGCAGAGCCTCCTCATCAATCAAAAATGAGATTGGTCAAGGCTGAGCTGAGAGGCCCTTACTGGTTCTCTGATTGCGGGTGGAGTCGTCCCCGGGGATTCCATTGGCATTCCACGCATAGGCCTTTATAGTGTAGAGAGTCCCGGCATCCAGACTGCTGAAGGTCAGGGAGGTGTTTGTAGTATTCTCCTTCCAAATTCTACCCAAGCCATTGGCTCGCATAACAGACACGGAGAATCCGATCGCCATGTATACGGCCTCCCAGCTCACAAGGATGGAGTCTGGACTTGGAGAGCTAACTTCCAGAATTGGTGCAGCCAACACTATAAGTAAAAACCAAATGAGACAGTGAATTGATGTTACAAAAGTCTATAGAGAATACTTTAAGTTGCTGAGAAATAAATAAATGTAGGTTGATTATCGCATTACTCATTTATGATGGCAGAGTTCCACTTAGTAATATCTAATTGGAGCTGAGGATATAGCCCAGCGGTAGACGCCCTGGCTTTGTCCTACAGTATGATTTTTTAGAAAAAATATTAAAGTGTATATTAATAATARATGATGAAGAAATGTGGAAACGTAAGCCAGGAGTGGTGGTACACACTTACAATCCCAGCATTCAAGAAGCTGAGGCAGGAGAATTGCATTGAGTTTAAGGTCAGGTTGGGCTACCCTGTCTCAAAAAACATGAGGAAGGGAGACACCAGCATACAGCAGGCAACGCTGTCAACTTGCAGTTGGTGAGCAGTTAGGTAAAGTGTCCCTGTGAGGGAGTAAGGAAAACGGTTGTTTATCCTGCTTCAGTGTGCAGATAACTTTTGTTTTTCAACTCTGAGAGTGAACTCAGAGCTCTATCCAAGTTAGACCAGCACTCCGCCCGAGTATACACCAATCACTGCATACGGATTTTCAGAAATATGCCCAGGGGTGACTTTGTGAAGTGAATTTAATGCTGACGGGCAAACCCCAGAACTTTATTTGTTAACGTATCTGCCATGGGATTTAAGGTACTGCAAAGTCTGTTCTATATGTTCTCTGTCTGGCATGGATAAATACAGAAATTGCTTTTTTTCTGGGGGATTTAAAGGCATCCTGCTTTTAAAGCTGCCCAGAAATGGGTTTTAAATCCCAAAGTGAATTACTAGGCATTTAAATGTCACTTTCTCTACAAATTGCTGAATTGCCAAAAAGAACATTTGGTGGCTTTTGCCTCTGGGCCTTGCGTAGTGGAACTCACTTGTGCACAAAGCACACCACACATTTGCAGTGCTGTTAAAAACTGACCTAAAGTTTCAGGCCACCACTCAGACAACCTGAGCATCTGGCTACCCACCTGTCTTTGCCTGCTTTGGAGATGATGCCTGGCTTCGTCCAGAGGCACCGATGGATCTGATGGTGATTTGGTACAAGGTTGCAGCCTTCAGACCTGTCACGGTGCCTGGGGAACTGGCCACTGTGGTCTCAATGATTGTGTTCCCATCTTCAGCTGTGAGCAAGTAACTTGTGGCCCCTGGCACAGTAGCCCACTCCACGGTGATACTATTGCTGATTTTCGAATATGCCTGATCAATAGTTGGTATTTCAGGAGCTGAAAGATAGTTTGAAGTTGTACGTTAGCTAGGACATCCTACAAGGATGGCATCTTTCGTCACTTCCTCTCTAAACTACATAATCCTGGTGTCTTCCCATGAACATAAGTTTTCGATTCATTTTCCAGAATTAAAAAAGAAACTGGGTGTGGTGGTGTTCACCCGAGGTCCAGCTACAGAAGAGGTAGAGACTGGAGGATCTGAAACTCGAGGCCAGTCTGGGCAACTTAACAAGACTCTGTCTCAAAGTTTAAAATAACAGTGACTATGATAACAATAAATCGTGGGCTGTAGGTTAGTGACAGAGCACTTGCTAGTACACATAAGGCCCTGGGCTCAACAGCCAGTATAAAAAAAAAAAAAAAAAAAAGAAAGAAAGAAAGAAAAAGAAAACAAGAAAGGAGCTGATGACAGGGCTTACTTAGAAAACAAGAAGGCTTGTCACCAAATCTAATGACCTGAGTTTGATCCCCAGGACCCACATATTTGAAAAAGAGAACTGAATCTGAAGTCCTCTAATCTTTACATGAGCATTGTAGCATGTGGGTGCCTACTACCCACCTCTACATGGGTATTGTAGCATGCAGGTACATACCACACACACACACACACACACACACACACACACACACACACACGCACGCACGCACACACACGGGGACATGCACGTGCACACACACACATATACACACATTTGTGATGCATGTACATGCTAAATAAATAAATACATAAAACTTAAAAAAAAAAAAAGACTGGGTGGCAGTGGTGGCACACACATTTAATCGCAAAACGTAGGAGGCAGAAACAGGGGGATATCTGAGTTTGAGGTCAGCCTGGTCTACAAAGAGAGTTCCAGGACAGCCAGGGTTCCACAGATAAACCCTGTGTCAAAAAACCAAAAACCAAACCAAACCAAAAGAGCCGAACAAACAAAAACCAGGAGTAGAAACAATAAGAAAGAGCAGGGGAAGATAGGAGAATCACTGTTTTCCAAAAATCAGCTGCCTGTGGGTCCTGTGTGCTTTCTATGCTTTTAAATAATAAAGGGCTGGAAAAGACTGTGGGAAAGAGCTCCGAGGAAAGGGACGGGATAATGGAGGCGTTTTATTCCAGAGGATTCTGTGAGTTCCAAGGCTGCTTTGTCAGTGATCTCCCTCCTGCCCCAGCGGCTGCCTCGTTTCCAGTTGGGCCCTCCATGCCCACCTCTCCCTGTGCCTGGGGGCACTTTCTCACGACTGCACATTTCCCAAGTGGGCTCTAACCTGACAGAGGAGGAAGTAGAACTGCGCTTTGTTACAGTTGCCTCTTAGTGCTTGGCATCAGAGCAGAACAATGTTTAAGTTCTTCTATATACAAGAAAATTAACTTTATTCCTCCTTTGTCTATCAAAATATATGCCTCAGTGTGAGGTTTAGATACTGTGTGCAGTTCTCCATGGAAACGGGAATGTTTATGTCATGAGCACACCAGAGGGTCCTCTGCTTCTAAGGTAGAGCATACAGGGTGAGAATCAGATTTACCACTTCAGAACTTCAGAATATCCGTGGACACACACACACACACACACACACACACACACACACACACACAGTCCTGGATCTTGTAGTAGCTCCAAGCAGAAACGATCAGTAAATGCATGCTGGGTTTTGAATTCTAAAGCTGGCTCTCGCCCTCGTAACATATGTTGAACACGGTCACTGTAGACCAAATTCAAAGCTGAAGGGCAAGCCGGACATGGTAGTACATGCTTGTGACCTAGCACTTGGGAGACTGAGGCAGGAGGATCTCAAGTTTGAGTCCCAAATGGGCTTCAGAGATCCTATCTCAAACAAAGGAACACTGTAGCGTGCACAACTGCAATCCTGGGGGCGGGGTGGGGCGGGGTGGGGCGGGGTGCAGGTGGGGACTGGAAGGTCAGACTCGTCTATGAAGGGTGTTGGAGAAGACCAGCCTATTGTAACCCGGTCTCATGACCCAAACCAATCAGGCAACCAACTTCCCCCAAGCCAACCAAATAAAGAGCTTAAAAGGCAAAATGACATATAGGACAAGAAGACAGGAGACAAGCCAAGTGATTTGCCAGCTTCCACTCTTCCTGGCCGCCCCTCAGCCAAAACCCTAGGTACACAATACAGCCAACCTTCTCTTTCTGTCCCAATAGTCAAGAGAATGCATGTTGGCAGCCTCTCAGAAATAACTAAGCTGCAAAAAAAAAAAAAAAAAAAAAAAAAAAAAAAAAAAAAAAAAAAAAAAAAAAAAAAAAANAAAAAAGAACAAAGTCTCCACTGTTCATTGGCCAGATACTTCTGGAACACCCAGGAGTATGTTGTCACAGAAAGAAAATCATGGCGATCATATATACTGGAGAAACATGTATGTGTGTGTGTGAGTGCATGTGTGTAAGTGTGTGTGTGTGTGTGTGTGTGTGTTTCTGAGGAGGAGCGCTGGTGGCCTTTTGCCCCTGAAGTTAATTCTGCAGAAAGAGCCCTTTAGGCCCCTCAGAACAAAAAGCCCCAGTAGGGTTTCCCTCTCACACTGCAGATCTCTCATCTGCCAGCTCCCCTCCCCCTCCCCTCCCCGAGTCATTTCCCTGTGGTCTGTGTGTCCTTTCTTCTGGTGTCTCTCAACACCTTCTGTTTCCCCTGTCCCACGGTTTATCTTATCTGCTGTGATAGATAGGCCTGCTCATTGGAATGGACAAACTTCCTGGGAAAATGAGCAGCTGCAGACGCTGAAGGCCTGACTCTGCATTCATGGGCAAGGGCCGAAAGGCCAGAGTGCACAGGCTATCTTCCCACAGGCCGCGCTGCTGTTTACTTTTGTGTAAGAGTAGAGCAGGGTATTTCAGCCTAAGCTTCCTCTAGACACTGCTGGGTGATCGGCGACGGGAACATTTCAGGAACTACTTTGAAGGTGAAATACATATAATGTAGGATTATTGCAAAGATTAAGTAAACGCTTATGAAAAGGTACTTTGAAAGTTCCCCTCCCTCCCTTCCTCCGGGGTGTGTGTGTGTGTGTGTGTGTGTGTGTGTGTGTGTGTGTGTGTTCCAGCTAGTGCTAGTGTGGGTACATCTACCACATGTGGAAGAGTTTGGAAAAAATCAGATCATATAGCAAAAGGGAAGGTAAAAGTGAAATTTTGGGGAGTCTGCAGTGAACACAGGCAAGAGAGACAGGGTGCCCCGTTCCTAACTGGCTCTCAAAAGACTGACTAGTGACAACCACAAAAGCAAATCAGTCCCTCCAGGACAGTTGCTAATACAGGTCCTCATGTTGTGGTAATCCCCCAGTCATAACATTATTCTCATTGCTACCTCCTAACTGTAATTCTTCTGTTAGGAATCATAATGTAAATATCTGCGTTTTATGATGGTTTTGGGCAACCCTTGTGAAAGTCTGAAGACCGTTGCTCTAGGAGACAAGAAGCAGACTCCCAGTGTTCACAGGGGAAGGGCATGGGYGGAAGCTSGTGGGAGCSACGGAGCAGGTCAGAGCCTGGTGAGCTGCTGGAAGGATCAGGTGGGATCATCTGCTGTATGCAAACGAGTCTGAGTGCCCAGTCCAGGTTGGCAGAGTGAGACCTGGTAGCGCAGGCTTGGGGGGGGGGCACTTATTCCATGGGAGGGATGGACTGGCAGGTAGATCCGGTACTGTGACAGGTATCAACAGACCCTCGGGAGACAGAAGAAGCAAAGTCGCTCTTGAGTGGCTAAGGACCTGGCTCAGTTGGTAGAGTGCTTGCCTTGCCCGTAGGAAGCCTCGGCTCCATCCCTAGCCTTGCA
>BDUI01000103.1:35281-49901 GCA_002335545.1 Apodemus speciosus | reverse complement strand
ACAAGTAAACAAACCACAAAACCAACCAAAGATACAGCTCAGTGGTAGAGCACCTGCTTAGAATCCACAATGGCCTGGGTCTGTTCCCCAGGACACACACACACACACACACACAAGTCGTCTGCAGGGATGGGATATGAAGCAGGCTCAGTAAGAAACTTCGATTTTCAGGAGCTCCAAGCCACACTTCTGCCCTTCACCAATCCCCTTCTGCCCACAGGCAGAGCATTTCTAAAGAAAAGGAACGGCACCTAAAACCTTTCTGGTTGGTTAAATCAAGAAAGTGACATTTTTTGGATTGGTGCTGAGGCTAGGTRGAATTTCAAAGTAAGGAAATGCTGGGCAGAACCTCCCTCGTCAAGGTTCGGTGCTAATAACAGTAAAAGAAACCGGAGTTGGCTCCTAGTTCTAAGGAAGAGAAACCCAGACTTTTTGAAGGAAAGCAGAGAAATTACAAGGATATTCSTTGCCCACTCAAAACAAAACAAGAACCAGACAGCCTCAACCAGACAGGAAACAACYTTCAAGGTCCCATGACGAGGCCCTGAGTTCTTTTACATGCGCACCCTCCCAARTGTGAGTCTGGTCCAGTCTTCTGTTTTTTGTCATTGCTGGGGATTCATCCTAGGACCTTGCAAATGACAGGCCAGCACTCTGTCGCTGAAAGGACACCTGTCAAACCTTAAAAAGTTGTCCTTAACCAAAACACTTGTAGGGATAATTTACTTAATTTAATAATTTACTTGCATAATTATTAACAAACTTGCTCAGCTGACCATGAACACTACCTTATACTAGACTATATCAAAGGTCTAAGCAACGTTCAGAGCCGGCATCAATATGGTCAGGACTGTYATAATACACTAACGCTGGGTCCAGCCAGGACAGAGAACACACTTCTAACAAAGTTTGACGCAAAGACTAAGTAAYCAGTAGGGAGGGTATGAGTTACCGCGAATAAAGAGATCTACAGAGCACAGGAATGCTCGGGAAGTCGTGCTACCTTTAGGGACGAGGCAGAGATCCTAAAGGAAAAAAAATCGGGACCCAAGAAAGACTGTTGGGGAGGGCTTGCTGAGACAGGAAGGCTGGAGCTGGAGAATGGGTATAAAAATAGCTAGGCCACGGGATCCTAGTGCTGAGAAGGGGAACCGGGCACAAGCTCGCGTCCCTAACCAAGAAGCAATCTCAATCAACCGCTTGCACACAAGACTTCCTCCAGCCTGCCTCACTGGGTATACAACCCCCACGCACGCGTAGACCCCCCACGCCCAGCAGCAGTTGGCCAACACTAAACTCAATGATATTTGTCTCATTTTTGCATTAAAAAACCAACAAACTTCCTGGTCTTTTGCTTATAAAGCATGGCTTACAGTTTTGCTTTTGTTTCTCGTTTTTCCCCCTTGCCTATTTAAAAGAAAAAGGCGTGAATTTGGATGGGTAGGGAGGATCTGGGAAACGGGGAGAGGAATTTATGACCAAAACATATTGTATGACTTTTCAATGTAAAAAACATGCACATTGCAAAATAGCTAAGACTAGATGTTTTAGGAGTAAAGAAATAGACTCAATCCTTTCAATGTATTAAAACACCACACTCCATTTGCCCCTTYTCCTACCCCCCAGAAGTAGTTAGGTCACAGTCCACTGGCGCATTAATGAAACCTGCAGGAAAGTTGTGTGCTGGAGCAAGCCTTGCTGGGGTTCCAATGGAATTGCTGGAAAATCTGCTTGAGATGCCACTGAACTTTGATGGCTGAGTGACACCAGGTGCCCTATAAGCCAAGCGCCTGCACACTGCAGGTAAAGAGGAACTAGGTCTCTTCTGCAGCATTCTCCGTTGTCAGGAGAACAATGTGCGGACTTGCCAGTTCCAGATCACAATCTTGAAGGGTAAATTTGGATCCAATACAGAAACAGGTGTACACAAATTAGCAGTGGTTCCCATACACAGCTTGGCAAAACTTGGTACAAAAGGGCCAGATACGAGTGTTCGGGTTAAGTATATAGAACAGTAAGACTGGTGGCCTTGCTGGTTATCTAGGCCACTGGTAACATCATGTCTAAGAGAGGATAAAGACAGAACTTTTTTTTTTTTTTTTTTAAAAAAGGTTTTATGAGTACTCTATCTGCATGTCCACCTTCCATGCCAGAAGAGGGCATCAGATCTTACTGTAGACAGTTGTGAACCACCATGTGGTTGCTGGGAATTGAACTCAGGACCTCTGGAAGAGCAGTAAGTGCTCTAACTGCTAAGCCACCTCTTCAGTCCTAACAGGACTTCTTTTGCATTTGCTCAGCAAGCAACATTTACTTTCATGTGTTTAGGATGTTAGGGGTGACGACGCAGGACTCCACAGTTCAGGAGCCAAGTGCACAGTACACTTCCAGAGTCTTGTTCTCAGCTCCATGTCGGCTCTACTTACGTCCAGCCCTGGGGAAATCAACCTCTCTGGTCTCTTAAGAGCACCTACACATATCATAAGAAAAATCTTATGGATTGAAGGGTTATTGATACATGAAGATCAATAGCACTATCAATTCCCTTAGGGATTTACAGACAAGATCTGCTTGCCTCTCCAGGGCTGGCATTAAAGGCACGCATCCCTATGTCCAGATCTATATGGAACTCTACTAAAAAAGCATTCAAGTTCCCTAGATCCTAAGAAATGACCAATGAATCAGAACAATTGCCTACCATGTAGCCAGGGTTAGATTATCCATTAACTGTAAGGGGGAAAAATCAATTGAACATAAACCTGAGTTATTACACTTAATGGTTTTTCAATTTCCTTAAAATTCTGTTTTAGTATGTGAGAGTAACAGTGTAGGTGTGCCCAGAGGACACCATGAAGGATCCTGTTCTCTTATGATTCCAAGAGTCACTCGTCACACTTGGCAGCCACTTAACTACCTTGCGGAGCCCATTTCTGTAACTTCTTGTTGTAACAGACTAGTTGCTCAGTTTGAAACATGGCTAGATTTTTAAAAGTACAGCATTTTAACCTGAGCATTGCACTTAGAGATCTTTCTTAGAAGTGGTACAAATGTGTCCTGTGGGCTCTTCAATTAAATGAAGGCAAGATAAACTCTCAACCATAATGCTAATACCAAGAGTCACCACTCATTTTTGATTCTGACAAAACCTTTTACTTTGGTCCTCTTTTTTTGTCCTAAACCATGTCTTAAAACTTAAGGGAAACTGCCATTAAGACTCTATTAAGTACCAGCATAGCATATCTACTTTCAACCTACAAGGATTTAGACTGTTCACAGGGCACATATGTACACCATGAGATAGTACTGTAGTCGGCTTCCTCCTCCTAGGCCAGGGGCGGGCTCGGGCCTGCCTGGCTGGGTGGTAAGCACTTTTACAGGCTGAGCAATGTGTTGTTTTTAAATAGTCACTTTTGCTCAAGATATCCTCATGGAAAACTGCTGACACTTCATCAGGTCCCACAATTTTCTTTAAATGTTAACAAATGGGGGGAAAGCCAACACCCAGGGTAAAGGATTTAATCCAGTATTTATTCCACACTCATGATGGTTTTCTGAAATCAGAATACAAGTCATAAGAACAATCTATCAAATAATTTGCTGATAGTCTTAAATAACGCAGCACTGCATTACTGTGAATATTTCTGTCCTAGATTAAGTTTAAAAACTCAAACAGCAATCTTCATTATCAATAAAAAAAGTTTTGAATTCTTAAAAAAGGATACTATATCAAGCTGTTTCATAATTTAATTATTCTCCATTTATAAAAACGCTTTGGAAGCCTGAGGCTTGACTGCTTCTCATGTGCCCGCCCTCTCCCAGTCACCTGTTAGTATAGGGTTGCTACAATGCCAGGCTTTACACATTCTAATATAGTACTTTTAAAATCTGAGAAAGAACTCAAGAGGGAGGGGGGAAGCACATTGTAAAAAGGAAAGTAAATAAATTTTAGGCTTACTAACAGTGTCCCTTTGAGGTAGAATGCTAAAAGGACTTCTGATCAAAGCACAGCCTAATTTAAACCTCTTATAAATTCTCTCTAACATTAACTGTGGAGAATAACATATTAACAAGAGCTTCCAAGGTAATATACAGTGGACAAGAATGTTAACCCTACAACTGTTGCCTTCATGTATACTGAAATACACATAATTCTCCTAAAACAGACATCCGAGATCCATTCCCAAAGTCTTTAGCATTCTATTATGAAAAGCACAGCCATGCTAACTTCAGTACACAACCATAATCTCACACCTACAAAACAAAAATAGAATTAGTGGCAGTTTATTGCCTTATACAAATTTAACCAACATGGCAACCATGCCAAAGGAATTAAAACATTTTCAGGACGTATGTACAGACTGTACATTTTAAAAACCAACAAAAATGCAAGAACAATCTGTGCATCATGTGTCAACTCAACTGGGTGAAAACATCAATGCTAAATGAGATTACAAAGGCACTTCCCTACACAAAAGAAAACAGCCTACGGGAGCTCAGAGTGCGTAACTACTGCACAATCTCAACTTGGGGGGAAAAAAAGCAGAATTTAATCAACATTTATAGGATTCAATGTGATCCAATTTTACAAAATCTTCACCCAGTCTCATCTCTGTTTTTGTGTTCTTTCTCTTGGCTCTCTGGCTCTCCACTCTGGCTTCTCTGATGATCCTGTCTGTCTGACTGGTCCTTGCTATCACCATGATCTCTCTTGTGGGAACGGTCTTGGCTTCTGCTGCGCTTTCTAGACTTCTCTCTGCTAGGGCTGTGTTCTCGTTTTCTCTTTTCAACACTGCCAGTTCTTCCTTGACTGCCACTTCTGCTCCTTTTATTCGACTTCTCCTTGCTTTCATTTTTATGTCTGCTTGACTTGTCCTTGCTCCTGCTCCTGCTCCGCTTCCCTGCATTTCTGCTTCTGCTCCTACTTCTGTGTTTCCTCTCCCTGCTTCTACTTCTGCTGTGTTTCTTCTTGGACTCTTTCTTGTCATCTCTGTGTCGTCTATCCTCCTTGTCTTCTTTGTGCTTCTTCTCTTCTCCCTCGCCCCTACTTCTCTGCTCCTTGGAGCGCTCCCTTGATCTCTCCCTGTCCCTTTCTCGGTCATTGCCTCTCTCCTTATCATAATCTCGGTCTCGTCTTCGGCCTCTCTCATTTTCTTTCTCTCTTTCCCGGTCCCTGTCTCTTCTGTCACCTTTCCTATCACGGCTGCGACTGCGGCTCCTGTGCCTGTCCCGGCTGCGGCTTCGCCTGCGATCTAAGCCTCGGTCAATGCTTCGGGATCGTCGCCTTTCTTTCTCTCTCTCTTTGGCTTCCCGCTCTAGTCGTTGACGCTCTTTCTCTCTCTCTAATTCTCTGTCGAAGCTAGAAGATCCATGGCCCTCCCGGTGATGACTTCTGCTTCTTGATCTTCTTGGAGACCTCCGTGGACTCAGTGATCTTCTTGGAGATCTAAAAGGAGAAAGGGAGAAACAAATAAATTAAACACGGGAAGAGCTGGGATAGTGAAACTCAGTGGAACTTACCTGACATGTCTTCAGAACACTGGGCTCATATTCAACCACAAACATTCCCTAACACTCAACATACACACACCAGCCAACCCTACAAACATTTCACCAACTCACCACACACATCAAATGCRGCTATTAGCCTTTGGACGGCACGGCTTGTGGGGAATGCTTGCCTGGTATGCATGTGTGCAGTGATGGAACTGCTCTGAGTATTTTAGGGGGAATCACAAATAAAAGAAGCACCACATTTTCCTAAGAACTTTGTATAGGTAAATTAAAACAACGTAACTGGACATTACCTGGATCGCCGTCTCTCAACGTGCCTATCTATTTCCTCAACACCTTCCTTCCCGTCTTTCTTGATTTTCCTAGGTCGAGTTTTAATCTGCTGATCAATATTCTTCTGAACTGGAACTGGAATTCTCGGAAACAGAGTAGAAAACCACTCCAGTTTTGTGAGAAAAGAACGAAGCATCTCGCCGATAGTCATCACACAGCCTCCGCCAGCCTTCACATCCAGGTCCTAGGAAACAGAAGATGCCCTGCCGGTTAAACAACGGGCACTTCGACAATACACATGAACACTTTAAAAAAAAATTTTTTTTTTTACCATCTTTGGAATCAACTATTAAAAAAACTAACAGAAAAATTTCAATTTGTGTATCCTAATCTGGCAATGAATGAAGAATATTTAGGCTAATTGTATGCATGCAGGTGAAAACGAACCCTGCAGCCTCTTGGGCATAAAGGGACCTGACTTACTTATTAACAAAAAAATCTGGAAAGCCCCTTATACCACTAAACTATGTGGAACAAGTGGGTTAACATGACATTTCACATACCTACACTTGAGGACACATCTGCGCTCACACCTAGTGCTGAAACCTAGCTACGTAGGGACTACTTTCATATAATTCCTGTCTAAAGATTATCTTTTAACAGCTGTAATATAAAATGAAGCCCTGCTACAACTGGAAGCAATAGCAAACCAACTGCCATGAAGCAGTGAGGTTTCTAATTCAAAGTATGTACAAAATAAATAAATGAACAAATAATTGGAAACGCATAATCCATGATGACCATTGTCTCTGAAAAGGGTCATTACCGCATGAAGGCCTTCTTGCTATGCCCTCTCACAGCTCAGGACATGTTAGTCAGCTATTGTCAGTCCCAAACCTATAGTGCAAGCACACAAGGAAAGTGAGATTTGTTATCTAAACAGGAAAACAAGAGCTAAAGGTAAAACTGCTTGCACTCACACACATTTAAGTGTTCAGATATACAGTATTTCCAAATATAATCGCTGCAGATATCTAAAGAAGAAAACATATGTTAGCTCAAATAGAGGACCTCAGGCTTGTAAACACAATAAAGAACAGATAAATTAGAAGCATTCAGAAACCTACTAACAATTTTAAAAAGTGACATGCCTTTTTGAAGTGCCTTAATCTTTCTTTAGGAAAAAAAAAAGCCATGTAAATAGGAGACAAGTTTAACAACTATGATTTTACCTCCATCAACTTCTGGATCTCTTGAATTAATAAACAGCTTGGTAAACAGGCCAAAACAGGACAGGAAAATTTCTAACCACCATTTCTGGGCTTGCTTGTAACCCTAGTACTAGGGAACTGAGACAGGGGGTCAGTAGTAGAGAGGCCTTTCCCAGCTAGTCTGAGGCCAACCTGAGTGAAGTAAGACCTTGTCTCAAATGCTTCGCCCGTCTACGTCGTGAGGGCTTTTCTATTTAAAAAAAAAAAAAAAAAAAAAAAGCTGGGCATATAATAAAAAGGAAATTTTTCTTAGATGAATGCGTTCATCAAACAAAAGGTTTTTTGAGACATGGTCTCACTATGTAACTCTGGAGGCCTGGAATTTACTATGTAGATAGACGAGTTTGGTCTGGAACTCAGCAACTGCTCCGCTTCCTAGGTGCTGGGGTGAGCTTGAGCTCACAGCAGCAGTTTAATCCTACTACACAGACTCTGGTTACAGTCAGCGATGAAAGGGGCTACAAGGATGATAAAGCTCACAACTGAGTGTGTGCGGGTCCTGTAGTCGTCACTAAGGAAAGTCAGAGGGTGTAATTTCAGTACGACTCTAATCTTCACTTTGTCTTAAGGCTTGAGACAGTGACTAGATTTAGCCTCAAAATCTGAAGTGCTCATTTAAGGAGAAGAAATGTGTTCTTCAGCAGTATTGGGATCCAGCCCAGAGCAATGGACACGAGACTCTGAGGTGAAGGTTTATAACTAACCAGGCATGGTGGTAAATCCTGTTTGTAATCCTAGCTACTCAGGAGGCTGAAGCAGGAAGATTACAGGTTTGAGACCGAGTATTTGGCTCAAAAGGAAAATGGAAAAGAATTATTTTCTCACTTTGGACAGATATAATTGTCAGGCTATTTAAGCTAATCTCAACTCTAAATCTATACTTATATGCAAATATAAAAATCGACATTTGAAAAAGGTCACAGTAAAACCAAAAACCAGCGCAGGGGATTTAATCCGCCTTCAGTTACAGCAGTGCATGCTGCCTATTATGCCTAGCCCCTTAGAAAGGCACCATCAGCCACAGGAGTTAGGATCAACACAATACAGAGTTTAATTTGGGAGAGAGAAAGTTATCATGGAAGTTATTAAAACATAATAACTCTTAAAGCATATTAAAATAACTTAAAATTAACCTAACACAAAAAGTCATCAAATCCTAGCGAAAGGATAATCCCAAAAGTACAACTGAAATAAATATCCAGAAATTCTGAAGACATTAAACTTCCAACAAAAGAGCAAGAGCAGAGTAACCAGAAGAGAGCTGACGATTACCCTTGCTGACATACCTCCTCATCATCAAGGAAGGACTCGAACCAGTCCCACAGGTCTGTAGGGGGTTGTGTATACCTAAAATTATAAAAAGAAATCTACTCAGTTGATGTGAACTAAAATAAAGTATTTATTTAAATATGTAGATAAACACTGGCGTACCTTATATACATAAATCCAAGGGCTCTGATATATGGAGAGTCTGTATGTGTTATGAGACCCATCACTTGCTTTCGAGTTAACTTCAGGGTAAATAATTTGTATAGAAGGCAAAATGCTGTAGAAACAATGCCTCCTGTTCCAACACCTCGAACCTTTAAAGGGAAACATAGTTAATAAAAAATAAACACATACTTAATATCTATTGATTGATGCTGTTATCAACAACCACAATCTACAATTAAGAGAGCATAAAAACTAATGTTTTTCCTAACTTGATTCAATAGAGACTTGACTTTTGCACTTTTGAGAAATTCCAAGATCTGCCAATGAATTGGTATTTGAGTATCTAAGGCAGTTTTCCTATAAACTTAGCAGACAGAAAAACTGGAAAAAAAAATGCACGTACTTCTACTTACCCCTCCGCACATCCCCGTCTGGCCAGCAGTTTTCCTGCTCCCTTTCTCCCATGGCTCAACATGCGTGACCTGAAAATAAAAAAAAGGAAGACAACAGACGTTCGGACTCTCTGAAACTACAGTGAGCTCAGTTCCTAAGAGCAACTCCTCCCAAGTGTCGGCCGCTGTGCGGGCGCCGTCCACCATCATCCTGGACTCACACACTAAGTACACACAGCATCTCTGGGAAAACTGCTCAGACTCAACACCATCAATATTAGAGTCAACAAGACCCTGGCATGCTTTCAAAGCAGACAGGTAATTTTTATGGTAAATTTAAATACACAAAAAATATGAAGTTTATTTCTAGGGCTTCGGAGGGGCAAGAAGGGCTTGTTTAAGGCCTGGGATGGCAGGCAGGGAGGTGGGTGTGAGATGGGGTCTCACTTAAAACAGGCTGGCTTGAATTATGATCACACCAACCTTTGGACTTTTATTTCTCGTTTTTTTCACCTGGATCAATTACTTCCTAATTAAATATTTTAAAGGTTAAAATTATAAAGCTACAAAGATTGTTTTTGTACTTAATTTTAAGCCAAACCTCAAACCCAGAGTATAAACTGTTAAAAGGTTAAGTGTGAAGTCATTAATGCATACCAAATAGAATCAATAACTATCATTTTTGTTAAAGGGAGTACCCTACAAAAACAGCTTTACCCCCAAATAGCAAAAAGCTGACACTAGACAGATAAGCAAAAAAATATTAAACCTGTTTTTGTTTCTTAAATAAATCCCACTCTCTAGTTCTGCCCATACACGGTGATACTTTATACTTCACTTCAGTGGCTTTAGACAAGCAAAACAACCAACCAACCAACCATTTAAATGGAAGCACAACACTATTTTGCTCAGCTCATGGAGTTTTTTTTCCTGCTCCCAACAAACATACTGTCTAAGTCATATCCCATCCAGCCCCCAGTGCTGGGGACTGAACCTAGGGTCTTGTCTATGTTGGATAAGTGCTGTACCAACTTACCACTGAACCACAACCGGTTTCTATTCCTTACAGGGTGCTCAGAGGAGGGCCTACAATGTAAAACTGGAAGCCTACACACTTCCAAGTCTATTTGATTCGAAGAAATTTCATAACAAGTTTTCAGTCATATTTTATTATTTTACTTTTATTTACATGTGTGTGGGTCTGTGGAGCCCAGAAAGGCCTGATCCCTGGAACTGGAGGTCCAGTTGTGTTCCCTGCCAGTGTGGATGGTGGGAACTGAACTCAGGTCCTCTGCMAAGGCAAAAATCTTAGTTTGTGGGCATCTCYCCAACCCCACTGAGGTTTTAGTTTTAAAAAACGATTTTAAACATAATTTCTAATGGAGTAAGTTTTTCAGAATACATTTGAAATTAACTTGAAATAAATATTAGTCTCTATTTTAAAACAACCTGTCACAAAGGTGCAGGGACCCAATGCTTCAAAGTTAACTGCATACATAATCATCATTCGCCATGCTACATTCACCCTGAAAAGGCCTTACCTTTTAAAAGCTAGTTTAAAAAACTACTTCATAGTATTAGTTATACCTACTTAACAGCTTTTGTAAAAGAACACCAAGAGTATGTGTGTATTCTATATATCCAAAGTTAAAAGGGTTGTCTATATAAAGCAATTACTACCTTAAAAATCTCTCATTAACCTGAACAAGTAGCTGGGAGAAAAGTAGGTAAAAAATACAGAATCTCTTTTTGTTAACATCTCCACGTGTATGTTTAAATGACAGAAAATATCTTATTTGGTCTGTCCCAAATTTCTAAGTGTCAAGACAAGAAAAATTGAATGTGTTTTATTTTACATGCTCTAGAGAAAATGCTTGAAGACATTAAAACTATTAATACTCATTAAAATATAAATTAACCTCGGAGGCCTGGAAGGTATTTTTTTTAACTACCTAATTTGTAGGGAAGTGGAGAATCTAGTTAGTGAGACCAAAATCAATGGCCCAAAACGAAACCGAAAAATAAACCTAATTAGCCATTCATTTAACCAGGGAAATGCATTTATGGCGATTGAGCATGATTAATAGTGCATACCTCTACCTGCGACCCTGGGCTGCTCCGAGCCTCGCTGCAAGACTGAGTCAATCCTGCTAACGAAACAAGAACTGAGACAAGAGTGCAGTGAGGAGGCGCCAGGTGAGCTCCCCAGCACAGCCAAGCCAGCACCGACCCTGCCGCAGAAGCCCAGGGCCCAGATCATTCTAATTATGCCCAATGCACAGGTGGCTGAGACCTCCGACTCCTGACTTCCTGCTGGGAAAAATTTCCAGGCCTTCTGTACACCTCTTTGCCCTGGCACACCACGCCACCCTCAACCCTCCCAGACCACCCGACACACTCACTGGCCAATTTCTGTCTGGATTGGAGAGTTTAACGAAGAACAGGAGGCCGACATTGAAGTAATTACTTCAGTAATTCCGCTGGCCCGAGGGGCAGCGGCAGAAGCACCATGATAGTGCTTAGTCGACACAGGTAAAAAGGAGTCATTTTTTTAAATGGTGAACTTGGACAGGCTTCTGGTATTACTTTTCTCCTCTCCCCTAGAGTTCTTGCCCAACAGCTCCCTATGGACAGGCAGGAGGAGGTTGGGGTAGGTTAAAGATCGATTGTGGCGGGCTCGCCCGGCTATTAAAAAAAAAAAAAAAAAAAAAAAAAAAGAACAGAACAAAAAACAAAACCTGGGAAGGAAAAAGAGGGCGGCCCTAGCCCGACCCGTCCCAAACCATCCCCAAGCCTCGCCTCTCCCTCCGCCAACTTTCCCCCTCCCCCAAATCCTCAGGTCTCAGGAGGGAGGGAAAGGGGGCGCATCCACGGTTTCAACCCGCTTTGGCGAACTTACCCCCAACGGGAGGCCTAGAGGATGCGTACCTTAAAGTAGATCTCGTCGACCACCTCGTGGTAGGTCTTGAGCTCGTAGAGCTGCACTTTGAAGTAAGGCGACGACAGGATGTTGGTGAGGATCATGGGGTTGAGGTTCATGGTCTTCTCATTGCCCCACAGCGGCAGCACATTGCCCTGCTTGCCCGACACCGCGGGCTTGGTGGCGCCGCCGCCGCCGCCACATTGCTGCTGCTGCTGGGCCACGGCCGCGGCCGCCTGGTGCTGCGGTTGCGAGTTGCCGGTCAGCGCGGGGCTGTTGTTAGCCATGTTGCCGCGGCAGGAAGGAGGGTGGGAGGAGGGGGCCAAGCTCGATCGCGCTCTTCGGGACAACGGTCCCGGACCTACTCCATGGAAGGCCGTCGGGGCAAGGAGCCCGCCGCGTTGTGCCCCGGCCGAGCGAGGCTGCAACTGGTACGCCGACACACGGTCCCCGGGCCCAAGACGGACGCCAAACGCAGCGGCGAGAACTCAGGACGCAAGGAAGAAGGGGCAGCCAAGGAGCTCGATCTCTTCCGCCAACTGCCCCTGGGAACAAGATGGCGGGCTTAGCGGAAGTGACGCCACACGCCCGGGCGTTCGAGCTAAGCCCGTGACCAATCAGAGCCGCCCGTGTGTGCAGGCTATTCCTTTTCCTGTTTGCGCGAGGTCGTTGCGTGTTGGATCGGCTTCGGGAGTCCGTGTGCTGGGCTGTTGGCTTTCTCCTGGGAATATGGCCCGGGGCATGGGGGCTAGACGCAGTGGCTGTGTTTTAGGGATTGCATCGGTAGCTTGATTTTCCTCGAGGCAGGAAGAGGGTCTCGTGACACTTATGTTCTGGACGAATGCGTGACTGCTGCGGAGCGGTTGAGGTCTCATGAGTTAATTTTGTTAAGATTCTCCCGAAAGGACTAGTCAGGGAACTGAGTCCAGTAGAGTCCTTGAGGCTTTCGCAGAGGTAACTGTGTCCTACGGGAAGTCGTAGACGGCCCCGATTTTTTTTCTCCTAAGATTAGGATACTATTTTAACTGGGTTGTGAGCATTAAAGAAAATACTCTGAACTGGGTGTGGTGGCGCCCRCTTTARTTCCAGTCCTGGGGAAGAACGGGCAGGCGGATCTATGATTCTGAAGCCAAGGTTCCATAGAGTCCCAATCTCAAAACAACAAAAACCAAAATCTGCCACCCTAAGTGGAGTGCWTCCATTGAATCAAATCTTTTATATTTTAATTAGGGTCTCACACTATAGCTGAGGCTAGCATGTAGCTCAGGCTGGCCTCAARCTCAGGACAATCTTTCTGCCTTACCCTTCGAAATACTGGGATTTGGGTTGTGAGCCACCACATGTATTGAGATGATAGTTCTATGGTACCACTGCACTGGGCTAGGCGTCAGATAAGGGAGTGAGGAGTGGAGATGGAGAAAAGGTGTGAAAGTAATCACAGGGTCTGCTCTCAAAGGCACTGATAATTTAAGATTAATAGAGTTTTAGAGTTGAGAGACTGCTGGAGGCTCTGACTATCTACTATTTACCATTTAATAAGCCTGATTTGGGCAGAGAATAGCTTAAGCATAGAAACCAAAATCAGAGATGGTAAATAGTACAGTTGGCAAGAAGCTGAGAGGTAGGCAATAAAATGTAATGCATGAATGAAACATTAGGAATTTTAATAATGCTTAAGCCAAGGGTTACCCCACATCCTTAAATCAGGCTAGGCTGGTTTTGATGGCTACATCTGAAATGCCAGCATCCCAGAGACYGAGGCAGAACAATCAAGAAGCCAAGACTAGTCTGGGCAATATAATAATCTGACTTAAAAAAAAAAATCAGGCAATTGGTATAGGTCATTGATAGAAGCCGTGTTTAGCATGGTCAACAGTCAGTTTAATCCCAACATACATGGATTTTCCTGTGCTCACTCATGGACATAGCATTAGGGGCTGAGGACGAGGGTGTACCTCAAAGGTAGAGACTTGATTAGCAAGCAAGAGATTTAGCCCTATCACTGGAAAAAGAAAATAGTTGATACATATTTTTTAAATATATATATTTATAATTTTAAATATGACCTTAATGTCTTCTTTGTGTTACTTATATTAATTTTTCTGGCTTCAGTCCATTCTTCAGAGATTGCCAGAATAATTCTGTTAGTGTACCTCTGCCCCTGGATGCCATGAAGTGAGTGCCATGCAAATCGCCAACTCCGACGGCGTTTTAATCCTATTTAATGTCTGCTTGGGTTGCATATTATCATCCTTTCCTGGACACTCTTGGGTTAGGAAGTTTCAGAGTAGATCTTAGTTTCAGCAGCACATACSGATGAGACTGGAATGGAAGACTGAACACGGGATGGGCAATGAGTTGAACCAGTTCATCCTGATACTGAATCCTGTAGATCACCCCTCAGGGAAGTCCGGTCAGTTCCATATGCAGTCCTGAATTGAAAGTCAGCATTTTGCAAGTGACTAAGGGCTCCTTGCTGAAGTATCCAGGTTCTTGTGTCCTCCTCAAAGAATTTGGCCAGTGTYGTGGTTGAAATAGAATATTAGGAAGGGCACTCACTCTTAATGGGAGTGGACTAGTGAGCCAARAGAAAGGTCCYGAATTGCTGGGCCRTGAGCCACTGTGAYACTTTGTAGGACAATTACATACTACCTGCCTTTCTTGGGTTTAYATATGACTGACTTGTTAAACATGCTCCTTTTGCTATTCCCTTGGTGGGAAAGGAAAGGGTGTCCAGCCTTTCTTTGCYAACTGGCAGCAACTGTTGCTGATGTTTCTCCTCCTTCCTTATTTCCTCCTTCCTTCCTTGCTTCCTTCCT
>BDUI01000102.1:516065-543882 GCA_002335545.1 Apodemus speciosus | reverse complement strand
AGAGAGAGAGAGAGAGAGAGAGAGAGAGAGAGAGAGAGAGAGAGAGAGAAGAGAGGAGAGAGAGAAAGAGATCTAGACCTTAAACATCTTACTTTATACCACACAAAAAGTAAAAGATCTAAACTCTGGAGTGCTACCTACTGAAGAACTTAATTTAAACCTCAGAAACAGCTTCTAATGAGGATAACCATGTCAATAAGTTAAAACACCATGTCCCAAATTTCATATCTAGAGAAGTAAAAAGCTCTTTGATCTATAATGATTTTATAGTTTGAACTACAAGAGACACAAGGGTAGGTAGAGGTGTGAGTGGGGGCTCTTGTAGAGAAATCAGAGGGAATACAAGTGGCAATGGAAGAAAAAAAAACATAACAGACAACAATGAAAATATTGACAACATGATGTTTCCTCAGGATGTACAGGCCAGACAGAAAAGAAAATATGTAGCCAGTTGTATGAAGTATTTCCTAAAGGATAGATGAAAGTTGCTTTCCAGGCATAAAGGGTCAGTGACTATCAGTTTTCAAACACTAATGCAGGACAACAGACTCAGACATATGTCTCAGTGACAGCTTGCAGACACTCTCGAAATCCATGCTGGAAGTCCCAGAGATTAGGCTATAAATTGCACAGGAGGTCTTTAGCTGCCAAAATTAGTATATGTCTTAGCTTGTACTGTCAAAAGTCTATATTCTCTTTTTGCGACCAATATCCTATCAATACTTAAAATATAATTTGAACTCTTTATCTCTTTTCATTTCTTCTACATAAAGTAAATGTGAATGCACACACATGTATTTTAGCAATAACTTAGAAAAACAGAAGAAAAAATTACATGTGCACACCTGCACGTAGGCAAGGGCACCTGTTCCCCCACCCCCAACACAGTCTTGTCCAACTCTAAACTATTTGTCATGTTATTGCATGTTTCAAGAAACCAAACAGAAAATACTCTTCCAATGAGAGATAAAGAAAGTGAATAGCTAAATCAGCAAGGGCTGAGAAAGAGTTAGCAAAGGCAAATGATTTCATAAACTGCTCTGTGTTCCACGTGAATCTACACGATGGGATCCAAAGAATGGGACAGACTCCTGCAGTGTTCCCTACACAGGAGATACTGTAAGGAAGTGGCCACGAGACAGGATGTTCCTAATCTAGCAGAGATAAGTCATGGAGACCAATGGAGCAAGTGGGTATGCTGCCAGGGAGGTGTGGACAGGTCACTGTGGAGCAGTGAAAGACCCTTGACCTCTGGAGCTTAGAGCAAGGAAGGAGCATTGTTAGAGGCCCGGGGCTGGGACATCTAGGTAGATAGCAGCATGCCCTGTGCTCACTTTGTATCTGAAAGGAAGTTAGGATTCCTGAACCCAGGAATGAAGTGTGAGCACAAAGAAAGCAACCACAGCATTCAGGACGTGACATGTTTGAGAGACCGATAAGTGAAGTTAGGCTGGAGTGCCCTTAGATAGCTGCTCATGTAACTCTTCTACATGAGAGATAATGTCTAATTTCTAGTGTCCCTCCTATCAATCATTTCTCCTGCGCTTGATACTTTAGAGTTACGCTTCTCAATAAATATGAAAAAAATCACTAACCCCTCATTCTAGGCTAAGCACTTGACATTTTCTTTTGGGAAGCAAAATTTCAATGAGTGTAATTTCCACATTTCATCACTTTGTTGTTGAGGAATTAGAGTTTCATGCAAGGACTTAGATGAGGTACTCTGATAGGCATGGCAGAACAGTCAGCTCTTCTGAGGGAGGATGAGCAGAAACAGGGAAATTATACAATTTAGCTTGTCTTCTCTGTTATAAAAGTGGGAACTGCATTCTTCTTGCTGGCTAGAATATTGGTCTTGAAATTCAGCAGTCATCTCTTCCCTCATTACAAGTCAGATTATCAACTTTACTTTCATTGATATCCAAACAACACCGATGACTCCATTTTGGTTTATTCCATTCTGCAGGAACCCGGTATAAAAGCTAAGTCCCTAACAATGGCTAGCCATGATGTTTATTTTAACAATTTCCAACACAATTTGAGGATTCGCTTCTATTGTTATCATCATTTTTTAAAAGTAAGGAAATAGAGCTTGAAAGGTTAAGTGATATGACTGATGTAACAAAGGTAACAGAAGGTAGAGATTTTAAAGCTACATGCTTACCTCGATGCATATTAATTTTATACTCTGCTCAGCACCTTTGTTATAATAACTGAGAGTGACTCATCCACTTAAGAAAAATCTTACTCATTATAGTAAGAAATGAGGAAAGTTCTAGAACTGATAAGGAAAGCAGTGTTATATACAAGGCCTCTCACTCTTTGCTATAACTGCATGTAATTCGTGATTAAATAGGAAAATGCTCACAGCAAATCTGTTTAGTAGCTATAATGATTATTTGATGAAGGGAAATACAAATTTGACTGGTAGTTTGTGATAATATCATAGGAAGTTGTGATGTCTGGCATGTCTATGTCTCTTCCCTGCCTTTAACTGGTAATATCTCAGTTCAAACTGTTGTCTGTAGATTACAAATATTAGAAACCATGGCAAGCCAAAAACACTCAGCACAGAAACAAATGAATATGGGATGTAAGTGTATCTAGGAACAGTGTGTGATTGATTCAGGACTAGTATGTTTGAGAAACACATCCTTAGAGGAGTTAAGACCTAATTTGAGACTTGTATGTGACTGCCTAAGTTGGCAAGATGATGATTTATTTAAAAACAAGAAAGAGATGTTGCCGGGCAGTGGTGGTGTGCGCCTTTAATCCCAGCACTTGGGAGGCAGAGGCAGGCAGATTTCAGAGTTCAAGGCCAGCCTGGTCTACAGAGTGAGTTCCAGGACAGCCAGGGCTACACAGAGAAACCCTGTCTCGGAAAAAAAAAACAAAAAGAAAGAAAGAAAGAAAGAAAGAAAGAAAGAAAGAAAGAAAGAAAGAAAGAAAGAAAGAAAGAAAGAGAGAGAGAGAGAGATGTTACTGGGAGTCTCTGATCCTTGCAGAAATGAGTTTCACTCTCAATTTAAAGTTATCAATTTGTCTTGCTATCAACATGCAATGACACATTGATAATGAGTGATGTTATTTAACATATAAAGAATCAAACAGGCAGTTGCTACTCAGCAAACATCATCTGGAATTGTTTTATCAACTGTAAAATTCTTAAAAGTTTTTATTATATTTATTCATAAACTTTGTGGAGTGTGTGTGTGTGTGTGTGTGTGTGTGTGTGTGTGTGTGTGTATGAAAGCATGAATGGAAATCAGAGGACAATCCAAGATAGTTAGTTGTTTCCTTCTGCCACACGTCCTGAGGATTGAAATAAGATCATTGGGTTTGGTGGCAAGCACCTTTACCTGCTGAGCAATCTCCCCATTCCCCAGCCCCATCTCATCTTCTGTTTTGTACATGACAGAGGTGAGCCTCAGAGAGTTGATTTAAACTCATTATTCTTGCTAAACCATTTTTGTTCATTTGACTGATCACTTTTTATCATGGGAAACTAGTAGGCCACGCATCATTGCATTAAAAAACAAAAGTTTTTCTGAGTTAACATATAGTCTTGTGTGTATGCTAATACTGTCAATGAGCTACTGGTTTTACAGAGATACCAAAGTAGATGTCAAATCTTCATCCAACATCTCCACTTCTGAAGACATTGTGAATGTGTACATGACAAATGTGCATAGAACTGGTTTGAAACCTCTGAGTTTACCTCCTAATGTCTTGGTTTTATCACTTATAACAGAATTGTAACCTCAAAATCTGGGTTATTTTAAGCTTTGTGATGGCGTGTTAGGTACCAGTTTCTATGTCTTACAAGACTAAGATGCTTCTTTAGGTTTTGGATTGAAAATTTCTTGAAACCTGTCTGAAGAAAGGAACATTTCCTATCTCTTAAGGTTTTTTCCTTCCTGAATTTCATGGTGTCCCCAGTGATAGAGAGGAGCAGCATACTCCTAGTATCTTTAGTTGACCTACCATCATGAGCTTATCAGTGTGTCCTGTTTGGTCCTTCTACTGTCCTAAACAGTGAGATTGGCCACCTGACTTTGTCGCTTCCCCACAAATCATCACATGTGCAATCCAGAAACGTAACAGAGACAGTTATCTCTTATTCTCAAAAGATAAGGAAATCTCCTAAGGTTCTCGTTTGTTGTGAAGCACTTGAGAGACCACTGTAGGGCTCCTGGGAAATCTGCACTTGAAAATGCCTCTCCGTGGCAGCCAGGCAGAACTTGAAGCCTGTTTTCTCTCATCTACACTCAACTGAGTGTGATGAGACTGGTAGTATGCTTGTCTCTGTCTCCAGGCTGGAAAAGGGAGAGGGACATTTCCTGGGGATAAGATAGAATCTAGGTTCACAGAGGATCAAGTCCTAGTGATAACGAGGCTCACTGTTTACTTGTAACAGTCAAGTAAGTTTCTATCAGCCTTGGCATCATTAGCACACACACACACACACACACACACACACACACACACACACACACAGCCACTTCTCAGTAATTAAAAACAAAACCCCACCGGAAGGTAAATATCCATGGAGTCTTGGCTTTCACTTTTCTGTATATCAGTAATCTCAAAGCATCTTAAACAAATAGAATGATACAAGAGGAGGTATGGGTAACGGTTTCTCTTAAGTTATCTCTAGCTGTTGGGATTTATCTCACATTTTAGTTTCACTTATGAAGCCTCCATACACATATGGAGTTAAATTTTACTTTAATTCCATAAATTCAGAAATGGTTAATATGACTCATCTGAGAACCAGACATTGCAATTGACCTATGTCTAAATGTTGTTTTTTTTCATTGTCACTTGATATTAGAATTGAAAAGAAAGGATGTAAGTCACGGTCTCTGCATCCCTGAGTCATTGTTCCTTACCTATGCAATGCCTATGATCTAGCTGTCATCCATAATTGGAAGTTGACTTGGCTTACAACTCTAGGCTAAGCTAAGATTTCTGTGATAAAGGTTAGAATGGGACTAGGTATGAGGAAAGCCCTACATAGTGAGATGAGTAAAGAGAATATCAGCCATTAGCAAGACGAATGTTAAAGGTTACAAGGTGACAGATGTCTCAAAGAAGTAATTGCGTAGCCTGCCATTGTGATAAAATCTTGTGGTCAGTTTTTCCCAACATCCCAAGACAGTGAAACTGTTCACGAAGATGACACACTTTCCTGTCATCCAGTTAAAACAAAAACAAACCTATTACTTTCATCTCAGCCCACCAAAAATGCCTCAACAGTCTGTTACATAAAAATGCTTCCTTTTAAGGGTTATAGATCACAAAGAGGGAAGACTGTCTGAGACACCAAGGTCTTATAGGGAAGACACACACACACATATATGTATGAGTTTCTAAATCAGGGCATATTTGGCTGAGTTCTAGTATCATTTCCTCATGTAATCCTGCTGTGGCTTCCCAAATGTGGGTTTATAATCCCTCATCTGGGTACCCACAGGATATGCTAATGTAGCCAAGAATGCCTATTACTAACTGATATCCAGACTCCCTTTCCTAATAATCAAATTCCAGTTTGATTTGTGCTATCATTACTCACAGAGTAATAATACCCTTTCCCACAAGTTATCCTTTGGAACTAGATTATCACCATATGTATCAGTGGCTTTTTTGTCCTTGTGACAAAATACCTGATAGAAGTGACTCAAAGACTTTCCATGGGCTGGTATGGTAGCATATGTCAGTAGGGTAAAGGCTGGAGGGTTATAAGATGAAGGTAAACCTGGCTGATATCTTAGAAAAAAATGAAAGTGCATAAAAGTAAGTAGCTCATTTATGACAGAAGGTGTATGTGGTAGAGGTTGTTTGTATTCAGGTTTACGAAGAATCAGAGAGAACGATAAGGAAACAGGGCCTGGCTATAGTCTTCCAGAGCAGCTTTCAAAGGCTCACTCCTGGGGAGTTAGTTCTACCCCAAGACTTCACATCCTTAAAGTTCATTGTGTCCCACAAGAGTGCCAAACTCCCAGACATCAGACTGTGGGAATGTTTGGTTTGAAACCATAACACCATCTGATTCACTTGTGGCCAAAATGAAGTAAGTAATTTAGTCAGTCTATAGGCTTTGCCTACACTCTCCTTCTCTTAACCCTTACACAGCACTCCTTGAAGCAGGTTAGTGGGCAGATGTGAGGGGGGATATCCAAGAGCCATCTTGGACCTCACGATTGATGTCTTTGACAATGGAAGTTCACAATAGCAAAGTAGTAACATGAACTTGAAGACCATAAACTTAGTGGAAATTGTTTGTCAGAGCTAATGCTATATAACTGCCAGGAAATTTGAAATGAGACGAACAATTGTGTACCATCTAAAGCTATGATAGGGTTTCTTTTAAATGCAGACAAACTGTCTCACAACCAAGTATTTTGCCATAAAACTTAACCCATCAGTTTCTTCCTCAGTTTCTTAATTTTCTCTATATACAGACTTTACAGTAACAGGACATAGTCTTTCTGGTCAATTTATGGATTAAATGACCATTTTCAGGAATTCACTATGAAAGCAGAATGGTGAACAGATCACGAAAGATGATCTTCTAGATTGGGAAGGTCTTATGGCCAAAATATTAACCAAGCGAAGAGTTTGGCTTGTTTTTTACGGCTCTGTGGGTTGAACGAAGAACTTGGGACATGCTCAGCAAGCACTGTAGCACTGAGCTGTACCGAGTCTGAACAGAGATTTGCAGCATACACTGAACAACATGTGTGCAAAAGGAAGGCTAAGGGCATGCAAAAAGTAGAAACCTTTAAAAGAGTTGCTCAGTATCAGGAGAGAGTTTCCCACAAGTAAAATAATAAGTTCAAAATGCATGTGTGTGTGGGGGGGGCAAATTAGAGCGATGCCCAAGAAACTCTGAGAGCTATATCTTAATTTGCTTTGACCCTAAATCTCTCTCTTCTGTGTTCTTCAAGGTATTTTTTTTTTTGCAAAGTTTGCAACCTACAGCCTCCAATGTCAAAGAGCTATTACTAAGAAATACTAGCAATCCATAGGAAATCAGGAAGAGATAGGAAATACATCCCTGCAGATTTTTTAGTGCAGCCCTTAGCGAGGTGATGACAAGGCACCCGTGATTATGTGTTGGAAATGCTGGTGGACTCCTGTCACCATGACAGGAATTCAGGGTTGCAGCAGGGTAGAAAGGTCTAAGCGTCACGACCCATCAGATCCTCAGTAGTGTGAGTCCACTGCGTAGGCCAATAAGCTTGTTTGCACAGTCAGGAATAGTAGTAGTGTTTTCACTCACTGCATTTGTAATCTGTGACTAAGGTCAACTTTCACCACTTTTATTGCCAATCATTTTATTACCTGTTCATTCCGAGACCTTTGCAGATACAGAACTTGAGACAAATGAGACAGAGCTTGTATTAAAGGAAATCATATAAAAGCCATTATCTCCGGGACAAAATCCGAACGTGCATGAGGTTCTTGACAGTCTGACATGTGCCTGCCCGCAGCTTCCTTTCACCATACATAATTGTTCTGACGTTAATCTTTTCCTGCTGCTACTTTATAATACTAATTTACCACCTTGAGTTTTATTGGTTCATTGACCCATCATTGTCATACCTGATTCACTCTGAAATAAGTTTGATATGTGTGATGTGAGATACAAAGTGAACGTTCTGCTTACGTGACCTTACATTACCTGCTTATGGAGCACAGTAACGAGAAAGCTAATTAGCAGTATATTGGGGTCCTCTATGTGTCTCTTGCCCAATGGCTTCCCCACCCTCATACAATATTCCTGATTATACTCTTGCTGTTTTTATAGCTTTGCTGTTTTTAAATATAATCTCTAGTGTTTCTATAGTGTTTGCTTATTGTTTAATATTATAGTATACAAACATTAAATATAATTTTTAATGTTTATTTTGCCAGATGTGGTGCAGAATGACTTTAATCCTAGCACTTAGGAAGAACAGGCTAGGGGCTCTCTATGAGCTTGAGACCAGCCAGGCCTACATAGTAAGTTCAAGGCCAGATACAGATACATGATGAAAGTATGTCTCAAAAAATATTTGTCTTGTGTCTTTTTTATAGTATAGTTGATGCTGTTATAGTTGATAAGGCATAGCGTTGTTTATTTTTTCTAATATCAATTTTCCCCACTTTCTAGCCTTTGGACTTTAAAGTTATTTAGATTATCAATCTCCCTCTTTTCATTGCTATTTTTGAATTTTAAATTGGGGACTCCTGCAGCACAGGCTAGCCTCGAATTCTCAAGGAAGCTGCGGATGACCCTCTTGCCTCCTTGTCCCAGTGTTCTTAATGCCAGTGTATACTCCCCAGAAGAGCTCTTCAAACTCACTTTTACCATCGCTGTTATGAAAAACGACAGACACATCTCTTGTTTGCACAAAATAGACATATTTCTAATGCATAACTAGAATCATGATTGTTAGTAAAATTATATGTAGATTTTACTTGTGACAATTACACATTTTCAAAAGCTTTTTTATTTTTATTTGCCTATTTAGCCTTTCACCAGAGTCACATGATCTGCAGGTAGTAAGCATGCTTACCAGGGTTGGTAGCATAAGATCCTAATTTTTGCTACAATGGTTCATGTGAATAAAGTGATTGATTGGTGTAGTGTTTTATACGTGTGTATGTGAATGTGAATATGCATATATATTTTGATGAGATCTCTATATAGTCCAGGCTAGCTTAATATTTGAGACTATCCTGCCTCGGCCTCCTCAGAACTGGAATCAAAGGTGTGTGCCTCGCTTCTCCTTTTACTTTCATTTTGCATTGTAAAAATTCTAGTTAATGATCTGCTTTTATATTTGTTCATAACTATTAAAGAAAATTTAACAATTCCTTTGATCAAGGTAATATTTCTAGGAAGAGTCCAGGCAGAATTCAGAAAGAGGTTGGTTTAAATTGTCCCACTGGAATAAAAGCATGATTAATTTTAGTGATAGAGGAAAGAATGTGACATACAGAATGTATATGATCAGATATAGCTGTATTTTTCTTACATGGGCATGAGGAGATGAAACATTTTCTCTTCATGGGTATGGACATTCATTAGTTAATATATTAATACATTAGTTAATACAATTAACTAATATCATTAATTAATACCATAATTAATTAATATCATTAATTAATATCATTAGTTAATACAATGCTACATCCATAATCCATCACTGAAAGAAGTTGGCACCAGGAGGGTGGGCTATTTCTGTGACAGACAATATGCAAGACAATAAGCAGCACCACTCCATGGCCTCTGCATTAGCTCCTGCCAATAGATTCTCACAGTGTTTGATTTGCTGTACTAACTTTATTTACAAGATAGACTATAGATGTGCAAGCATAATTCAAATAAGCCTTTTCCTCTCCATCTTGCTTTTGGTCATGGTGTTTTATCATAGCTACAGTAAGTCAAACTAAAATAACGAGTTCAATGTCATTTCAGCCATATACTCTCAATTTGGCTCATTTATGACTACTGAAGACTCTTTGCCATACTTATTTTTGCTCATTGTCACATAACTTGACATCAAAGATATATTGGTTTTCTTCTGATTAATTGCTCTACTTGATATTTTTCTATTTGTAATTGTCTTTGACAACTCCACATGGTTTTAACCATTATATTTTATATATGAACTACTTTGGGTAATTCAGAAAAACATAACCATTATGTGTAGCTTACAGGGGAAAAAAACCACAGACTTTATTCCAATAGTAGAAGCTGACAATTTCAAAATCTTGAGAGAAACAGATGCTATTGTCTGAAATCTGAAGATCAGCCCTTTTTTCTTTAGTTCTCAGTTTTTTTTGTTTCTCTCAAGCCTTCAACAGACTAGATTATAGTCACATCTGTGTGTAACAGTTTACTCTATCCATAGTCTACAGATATAAGCATTCATCATATTTATTTTAAAAATACCATCACAGACATGTACATGAACCATCATAATATGAAACAAGAATATTTTCTTTATATTTTTAATCCTGTTCAAGAATCTTACTCACTCTTAGATTTTTACATTTTTATAAGCAAGTTACAGTCAGCTTGTTAGGACATGTGCAAATAATGTTGACGAATCTTGGAACTGTAGCTCCATTTGGATATACTAAATTAGATGTGGAATGAGAGTGGCGTGGGAGTCAAGCGTGACTTCAGGCACATTAGGCAGATACTCAGAAGGAATGGACACCAGCAAGTCTGGGTGAGAAGAGACAGAGTTGTGTTCTCAAAATATTGTGTGCTGGACATGAAAATCTGAGGGTTGTTGCAAGTAACGTACTTAGAGCCATTTAGACACTGCCTGAATGAACGCAGACAGGGAACAGAATTGTAAGAATGATGGTATCTAGGACATTCAACGTCTCAATATACACAAGATCTGGGAGACTGAAGAACACAGCAGAGAATAACAGAATAAGTCTAGAGTGCCCCTTGGTTAAGAGGAAAACCAAAGGAGTGGTACCCTAGAGAGCTAGGTAAGAAAATGGTTCAAAGCAGAGTGATCACTTTGCCAGAGGTGCTGAAAAATCAAATTAGGCAAATTCACTAGATATAGGACTTTGGGAGTCACACTGGAAATTTCAGAGTCAGGTAGGAACTGTACAATGTACATCAATGGAATCTAGAGGTATGAAATTTAAGGCTACTTTATATTTATGTGTTGATTTTTAAAACTGTTTTATTTATTTACATTCCAAATGTTGCCCCCTTTCCCAGTCCCCCCTCCAAGAGTATTTCTCCCCATTCCCCCTCCCCTTTGCCTCTGGGAGAGTGTTCCTCCCCACACCCCCCCACCTCTACCCTATCATCTCTCTTCCCAGGGGCATCAAGTCTCTGTGGGACTAGGCACATCCTCTCCCACTGAAGCCAGACAAGGCAGTTCTCCACTACATATGTGAGGGGTGGGGTGTGTGTTGGTACCAAGATCCGTGATGTCATATAGGCAACAATTAGCACCTGTTACCAAGGCAACAGCCGCCATATACCCAGAATTCAATGAGCCTACCTTTACCTGTAATTATGTCACCACTACTATATAAACAGGCAGAGTTTCTCTTTAGCTCTCTTTTCTCTTTTTCTTTCCCCTCTTTCCTATCTCCTTCCCCCCTTGCCCACCTTCCCATCCTAAATAAAGCTCCACGTGGAATTGCTTGGTACAGGTGTGATCTCTCGCTGCGGCCCCAGCATCGCGCTGCGGCCCGCCGACATCCCGCCAGCATCTCGCCGCATCCCGCGGCCCGCGTGGCGGGCAGGCAGGTGACCTGCGTGGGGTGCAGGTAGACGGACTGCGTTCAAAACCCAAAAGTGTGTAGGTTGGTGGGAGGGGCATGGCACAGACCAACCCATGTATGCTTTTTATTTGGTGGCTTAGTCTCTGGGATCGGTCCATGTTAGTTGACACTGATAGTCTTCCTTTGGGGATGCCATCCCCTTCAGCTCCATCGATCCTTCCCCTAACTCTTCCACAGAGGTCCCCAACCTCAGTCCAATGGTTGGTTGTAAGTATCTGCATCTGTCTCAGTCGGTGCATGTAAAGCCTTTCAGAGAACCGCCATGGTAGGCTCCTGTCTGCAATTCCAACATGGCATCAGTAATAGTATCAGGGTTTGGTGCCCACCCCTGGGATAGATCCCAAGTTGAGCCGGTCACTGGATGGCCTTTTTAAAAATGTTTTGTTTTGCTTAATTTTAGTTCAATTACAGTGTTTTCCCTTCCTTTTCCTCCTACCTAATCCTTCTATCTACCCCTTCCTCTCTTTCAATTCTGTCGCCTCTTATATTGTTATTTCATGCATAAACACATTTGTATATACATATATATCCTAGAATATAATCTGAGACCATATATGTTTCTTGTATATATGTTTTTAGGACTGACCATTGGGCACTAGACATCCAAGTGGTGTGCTCTTTCCTGAGGAGGACCACTTTTCCTGCTTCCAATTTTATGCAATTTAAAGGCTACATTTTTTGAGAACTCTTGTACTGTAAATTGAAAGGATACTGCAGAAAGCAGGTCTTTTGGGGGGGGGATTATGGGTCTTGTTTGTGTTTATTGTTTAGATGAAAGAAGCTGCTGCATGCTTCTAGACAAAAGTAACCAATGATTTATAAAAAAAAAAAAAAAGACTGATAAAGCATGGTTTTAAAATAGTTTTTCAATACTCAAACTCAGGTTTGGTTGCTTGTATATTTGATTTTCTTACCTGGAATTCTATACAATAATAATCATCATCTTTTATTTTGTCCAATTACAGTTGTTTTACAGGCAGTGAACAAGGCAGAACCTTATTTAAGCTCCCTGGTCAGTAACAGGACTTTGTAGTTGATTGATGAGCCTTGTAAAGTGTTAACAGCCATAGGAAGCTTAATAAATTACTGGCAAAGAGGACCTTTGTAATGGTGGTGCTGGAAAAAGGCCTTGCCTTATTCTTAAACACAAAGGGATGGTGTTCCATTGATGTGTTTTAGAGACTTGTTTTCCAGTGATTAACAAAAGGGACAGACACTCTTCCCAGTCTTTAACCACACAGGATGCCTGATTTTCCAAGTCCTTCCTGTCCTTAATCCAAGTAACAGTTAAGCCCTCTGCGTGACCCCTAATGATAAGACAGTACTGCTGTCAATGATCATCAATAAGCAACTATACAATATATGACACACCAGTGACAGAGTCACAAGCCTACTTGATCATTAACCATGCAAAGCAATATCCATACCCCTCTTTCCCTTATTTCCTTCCCATTGCTTTCCTAAAGCACCAAGCTTTCTCATAGTTTCCAACTGAAGAGGCAGGCAGTGGGGATTGGAGACTTCCAGGAATCAATCTTCACCAGTAGAAGGGATTGCAACCAGAGCCATGCTCTCTCTCTCTCTCTCTCTCTCTCTCTCTCTCTCTCTCTCTCTCTCTCTCTCTCTCTCTCACAGCTTCTAAAGGAAATGCATTCCCACAATGTCTACTGTAGGACTTGAGGGTAGACTTGAAGAAGCTACACACAGAGTAAATAGTTCCATGGATTGATCAACATTCATCAAGACTCCTTTATTTCTCATCTACAGCTTTCTGTGAGAAAACAATCACACGTCTACAGCCCTCTTTTCAACTCGTTATGGAACAAAGCAACATTAATCAGTGAAACTGGAAAGTGCAGGGTGTGTGTGCGTGTGGAGGGATGTCTGTGGGGAGGTCTGTGCGTGTGCATTTGTGTGTGTTATTTATTTTTCCAATCAACACATTTCCTTTCAGAATGAAAATGGGAAATAAATACTAATCATGAGTGTAGTTTTTATTTTTTCAATAGTTATCATAGGCATCCACCCCCATTTCACTCATAAAGACATATATATATATATATATAATAACTAAAGAGCTTCTACGCTTTGTGGTACATCCATGTAGACATGTTAGAAAGTCTCTAGAATGATTGCTCAGAAGCCATGGAGCTGTGGAGGAAGAAGTGTTTTGAACCCATGATATGTAAGAAATTTTATTGGGACTCCCTTGTCCTGTTTTTGTTTTGTTTTGTTTTCGTTTGGTTTTGGTTTGTTTTTTTTTTTTCTCTAAACCACCATTTTTTCAGAAATAATTCTTCTAGTTATTAAAGGGTTGCTTTTATTTGTTTTATTTTCTTCATCTTCACTAAAGTTTGAGAACATGTTCTAAGTACTTTGATTCAGGTGTGCTTCAGGTCCCATCAGGAAAACATTTACAAAATACAATTTAGCTACTGTTCCTTGCTGGTTGAATTTTACTCTACTCAGGAGACTTTGCATTGGAAGACAACGTCATACAAGCAGACAGGAAAAATTAGATGGTTATATTTGATAAATGAGCAATGTGATGTTCAAGTTCATTAAGACCGTAATGAGAAGCAAGCATTTGATTTAGAGCAGAGACTTTGGGCCATAGCCCTATCTCCCGTTCACAGTTTGGCGAGCATTGGCTTTCCCTCCTTAAAGCTGGAGCTAGGTCAGACGGCAGAGCTATGGGGAATTACTAAGAAACCCAAGAAAGTCACAGGATAAGGGAGAGATTTGCTTCTATGGGAACCCTGCAGAGAAGCCAGGGGAGAGAAAGGTGATAGATAACAGGGCTTAGCCATCAAGCTAGGACAGCTCTAAGTTTTATCATGGCTTTCTGAAAGAAAACAACACAGCACCCGCCCCCCTCAATACCATGAAAGTGAAAACATCTGGGTTCTATACTGGTAAATGGCTGCTAGTTGGTTTGATTTTCTCTGCTCTGTCTGGATAGAGAGATTTAAGTGGTGTCATCAAGGATTCCCTCTGCCTGTCTTGAGCTTATCTTGATTAGCTGCTTTTTAAGACCACCTTCTGTCCCTGCAACCACGAGGGAGAATGATGACAAGAATTTCTCTCACACTTAGGAAAACTGTCTGCCTTTCTTCCAGAAGCTGCTCAGACATTTTCAGATTCAAAATCGTTAATCATGGTATAAAATCCTTCATGCCTATTGCCTCTCTGTGAATACAAAGATGGTGGAGACCAACAGTGTCTTGGGAGTATTGCTGACTCTTTAAAAATTTGAGTGTGGTGGAAAATGAATGTTATAATATAATGTGGTCATGTTGGATAGGAATATTCCTCTTGAGTTACTGTAGACAATTCTCAAAACAACCCCTAACATGCTTTATTATTTTATTTTACATACAACTATGAGAAATAGGCAACGAACCGGATGGAAATGTTGTTTTCGGTAACCATGTATCTTTGCATTTCCAGCCTATGGGAAGGGCTCAGTATTCATCAATTATAATTGGTACTGATTGAACAAGGATCTCTTGATATGCATCCCTTCCCCTTGTTACTGTCTTCACTTCTTACTTAGAAGGAAGACCTTGGCCACCCTGGTTTTTCCCCCTACTTGTTCTCTGCATCCTTCTTGGTTTTCCAAGTATCATTTTTGCTACTCTGATGTGGGTGTCTGCTCTGGGTGAAGTTCTAGTCTTCTTCATATGGGTAGAGATCACAATACTGTAGGCTGTCTTACTGCTGGATCATTGACCTAAGTGCTTCGGTGGGGAAGAACGATTCTCGCGGGTTGCTTTCTGCTTAGCTAGGAGCATTCTAAGCCTTTGGTGAACATCCAGGCCTTGGAGCCTCTAAAGAAGCTAGATATGAACTAATTAGGTTCACTTGGCTAAGAGAGACACTGAGGCGAGGAAAAGGGAAGAAACACGAGAGAAACTGAAGTTGTAAAGAACTGCAAGGACCATGTTTTGAGCACGGGTGGCCTGACGTCTCAAGCCATGTTGTTACACTGTTTCTCGCTGAATCCCAAGAGACCACACGAGAGAGGAATAAACAGCCGATGCTGAGTGGGCAGGAGGCCAGAGAGGCATTTTCAAACGCAGAGGACAGAAGTCTTTAAATTGTGTGGTGATCTCTAGAGGAAAGAAAAAAAGAGAGAAAGGTGACTCTGGCAAACCATGGGAAAAGCCACCAGGGAGCAGAGGTCTCCAGCGTCCATCAAAATCGAATGGAGTAAAACATCAGATAAGGTGAGAAAGTCAGCCAGGCAAAAAAGTAGGCAGACCTCCAGGGAGAAAGGGGAGTCATCGGTTTCATGGGGCCTGCCTGTGTGACAGAGCCACTACCTTGTCCTAGGTTATTTGTGTACTCTGTGTGAGATGATTAGGTTCCTTAGGGACAAGATGTCTCTTTCCAGCCTTAGAGTCTACAGATGTAAATGTCATTTAGTTTGTAAGTCATTTACTTCTTTGTTATGTTTAAAACAGTGAGTCTTTTTCAGTTCGGTGGAATATAGGGCCAGGCATCAAATCAGCTCACACTGAATTTTAGACTGATGCATGAATGAAAGCCACCCCTAGCCACCAGCAGGATAAGGACAGTGAAAAAAGGCAACCAACAGGATCTCTGTCAATCAGAGAGTATAAGCCTGCAAAATACACAGTGTCCTTCAAATTCCAAGCATTGTCTTCCTTTAGATGCTATATAAAAATTGCAACATTTTACATCCTTAACAAAGAAAACATAGGCCACCGGGAATGACATAAAAGTTCAGGAAAAACAAACTTACAATTCAGTTGTTAGAAAGGTTATAAGCAATTTGGAAGGTGTGTGTGTGTGTGTGTGTGTGCACGCGTGCACACACACGCACACGCGCCACATATAAGTAAGTCCTTTCAGAAGCCAAAATATGTTGGGTTCTTTGGATCTAAAGTTAGAGGCAATTGTGAGCTATATATATGGGTGTACAAATATGGGTGCTAAGGACTGAACTCCAGTTCTCTTGGACAATCAGTAAATGCTCTTAAACACTAAATCATGTCCTCCAGCTCCAAAAACATATCATTCAATCCTTCTCCTCTTATTCAATAATTGAACATATACATAATGGTGTGAAATGTTTATACTGATTGTAATGATTGTGTTTTCTCTTTAAGGTGGAGTCATAATTCTTTCAGAATATATCCTGTCTGTCTCTATCTCTCTCTGTCTCTCTCTCCCTCTCTCTTTCCCTCTCCCTGTCCTTCTCCCTGTCCCTCTCCCCCTCCTTCTCCCTTGTTTTTAGAAAAGAAAGGGAAAGGGTAACTCGTCAGTCAGTGGCCTGAGTCATTCTAGGCACCCTGCCAATGAAATATAGACTAAACAGTACCAAGAATATTAATTTTACCTCACTATACATGCACAGGGCCAGTGATGCATAAAGCCTGCCTTCTAAGACATTCAAAAGGTTGTGCAACTGTCTAGATTCCAGTGTCACCAACTGTCGTTTAAGGGAGTTGGAAGGAGATAAGAGAACAGACCTTGGGGGGCAGCTTAAACATGGCCAAGCAGTGATGGCAGAGACAAATGTAGATCTACCCCAGTGTGCTGCAGAGAACCGTACATCTTCACTGCTGAACGTGGAAGAGAAACTGTGAGTTGAGGCCTAAAAGAAAAAGACAGTTGCTTCCAGATACCCTAGCAACAGAAAAGGCTGGGTATAAAGAGTATTCCAGAGTCTATCATGGATGCAGAATGTAACCTTGTGGTACAGTATATGCTTAACATGTGCACACTATTGATTCAATCCGCAACATCAAATAACAATAACAACCATCATCATCATCGTCATAATCGTCTTTTCAGTGAACTCTAATAGACACACTGAAAAATTGTCAAATTGAGTTTGTAACTAAATAAAATTTTTCACCCAGCATGTATCCACAGAATCACCACTAAAAGTGAGAAACATAACATCCTCTACATTACAGAAAACACAGCCATGTATGTGTTTAAGCAACAATTCTCTCAGGGTAAGTCACACATTAACCTCTAACGTCACTGGGTTCGAATCATTGTTTGTGGACATTATACTAAGGGACTAAGCAGTGACCATCCTTTGGAATTCACTCTTTCTTATGCCCATTCTTTATTTGCTCCCTCATTTGTAGTTTATATTCACTGGCACAGCTGCAAAGGATTCTTAACACATATGCAGATCTCATTCAAAGATTCTACCACTGAAGACATCTGGATGCCAAACATCAAATTTTTAATGTCTTACTGATTTTAATTTACTGACATTTCATTTAAGTCCTCTGCATGTATGTTTCTAAGGAGAATTAGTCTTTAATGTCTGATTTTTGTTATGTTTTGGTATACGTGTTAGTCAGATTTTATAACAAGTGCTTGGAAATATCTCCTTACTCTCGGACAATTTGCATTAAATTGGCATTATTTCTTCCTTATATTTAATTTTTAGAAAAATAACTATAACTATTACAGGACTCATACTCCCTCTCCTCCTCTGCCTTTGATCTACAACCTAGCAGAAGGCTTTCATCTAATGGAGTCTTGGTCAGAGTTCCAAATTTAGTCAAAAATTGCATGAATTATATCTTGCTGACAGCAACACTAACTAAATACATCAATTGTGTAACTTTTGTCCATCATGGCTGTCTGTGTCTGTATATATAACTCTGTGTGTGTGTGTGTGTGTGAGTGTGTGTGTGTACTTTTGTGAGTGAGTTTCTGTATACATACATAGACAGCACATGTCTGTAGCTACATATATAATTGAATGTGCAAAAAAATGAGTTTTCATAACGCAGGGATATTTTGTAATTTTAGGGACACTTGTGGTTGTCATAACTGCAGGATGAGAAGTACTTCTACTAGCCAGGAAAGACTGAAATGACAAACCCTAAATTGCAAACACAAGACAATTTTACTATAGGCTTATCTAGCTGTATTGACCATAAAGAGTAGAGTAAAACAAATTTTCCCCCCTGTGGCCAGATCCTGTTTGTGTCTCTGTTGTATTCTTAATCTTTTTGCTATGTGCAATGATATCTCTGCAGAAGGTTAAACCCTTAATCATTATTATGCTTCTATCTTTGTCAAGTAATGCTTCTTGCCTTTAAGTCTACTTTGAATGATAAGAGCAAAGCCAAGTCAGCTTTCATCTTTTAGTGTCTAATAATGCTCTATAATTTTTTCAACTATGCTTTAAATGAAATTAAAAATGATGTTTGGAAACAGTCTAAATAGGGTGGAAAGATGGCTCAGCTATTAAGACCATTTGATGTTTTTGTAGATGACTCAGATTTGGTTCTCAACATCCACAGGGTGGCTTACAATCATCCTTAAGTCTAATTTCAGGGTCACCAACACCCACCTCTTAACCCCAAGAGCATCATCAGGCAGGCATGTAGTGCACATACATATATGCAGGCAAACACTTATGCACATCCAATAAGAATGAATAAGTCTTAAAACAAAACAGAAATACCTTAGAGTGATTATATTAAAACTTGACTTTAGGTCTCTGTGTCTGTTTCCATCAGTTTCTGGATGAAGTCTCTAATGACAATCAGGTTAACCATTAATCTATGAATATATGGGCAGAATATCACTTTGTCCTTATTACATGCTGGGGAATCCTCTGAGTATATGCCCAGGAGTGGTATAACGGGGTCCATCATGTAATAAGGACACATGCTCCACTATGTTCATAGCAGCCCTATTTATAATAGCCAGAAGCTGGAAAGAGCCCAGATGTCCCTCAATGGAGGAATGGATACAGAAAATGTGGTATATTTACACTATGTGATACTACTCAGCAATTAAAAACAATGAATTCATGAAATTCTTAGGCAAATGGTTGGAACTGGAAAATATCATCCTAAGTGAGGTAACCCAATCACAAAAGAACAAACATGGTATGCACTCACTGATAAGTGGATATTAGCCCAGAAGCTCAGAATACCCAAGACACAATTCACATATCAAATTATGTCCAAGAAGAAGGAAGGAGAGGCCCCTGGTCCTGGAAAGGCTTAATGCAGCAGTGTAAGGAAATACCAGGACGGGGAAGCAGGAGGGGGTTGATTGGGGAACAGGGGGAGGGAAGAGGGCTTATGGGACTTTTGGGGACGGGGGAACCAGGAAGGGGAAATCATTTGAAATGGAAGTAAAGAATATATCTAATTAAAAAAACACTATGGTTCTTTTTGTTGTTGTCATTTTGTTTTTTGATATTTACTTGTTTTTGTTTGTTTTTTTTGTTTGGTTTTGGTATCTGTGTTTGGTTGCAAGGTCTCTGGGTCCTCCAGCCTCTGGTTTCTGGTCATCCAGGTAGTGACAGGGATGGGCTGCATCCCATGGCATGGGTCTGAAACTGGACCAGTCACACATACATAGATTTTATAGAAAAACATAAAGATAGTAAGGAACATTCTTCATAGCTTCATTTGTTTTGGCATTATTTATACTTGCATTGGTGTGATACAACTATAATTTGTGCTACAATAGTTATTATTTATTAACATTCAAATAAATTTGTTTCTTTTATTCCTACCTGCTTCGTTTTCTATTCCAATATTCTACCCTGATTATCATATTACATTTCGTAGTGTTACTAGTCAAATATTTTATAGAGTGAACATCACCTGTGACTTAGCTGATGTTGTCTTCATGATCAGACTAGATCTAGTTGCCTATTTCAGAAAGAACGGAAAGTTCATTTTCATATCACATTGAGAGTACATATAATCAATATTACTTTATTATCAGCAATGGAAACCATGATACCCTTGACTAGGTTGTCTAGACAGGGCACTCATATGCTACAGTGAAGTTTCTGCCCCTCTCTCACTGTTTCCATTCCTAAGAGGTCTCTATGTGCACTGCACACATAAACAACAGGGACTTATTCCCTACAGAATTTTTAAAGTAACTTTTTCATTGTTTGAGAAATACATACATACATACATACATATGTACATACATACATGTCATGTTTTATGGTCGTCTATGAACATACTATCCTGAACACAATTTTATATTTTTGAAGGTAAAAATACCCATTATTAAATATAATCCAGAAATGAGATTTCTCCTCTCCTGCTCTATTTTTTAATAGCTTATTTGTGCCATTGTAAACTATTGAATATTTGTTTTAAYGTTTTGAGTTATAATTCATTTATAATTTATTCATTTTATAACTCAAATTATTTAAATAAGGGTGCAGTATCTTGGTTTTCATAAATACATTCATTCTTTAAAGCTCTCTAATGATTATAAAATGAGTTATTTTTTCTTTCTTTTTATTGTATATTTTCTTTATTTACATTTCAAATGTTATCCCCTTTCCCATGCCCCTCCCCTGCTTCTATGAGGGTGTTACCCCCACCCACCCACCCACTCTCAACTCCCCGCCCTGGCTTCCCTACACTCTGTCATCAAGCCTTCAGAGGATCAAAGGCCTCTCCTCCCATTGATGCCTGACAAGGCCATTCTCTGCTATATATGCAGCTGGAGCCATGAGTCCCTCCATGTGTACTCTGTGTACTCGTTGTTTGGTGGTTTAGTTCCTGGGAGCTCTGGGCGGTACTGATTGTTTGATGTTATTGTTCTTCCTATGGGGTTGCAAACCCCTACATCTCCTTCAGTCCTTTCTCTGACTCCTCCACTGGGGACACCACTGGGGACCCCATGCTCAGTCCAATGGTTGCTTCCTTCTCAGTATTTGTCAGGCTCTGGTAGAGCCTCTTAGGAGACAACTATATCAGCATGCATTTCTTGGCATCCACAATAGTGTCTGGGTTTGGTGATTGTATATGGGATAGACCCCCAAGAGGGGCAGTTTTTGGATGGCATTTCCTTTAGTCTCTGTTCCACACTTTGTCTATGCATTTGCTCCCATATTTTGTTCCCCTTTCTAATAAGGACCAAAGCACCCACACATTGGTCATCCTACTTCTTAAGCTTCATATATTCTGTAAATTGTATCTTGGGTATTCCGAGCTTTTGGGCTAATATCCACTTATCAGTGAGTACACACCGTGTGTGTTCTTTTGTGATTGGGTTACCCCACTCAGCATGATATTTTCTAGTTCCATCCATTTGCCTAAGAATTTCATGGATTCATTGATTTTAATAGCTGAGTAGTACTCTATTGTGTAAATGTACCACGTTTTCTGTATCCATTCTTATGTTGAAGAACATCTGTTTTCCAGCTTCTGGCTATTATAATTAAGGTTACTGTGAACATAGTAGAGCATGTGTTCTTGTTATATGTTGGAGAATCTTTTGGGTATATCCCCAGGAGTGGTATAGCTGGGTCCTCAGGTAATACTATGTCCAATTTTCTGAGGACCTACCAGACTGATTTCCAGAGTGGATGTACCAACTTGCAATCCGACCAACAATGAAAGAGTGTTCGTCTTTTTCCACATCCTCACCAGCCTCTGATGTCACCTGAATTTTTCATCTTAGCCATTTTGACTGGTATGAGGTAGAATCTCAGGGTCATTTTGATTTACCTTTCCCTGATGACTAAGGATATTGAACATTTCTTTAGATACTTCTCAATTATTCGGTACTCCTTGGTTGAGAATTCTTTGTTTTGATCTGCACCCCATTTTTAATAGGGTTATTTGGTTCTTTGGAGTATAACTTCTTGAATTCTTTGTACACATTGGATATTAGCCCTCTGTCGGATGTAGGATTGGTAAAGATCTTTTCCCAATCTGTTGGTTGCCGTTTTGTCTTATTGATGGTGTCCTTTGCCTTATGCAAGCTTTGCGATTTTATGAGGTCCTATTTGTTGATTCTTGATCTTAGAGCATAAGTCATTGGTGTTCTCTTCAGGAAATTTTCCCATGTCCACGTGTTAGAGGCTCTTCCTCACTTTCTCTTCTATAAGTTTCAGTGCATCTGGTTTTATGTGGAAGTCTTGATCCACTTGGACTTGAGCTTTGTACAAGGAGGTAAGAATGGGTCGAGTTGCATTCTTGTACATACTGACTACAAGTGGAACCAGCACCATTTATTGAAAATGCTCTCTTTTTTCCACTGGATGGTTTTAGCACCTTTGTCAAAGATCAAGTGACTATAGGTGTGTGGGTTCTTTTCTGGGTCTTCAATTCTATTCCATTGATTTACCTGCCTGTCTTCTGTACCAATACCATGCAGTTTTTTATCACTATTGCTCTGTAATGTAGTTTGAGGTCTGGAAGGGTGATTCCTTCAGAAGGTCTTTTGTTGTTGAGAATATTTTTTTTTAATCCTAGGTTTTCTATTTTTCCAAATGAACTTGAGAATTGCTATTTCTAACTCTATAACGAATTGAGTTGGAATTTTGATGGAGATTACATAGAATCTGTAGATTGCTTCCAGCAAGATGTCCATATAAAATGAATTCTTAATTTGGTGCTATTGATTGAATCAAATGTGCTGCTACTGAACTGTGATCATAGCCTTTTAAATAAAGTTAATATTTTGCTGAAATGAATTAAACTCATATCATGGATGCATCCTTCAATTGAGCTATTTCCCAGCCAGAAATAAGTTTTTTTATTGATGTAATTTAGAGTGTGCAGTATAACTTTTTAAACTTAGGATATTTCAATAATTGATATTTATCAACAAAAACTCTAAAATAAGTTTTCATTATAATGTATTACAAAACTCCATATTCATCATCTTCTCAGTATACTGGTACATGTTTAAATCCCTTAAAGTCAATAGTAGTTCATTTCCTTATATAATTTTAAGTAGGAAACTTATTGTTTATAGGATCAACATTTATTTTTATGTATTTTAGAGATTTTTATTTGTGTTTGTGTGCATATGTGTGTGCTTGTGTGAAAGTATTTGTGTGTGTGTGTGTGTGTGTGTGTGTGTGTGTGTGTGTGTGTGTGCCAGTGTTTGTTGAATCCGGAAGAACTGGTTGTAAGCAAGCTGCTGGCATGGATGCCAAGAAGTGAACTCAAGTCCTCTATAAAAGCAATTAATGTCTCCATCCCTAACATTTATTTATACATAACACACATATATTTTAACCTATTCCATTGCTTTTCCCTTCCTTTTTAAAATAAACAACTTCTAACTTATTTCCTTATTTGTATGATACTAAGTTGGCATATACTTTATGTCTGCATTACAAAAATCTGATCCATTGTTAGTTTGATGTCAACTAGCAGGTTATTTTGTTTTGTTTTGTTTTGTTTTGTTTGTAGTTACTTTAAAAGGGGGGATTTTTTGTCCTATATTCTCTTCCCATTTGAAAATTTGATTCCTTGTTTTGGTTTCCAGTAGCTTGACTATGATATGCCTATGTGTTTTTGATATGCTTTTTTGCTTAAGTGAATTTTCTGAATCAGTGAATTGATTTCATTCATGAATTCTGGAAAATTATCATCAGCTGATTTCTACTAATATGCCATCATCTTTATCATCCTCTTTCTCCTTCTCCTCCTCTTCCTTCTCCTCCTGTTCTTTTGCCTGCTCCTCTTTTCATAAACATGAGATAAACATTTTCATAAACAGGTTATGCTTTCCTCGCTGGGCTCAGCCTCGTGGGCTTAAAGGATCCGTCCCTCCTCTTTGATCTCGCAGGCAGCTGGAACCACAAGTGTGTGCCAGCGCCACCAAGCCCCCTCATTCCTCTCTTCTTTCAGCTATTCTTTATTACTCTGTATTTATCATTAACGTGTGTTTCATTTTATTTGCTTCATTCTTTTCTTCCCATTCTTCCTTTTTCTCTCCATGAAGCTGTGAGGTATTTTTTTTCCTCCCAGTGGTAGGGATGTGAGTAGTTTGTGGGAGTTTGTGGGAGTTTCGTTTTTTATTCTTGATATTAAGTCTCATGCACTGCAGTATTGCCTCCTCAAAATCACTATGTCCAGCCAGTGAGGACCTTCAACATCTGACCCTCTTGATTCCTTCTTTCCAGTGCTAGGATTACAAACATGTGTCACCACACATAGTTTATGGGCTTCTAGAGACTGAATCAGGGGCTTTGTAAATGCTAGGAAAACATTTATCAACTGAACTACATCCATACCCAAGTGGTAGATGAAATTTTCTATTTACCTGTTCTAAGAGATTGCTAATTGAGGTTTCTATTTGAATCCATTTACTGATAATGCTCATAGAACTGTTTAGATTTTGTTTTATTGCTATGTGTCCATGCCAGGCAATCAAGGATGTCCCAGACCTCACTATGAAGACCAACGTGTTCTGGACTCTTGGTATTCCTCCTGCCTGGTCACACTACATTCTGGAATTACAGGCCTGGACTCCCATGCTCAGCTTAACTGTACAGTCTTGATTTCTAGGGTATTAATTTGATGCTTAAAATGACTCTAATTATAGCTATTATCTATAGATTTTAATAGTTTTGCTAAAATTTTCCTTTCAAAAACTAATTTTTCAACAGGTGTTATATTCAAACAACATAATTTTTTAAAGTAATAATTTATTGATTCTTCATGAGTTTCACATCATGCACCCAGTTCAGCTCATCTCCTTGTCCCCTCATATCTGGCTTTTTCACTTGTAACCTTGTCCTCCAAATAAAATAGAAACACACACACACACACACACACACACACACACACAAACACACACTATCTTTTTTTTTTTTTTTCGAGACAGGGTTTCTCTGTGTATCCTGGCTGTCCTGGAACTCACTCTGTAGACCAGGCTGGCCTCGAACTCAGAAATCCGCCTGCCTCTGCCTCCCAAGTGCTGGGATTAAAGTCGTGCGCCACCACTGCCCAGCCAAACACACACTATCAACAACAATAACAAAAAACCAACAAAGTGTAGAAAACATCTCATTGTAGAAGCTGTAGAATACCATGGTATGTCCCACAAAATATTTGTCTGTTTACACATCTTCACTTAAGAGTGTTCATAGCAGTAAGTCATTGGTGTGGTTCAAGATCTCTGGATGCCTTCCAGTTATCCTGCTGTTTCCCTGTGTTTTGGAGATTCTGCTGCTTTGAAACAGCAGGACCTGCCCTTTCACAAATCCCACCCATTCACAGATGATATAGATCTTGGGGCGGGCCACCCGAGAGTCCTGAATCTGGACCTGGGTGACAGAAGAGCTGGTAAGCCCACTGGTTCTCCCTTTCCAGCTCCTCAGGGCAGCTCTCCAGCACTTCTCTGGCTGGATGGCCCAATGCCACCACCATCAGGTGGAAGCAGGATCAGTTCTCCTACTCTCCTGTCCTTGGGTTTAGTTCATCTGCACCCACTCCTCTAGAGATAGCTCCATTGTGCTGCCCAGTCAAGGCGCGAGAAGCACTCTTCCAAATGCTGCAGCCGGGTATGGGCCAGCCCTTCTGCTCTCATACCCTTGGGACTGGCTCACCCAAGGCTTCTTCATTAGGGCTAACTCTACTGTGTTATCCAAGCAAGGTGCAGGTGAAGTACAGGGCAGGCTCTCCCACTCTCACAACCCTGAGGCTAACTCTCCTGACTGTTGGAGGTGACAAGGGTGGTGAGTATCACTTGTGAACCTGTGCCACCCCAGGGCAGACAATTGACTGGATCAGCTCTCTCACACTCACACCTTCTGGTCTAGCGCATCCATACCCCTGCCTTCAGGGCCAGTTTTACCGTGCTGCTGGGTGAGGAGCAGGGCCTTCTCTCCTGAGTCCTGCCAGTGTTAAGAAATGAGGTCATCTCTCCAGCATCCTGCATCCAGTGAGGGACAGGGACAATTATATACAGCTCCTGGACATACAGTTGTGTCAAATTGCCTGTCTGCCTCAATGCTGGGGTGCCTGAGTGCCTCCCACAAGCTGCTCAGGGGAGGCAGAACACAGTCGTTTTCTTGGGTGAGAAACATCTCGGGCTGGGGGGATGGGTGCTGTGGTTCCTGGCGTCCTGTGTACCCAGAGCTGGGCATTACAGGGAGCTTGGAAATGAGGTTCAAGTGTCTGTGCTTTTCCTGTGTGTCAGGCAGGAAGGGGATGGATGGGCTGAGAACTGGGGTGTAATCTGATTTAGTTCTGAGTGAGTGTCCAGAGTACACAGGGACTGGAAGAGCGAAGACCTTCTCTGGGAGATTTAGGAGTGGCTCTTTACATTGAAGGCCTCCCCCGTCGGTGATCCTTGATAAAGGAGATGGTCTTTGCTTGTCCAAACTGCTTTATTTGACAGCAGATGTGAATGCATACTTTTTACTCAGGGTGAACCAGGGATTAGATATCCTTTTTCAGGAAATAATACCCAGGAGGGCTAAACACTCGGGGTCTATCTAGATAACTCATTAGCATGGAGAACTCCAGGTTTTTTATGCTACAGTGAATTAGCATGGTCCTCTCAGTGGGATGTTGTGGTTCCATGTCCTAGATCAGGTAGTTTGTCAGGGAGCTGGCCTCATGCCTACCATTCTCAATTCTGAGACTTGTTCAACCTTACCACTCCTCTCTGATGCCATAGTCCACTTGCCACACACAGGTGGTCCCTGGCAACGGCCCTGACCAGGAGCTTCCCCATACTCTATGGTGTATTATGAGCCATGGACATTGACATCAACTGCTGCCCTTGCATAGCTATGGACTTAGACATGGCCCTCAGTGGCAGCTTGGGCTGTGTCCTCACCACGGCCCCAGGTGGTGGGGCTTGCTACTCACAAGAGGCTGCAACTCTTCATCCTCAAATGTCTAATTCCTTCTCTCTTCATAATGTGCAGGCTGCTTGACGTTTCTTCCTCTCCCATCTGACCACCACATTCTCACACATGGTGGTGGCCCAAGCTGCAGGCTTATCAAGGAGCTGGCAGGCCTCTGAGTGACATCCTTCATCTGTGCAGCATGGCGTGTCAGCAAGAAGATGTCTATGGCCCTCCCGTGCCACACCCTGGAGAGCTGGTCTGTGAATGACATAACAGTGCACAGGTTTCTGCTGGTCTTCTTCCTTTTGCTCTGTGCTGCCTGGATTTGAACCAGTTTGATTTGATTTCTATGAGTCTTAGGCAGAAGACAGCTTTGGCCACCAAACTGGGCATCAGGCTAGGATGAACAAAGGATTGCCATCTGCTATGCCCCTGACTGGTATAAAAACAACACCAATAAAGGTATCTCTGTCCATTTCCAGAAAGTGAAAACAAACATTTGCAGGCACAACAGTATATGTAGTGGGGAACATCCTTTTCTACTCAAGCTCCAAGCTTAGCATGTCCCCATTATTACTGTGCTTTGTTAGCCAAAATTTTCTACATGAGGTAATTTGACAATCTGTCCAGTTTCCATGGACTTATTTGTGATATTTCTTTCAGAAGCTTTTGAACTTTCCCTAGGATGTGAATCATCTATGGATATACTTGCATATTGTTTCTCCTTGCCAAGAACCAGCCTCAGCACAGAGAGGGATTCTGAGAGAAGGGGTCTCTGGGAGTTACAAAAGAACAAGTCAAATCATGGTCCAAGCTTCTGTTGAGGTGTCTTTCCAGTCTGTGCTCCTATGCGCTCTCTCTCTCTCTCTCTCTCTCTCTCTCTCTCTCTCTCTCTCTCTCTCT